>JANAVB010033217.1:2980630-3285630 GCA_029216955.1 Iris pallida
GCGGCGGCGGCGGCGGCGGCGGCGGTGGTGTTGAGCAAGGAAGATAAGGTTGGGGTCGGGAGGGACGCTGCGACGGAGCATTTGGGAGTAGATGGAGAGTGGGTCAGCGGAGATGGCGATGGCGGTGTTGAAGGAGAAGGGGTTGGGGTTGGGGTTGGTCTTGGCGGAGAAGAGGGAGGCGACGAAGGAAGGGTCGGCGTCGGCGACGCGGTGGTGGAGGCTGCTGGCGACGACGGCGTGGGCGAGGATGGAGCGGAGGCGGCAAAGGGAGGGGCGGTGCAAGAGGAGTTGGAGGCGGGGTGCCGTTGGAACAACCGGTTGCTCCGCACCCAACATGGGACCACCTCTCTTTTAAAGAGAGGGACAATTTAGTCCATTCATCATCGTTGAACCAAAGCACATGGGTCGGACCAAAAATCCACTGTGCTTTATATATATATATATATATATATATATATATATATACATATATATATATATATATATATATATATATATATAGGACGAGGGAGGTGAGGTGCCATGGAGGGTGGCTACATCTCACCTCCCTATATAATCATCAGCATGACCTTCCTTACTCTCTCTCTCTCTCTATATATATATATATATATATATATATATATATATATATATATAGAATAAGGGAGGTAGGGTGGCAGCATGTGGGAGGTGACAAGTAGACACCCTCCATAGGGTGGCACCTCACCTCCCTCATCATATATTATATATATATATATATATATATATATATATATATATATATATATATATGACCTCCAGCCTAGTGGTTAAGAGAGATGCATGCGGTCCGAGTGGTTAGGAGATCGATTCCCGGTGGGAGCATTTGCCACAATTACCTTCTTTCAATATATATATATATATATATATATATATATATATATATATATATATATATATATATATATATATATATATATATATATATATATATATATATATATATATATATAAAAAAAAAAAAAAATATATATATATATATATATATATATATATATATATATATATATATATATATATATATATATATATTTTTTTTTTTTTTTTAATATATATATATATATATATATATATATATGGTAAGGATCGGGAGCCCGACGCGGGCCTCGTGTGATCCGATTGTGCAGGGGTGGCGGGGCTCCGCGGACGGGGACTTTGATCCGTATATATATATATATATATATATATATATATATATATATATATATATATATATATATATATATATATATATATAGATGCATGCGGCCCAAGTGGTCGGAGTTCGAGCCTCAGTGGAGGCGAGTCCGCCACAATTACCCATTGCTTAAAAAATAATAATAATGAAGGTAATTTTATTGCTTCTCAAAACAGATACAACCAAGACAAGACTCACAAGGGAGTCCCCCTATCACTTTTACATCATACTCAATATTGTGAAGAATTCCACTATTAGAAGTACAAAGCCTCTAAAAAATACTTTTATTCCTCTTTCTGGACATGCCAAACATCAGATGCAAGTCGGGAACAGGCAACCGAAAATCATGTCGCTCCTCGACTTCGTTGTCCCTCGATCCTCTGTAGGACTGATATAATATCATGATCATCGGTCCCTTGTACTTGCAACAGCAGTTCTTGCCGACACCAAATCTCCTAAGTGTTTGGGCAATCAAAATATAGTTGTCCCATGGACTCATTTGAGTGTCCACATAATACACATCTCAAGTCCTCCGTCTGGATGCCAAATCTAGCTAATCGGTCCCGTGGCAGCTACCTTCCTAACAGTAGTTTGTACAAACAATATTGTATCTTCCTGGCAACACCTTTCCACCAGATAATGTCGGCAAACTCTACCTTCTCCTGAGTGTCCCGGACCTGATCATGTGCACATTTGTAAATAAAGCCAATAGTAGCACTTTCCTTCCATACCCTGTCTATATATATATATATATATATATATATATATATATATATATATATATATATATATATATATATATATATATATATATATATATATATATATATATGGGGTAGCACTTTCCTTCCTTCCATACAAAGGCCTACAATAATAGTCCGAAGGTCTACAAATCCCGTCAAACGTACTTTAATTTGCATTGCACCGCTCCTATCAAGAGCGCATCCCTCTGCTCCATGCTGTACCGTACCTACCTCATCTTCTTCGGGTTGAGTGAAACGCCTTTCGCAGAAATGACGTACCCAAGAAATGATATGTTATATATCCAGAATTTACACTTGCTCAACTTTGCATACTTCCTATTCCGCTTTGCTCTTTGAGTAGACGAGGATGTCATCGATGAAGACTACCACAAACTTGTCAAAATGATCGAAACACCCAATTTATTATATCCATGAAAACAACACAGACGTTTTTCAGGCCGAACGACATCACCATGTATCAATGAGATAGGGTTTATCTCGATACAAAATCAAAGTCAACAACAAACACCAAGAACCAATTTCAACAACGAACAATGAAGAGTAGACGAAAACAAGTGAAAATAAATTTTGAGAACGAATTTATGGTGAGATTCTCAGGGGTCGTCCCACGAATCTTTCGAGGAGTCCTATATTGTGATTGAGTACACTAGTTCAGAAAATCCCAACCACATGGTACGTTACTAACACCAAGAATCTCTTAAGAAGTCCTATCAATTATCGAGCTATAACTCCTGTGTATAGCCTAGATGACCTCTAGGAACCTCATCAACTAGTTCAAACTTATAAGATGCATAAATCGACGTAGAAATTCCATGAAAATCTAAAAAAAAACCCACAAAAATCATGTTCTGTAGTTGACCGTTTATTCAATTACAACCCGGAATATGAAGGCTACTAGCTGATACGATTTTAGATTTTTCTTAATATAATTAAATAGATTAGTAGAGAACCTATACGGGATTGAAACCCAATTGTTAGTTCTCAATTTTGTTTTTTATTTACGAAGAGAAATTAGTTTATAAATCGATGGAAAAGTATTCTATAATCATAAGAAAAACTTCGATACGGGTTCTATCCTGGCAAACCAGATGAGTTTGTCTTAAATCAAAGGCATCAAGAGGTGCGTACGAACATTGTGAACGTGTAGGCTTCACCGAAATGTGAATTGGTCACGTATACACGATGAATTCGACTCGTACCCGTTGAAGAACGTTGTATCAACCATTTTCCAAAATTCTAATTACTTTGTGAACATTCGTCACATCGTGACGAAACTTGCTTCAATGGACTCGTATCATTTTTCTGGTTCTGTGAGCCAAGTTTGGTCCAATTCTAAGACACTTGACCGGATCGTCGTTTTGGTAGGCCCATAATTCGGTTCCAGAGACAAAATTAAGCACAGCTCATCGGAATCCAAAACTGAAAATATCTTTGAGTTCGTATCGGCAAACTGGACCATAAACATATAGTTTGACGACTTTAGAGACCATAGAATTTGTCACGTTTTTCGGTGCAAAGTCAGTCCAACGGCGGACCATTTTGACTAAAAATGACCATTTTGCCCCCATATCCAGAATTGACTTATGGGTTGGTATCTTAGACATTTTTCTTATTTTAGGAATGATGGTGATGTTTTTTCAGCATCCGGAGACGTTTTCGTGAGGATTCCATCCTCGTAGCTTTCATTGATTAAACATTTTCATCCTTTGGACATCATCAAAACCTCGTACCACCTCTATGCAAGCATACCTTGTCACAATTTTTGATTGTGTGTTCATTTATTTTAGTATTATTTATTGCATGTATTTTCTTTACCTGTCCATTTTATTATAAACGTGCGTTCAAGTCATACTTGGGTGCAAGTGTCTGAGTTTACTTTTATTTGTTTATGCGTATTGACCTAGTTTTCAAACGACTACCTTATGAGTGTGAGGTATTTTTTATATATCCTTTGGCCTTGACACATGTGTACCACAAGATGAGTGAGTTTCATCTGGGATACGAACCCGGGTACTCGATTGGCCATCGATATGTTTGGGATGTGCGACGGATAGAAGGTGACTGCTATTAGAGTGTCGAGTTATAAGCCATAGCAATTGCCAACTGGTCATGTTGTGGATACATCTTAGACAGGATCAATAGGGGGAGGGGAAAACTATTAACATAGGGGCTACTATTTACTTTTACACACATTTATGGACGGATGGTGACTCAGATGAGCGCTACTTACTATCCCTTGGCCGATAGTGACTCGGATGACCGCTACTTACTGTCACTCTTTTTATTTTCTTTGCTGATCATAAAGCCTCTACGTGAAACATTGTCCTCAAAGTGCTCATAGACGGTTAGGATGCTCAGTATTGTTGTGTTTACATATTCAGTTATTGTTGGTATATTTTTCTATATCTTAATACGTCCTTCTAAGAATCTGGTGATCTCTCAAGGGTTAGACGAGCTGGATTACCCACAGGAGTACGGGCCAGGACCAGACTCATCTTTTGTTGACGATAAGGTGTTGCCTATTGATGACGTTTGATACTTTTTCTTTGATGGACATTGTAGTACCCCAGTCCCAAAATACGTAGGACTAGGAGATCGTATACATGCCAACTGCGTATCGAGCAGACTCTAGTCCAGCTCGAATACATATAAGCTATCTTGTATTCTAGTTCTATCTATCAATCAACTATGAACATATCTAACTCAGTCCACAGAATAAATAAATCAGAAATGAACAATATATATTATGGTCTGTAGCCCATAACATACATATTCGATTAGACCTGAAGTACGACAAGGGTCTATAAAACTAAGCTAAAGTAGAGTATAAATAATTAAAACAATTTATAAGCATGATAAAATATCTAAGTTGCACTACAAGAAAAAGACTTTTTACGGCATTAAAATTACGACGTGCTTAAATAGCGTGCCGTAAATAATTGATTCACGGCGTACATTTCACTAAACATCGTAAAAAGGTGAAAATATAAATATGTTTTATTTAATTATACTATTTACGACATGCATTGAATGTTGTAATAGTTTATACGAAACACGGCTCGCAATAAACGTCGTAAAAGCTGAAAAAATAGCGCCAATTTTTTTCAGAACCCGCCCGCTTGTTTCATCTAAAAAGGAACTTCAATCCTCTCCTTTTCGATTCCTTCACTCTCTCATTCCCAGGCCCTTCTTCTTCTTCTTCTTCTTCTTCTTCTTCTTCTTCTCTCTCTCTATATGTTACACCTCAACTTCTTTGCTGGATTCTTTCGAGAGTTTGGATTTCTCCAACTTCTCCTCCACTCCCATAAAATCTAATTCCAGGCTAGGGTTTCCATTCTCGTGTTATTGATTCATTCGTCGCGCTCATCGCGGTCGAATATAGGGTTTTGATCCATCCAATAATTTAGGGTTGGGGTTAGGGTTTTAGTATTCATTTTCCTCTCCGTGACATAGGTGGGGAGCTATGATCTATGGCGACGAAGGTGAGTACTTCTCTTTCTTTCAATAGTCTCAATTTCTTTAATTTTGGGCGTTTTTGCATTATTTACGAGGGGCCGACAAGGAAGGCTATGGTAGAATCGGTAGTGATGACAATGAAGATGAGGAGGAAGAAGAAGGTATGACAATTTTAGGGTTTCTTTGAATCTTTTTGGGGGAAATTGAGAGTAACGAAAAGAATCAACTTATATACATGATTCCTACAAGTCATATTGTTAGGAATGTACATTGTTATTAATTTCTTACTGCACCATAGAAAAAAGGCCGGAGGTTGAAGAAGAAGAAGGAGAAGAAGAAATAGAGATGTTTTTTATGCGTATTCTACCACTGCCTTCTTGACTACAGGAGGCCAGATGCCGAAGCCCAATTAAGCCCAGCTCTTCGGAGTTTTCGAAGGAGGTGAAGGAAAAAGTCCTATTCTTGTTCCTTCTCGTTCCCTCCGGTGGAAGCTCTCGGAGAGCCACCATGTCGACTCCCCCTTCCAGTTCGTCGACCTCCTTAGCCACCAGATTGCCAAGAAGATTGCACAGACAAGTCAGTCTTCCTCCTCCCTCTCTACTTGTTCTTTTGTCGGACACGACGTGGGCACTCCGAAATATAACTTTACGACACGCCGTAGTTGGTGCCAAGTCGGCACTATATGAGCGAGTTTTTGATTCGATGTATTGTTAATGATCAACTTTGAACAATTTTTTACTGGAGAAAGAATCAATATTTGATGGTTTTAAGTAGAAAAGATTGCATTTTTAGTAGGTATTTGGTGAGAAGTGATTGTTCGGTTGAAGTGTGTCCCCGTTCCGATATAATGTTAATAATGAAGTCTTGATGCACTTTTACTATAAAAGATCAGATTTTGTTTGTATTCCTTGAAGAAACTTATCGGACACATATTCAATGCGATAAGGACATGCCAAGATTCGTGCCCGAGTCCACGTCGTATAGTTCAAGATTGGAGTGAGTTTTTGATTTGATACCCTGTTAATAATGAATTTTCATGCACTTTTACTGAAAAAAAACTTATATTTAGCGCTTTAAATAGAAAATATTGAAAAATACTCTTCCAAGAATAATTGAAGGAAGAAGTTACCTATACAGATAAGTTGGTGAGTCAAAAAGTGTGAAATCTGTGTAAAAGTTGAAATCAGGTTTTGTAGCATAGACTTAAAGCCCTTAGTGATGTCAGGAGTAGTTTGATATATGTCTAATTTGATGATAGATTCATTATCCATAATGATGAACTCATCTATGAGTTAAACTCCCATAAAGGACGGTACATGATATAACTGGATGCCAACCTGACAACATGTACAGGTCCAGTTACTAAGTAGGCACACTTGACTTTATATTGAATTAATCAATAAGAGAAGCAATTTCCTTGACTATTGTTGCCATCCTTCTACACATTGCCATATTTTAAGTCTTTTACCATCCAATCCATACGAAAGACTCGTGCAAACTTTTATCATCATCTACGTTTTTCCCAACAAATGGTAAGCCAAGAAAATGCAAATTATCATAATTAGAAGTACTAAATTCACATTTATAAACATTGGGGGTTTTTTCAATAGCAAATAAGACATTTGATGAGACGTTAATTACCGCAATCTTGTTAGTTCTTAATTAATTAATCATTGGTACCTTGAACCTTCACATCAAATAGTCATAAATAAAACTGGAGAATAAACATTAAAGCTATTTCCTATTATCATATATATACACACTAACTGAAAAACCTGCTGCAAACCCAAGAACCACGAACACAAACTCATCGTCATTGGTTAAAGAAGTGTTATTATTCTTGTACAAAATGTATATTTGACTTCAAATTCATGCTCCACATCAATGTGGATATGCCTTCTCTTAGATCATTTAAGCATGCATTCAAATTACTTTCTTTCAAACTCTTCAGTAAAGAAAGAGTGTTCTCCTTATATAGCCATAAAGTTTGTATTCATCATAATAATTACCTCAATGTTTTGATGTGTTATTCCAAGTCTCACATTTCTGAAGGGATTTTCTTCATTTAAACAAGTTAAAGCAAAATAGTTGTATTCTTACCCTGCTTTGTCATATGTCATTGTTAGCAATTTATATATACTTCTAATACCAATTCTTTCTTATTGAATATTTTTTTGTAGTTATGTGAGATACATGTTCTCCCTTGTTCCTTCACCTGGTAGGTTGTTGGAGCTTTTATGATGATACAATCATTGAAAAAGACAGGGTTTAGGGCTTACTCACTATCTATTCCATCACCCGGGGAACTAATACAAAATTTTGAAATTGCTGCTCCAGTGTTTATAACAATGATATATAAGGTTCATGTTGCTTTCCTCACTTTATTATCAATGCCCTTTCTTTTCTCTTCATTGCTTCATATTTTTTATAGCTTAAATGATTTCCAGGTAGCATTCTATTCTCTACTTACATATTCTGCAACATCTATGGGAACGATATCCATTGCTGCTCATCAGGTGCATCATTTGAAATCAACAAATATTACTCACAAACTCAGTAAGTAGCCAATTATATAGAGAAAACAGTGACAACAATCTATTTCAATTATAGTGCTTCTTAGGCTTATAAAACCAATCTATTTTTTTGTATAGAAGAAAAAGTAGGTTGAGAATATTATTTTTAAGTGCATTGCCTAATACTTGTGCACGAGTGACGAGTAATATTATCCCAAATTTTTTTAGGAGATGCAACCTGCCTCTAGGAACTCCTAAAATTTATCTGTTTTCTAGTTAAATCCATTCTTCATTTAAGATTTATGCAACTGCCAAAATCCTTATTTTCCTCCATCGTGCAGTTTTGTCCTGCCTGACCCCCTTTCATTATTTCAGTGATACATTAAGCTAGAGAGTGCTTATATCTGTGTGTGTGTGTGTATACTTCCTTATCTACATTTCATGTACTCAATACCTTCTTTAGTCTTAAGTGGGCCATGGTCAAAAATCAACATAGGGAATTGCGATTTCATAGAAAAACTATTGAAATTTGGAACTGATGATCTTCCTGAGAGCTAATTTGACTGCGTCCTTCTCAGGGACGGAAACTACCTCTCATAAGGGAAGTTGCTTAGTGGAAGATATACTTGGAAAGGTGGATGGCTCAACTAACTGGTTCAATAGACAGAATTAGATTGTTGTGGTTAGCTAAGGAATCATTGTCTAGTTGTGTTTAGTACTTACTATATAGAATGCATTCATATATGGTACTACAACTTTTGAACATGTCAATTTTGAAGCATATCAAGGCCACTATATGGCAATACAAGTATTTAAATTGTCCTGATTTTGTGCAACATAAGTGGAAATTTGTTTTATTAGAATCCTTATTTTTTTTTTCAACTATTGTTTTCATGTTGCAGTTTTACTTGGAAGAATTTGAAGGGAATGTTGAGTTTAACCCATGCCTGGACAAGGTTATAGAGTTTAACCCATACCTGGACATTAGTTTAACCCATAATTGGACAAGATTGCAGTCTATATGGTGTATGTCACGCCCCAGAACCAGAATACTGGAGAGCGGGGGCAGACATAGCCAGCTACGTAATCCCAAAGTACGTTAATACTCTGAAATCACGTATAAGCTGTCAAGACATGGGGGTTACTCTACAAGCCATCAGTCAATCCTAAGGTTTAACAATCCTAGGTATCTCAATCACAGGCAATTATACAAGAGCAAAGAGTACGATCATCATACATACAATAGTAAGGTGTCCCGAACCATATATATACATGAATGATCATGAAGCCATTACCACAGAACTGATAACTAGCTAGAGTATTAGTCGTACATGATAAGGACTAGCTATAGTCTAGAATACACATATCATGTTTATGCCCGTAGGCTACAATATCAAGGAAAATACCAAAACACGAGCTAAACACGTGCTCGGGGCTAAACGTTACAAGAAGAGAATTCACATATCAGTGGGAGAATAAAGAAGAACCTACTAAGGCACTCTGGTGCTCCGGCTGGTCACCGTCGAGCTGGAATATCGGAAGATCCTTTGCTGCTGCTCCACTATCTGGCCATGCAAAACCAGCTGGGTCAGACCCCAGAAAGAGCAAGTACCACAAAGGAGGCCGAACTATGAACTAAAACCAGCAATCATTAGCAAACAACAAGCAAATAAGTAAATGAGGATCGAGATTTGTGCAGTACCAATACACTTGTCCCGAACATAGGAAGGCAGTAAGTAAATTATCATTAAGCATAAAGTAAACTGGTGAACATGTTAAATAAATAAACTGGAACAATTAGGAACTGGATCTGGACAAGACTTAGACTGGAAAGGTGATATACAATGGGATAACCATGGGACTATTCAGATAACCAGGTTACAACCCGTAAACCAAACAAGGACCGGGGTTGTAACCCTTCGTCTGAACGGAACTTGGTTTCCCCCACCATTTATCGGCAAGATAAAATAAGAAATCAAGATATGTAACAATCATGTACAGGACCAAGACGAGACTAGACATATTGGACTACATCCAACAATCACGGCCAATCATTGTCTACGGCTTTCTACATTAACTAACTAGGGTTATCACAAGCCTAGTTACTAGCAAGATGCAGCGAGATTCTTCCAAGTCCAATTACCCGTTTGTTACTACCTGAGTGACCCCAGCAAGGAAAAGAAAAAGATAGCATGATATAGCAGACACACTGTAGCAAGATACATGTGTCCTAAGGTACCACACTCGACGGCGGGCTGGAAGTGCGCTCATCTCGACGGATAGCAACAAATCCCATGTATATATATATAAGGCCGGGGTCAAAGGGGCAACAGGTAACTGGGAAAGTCTCTCCATGAACTACTGGATTATTCTAGTAATTAGCCTTAGTCCATTTCAGTATGAATTCCTGACCGTGGGAAACCAGGGATTCATGTCCTAGACATGATGCAAGACTAGACGGTAGCTTATACAAGCACATTCAATACAAACACCCACGGTGTCAGGATACTAGTTAATTCTTGTCAGGAGTGCGCCACGACGGGCCACTATCATTATCATTATTACTTATCAAGAGTGCGCCACGACGGGCCACTATCAAGTCATTCTTATTTATCATTTCAAGTTATCATGTCAAGATATCATGTCAAGAGTGCGCCACGACGGGCCACTATCATGTCAGGTATATCATGTCAAGTTCATTTCAAGAGTGCACCACTACGGGTCATTGTCATGTCATGTCATTTATCAAGAAGGAAGAAACTTGCACAATTAAATAATATTATATTAATAATATATATATTCTTGAAGCCAAGGAGAAACTTTACAATTTTTATGTTGGGAGTGGGAAGAAATTCTGACCACAATTCAGGCAAATAAAATATTTAAACAATCAAAGTGGGACCCATGCGGTCCAAAAGTGGAAGAACAATTATGAGGTCATAGAAAGTGGGAGAACACCCATGCGGCCAGAAAATAACAAAAGGGGCCATGCGGCCAAGAATGGGTGGGAGGCCATGCGGCTCCAAAATTAAATGCCAGCAAGAAACATTTCTGCAATCAGAAAAGACAAAGAAAGTGGGACCCGTAATGAATGCAAGCTTCCACTTTGCAAGCAAAACAATGGAAAAAGGGGCACGTGGCCAAACAATGAAATGATGACTGCCAGTAAAAGAGTGGCTCACGTGGCCAAAATATTATATAGTGGGGGAAGGGAGCCTATGCGGCTCACATTAGATTCCATGCAAAAATACAACATGCAATTAATATTATTTAATGGCCAAAGGCCATGCGGCTCAGGCAAATTGCCGCATGAAATAATCATACAACAGTGCATATGCAGCCAAAATATTTTCTTATGCGGCCACGCATGATGTAAACCCATGCGGCCAGCTTGCAAACTTTACATGCAAGCAAGCTAATGTAGCTAACAAATGCTAAGGTGCCTGCAAGAAAAGCCTTGCTAACAAATTGCTAAGATGCATTAAATGCTATTAGTACATGCAACTATTATTCCCATGCGGCTGAGTGTGGCTGGCATCAAAGCATTAAAGCAATGCTTATGCGGCTCAACTTGATTCCATCTTGCAGCTTACAAATGCATTATACAAAGGCTAATGAATTATGGATGCATTAAATAGGCCATGCATTATACAAAGTCTTGCAAAAACTTGCCTACGTAAGCATGCATTGCTTTAATGCATGCAAAGGCTTAAAGTAAATAATAAACAAACATGCAAGCTAAATGCATGCATAGGCTTAAGCCATGCAAATGCTATTTAATCTAAGTATGGAAAAGCTTTTTCCAGGAAGGCACTAAATGCTTGATATTAATAAGCATGCAACATGCTTTCAATCTAGGAAAAGTATTTAATGCTTGATAAGGAAAGCATTTAATGCTTGGAAAGACTTTCAATCCGGGAAAGCATTTGATGCTTGAAATGCAAGCATGCAAGTGCTTTCCACCCCCATGCGGCTACAAAATTAGTAGCCATGCGGCTAGTTAAAATTTCTCATGTGGCTAAAACATTTATAATTTCATGCGGCTCTAACCAAGTACCATATGCGGCCAACTAGGATTCCCATGCGGCCAGCTAATTTGTAAAGCCATGATAATGCATTAAATAAGGTTGTGGGTGCCAGCATTAAATGCTAAGCCTACTCCCACGTGCATGCATTTAATGCTAAGGTGGCCAAGCAAATTTTTATACGGCTGCAAGCAAATTCAAATGCATAGAAATTAAATAATACAATTATATAAAGCCATGCGGCTAAGCAATATTCATGCGGCCAAAATGCAAGCTAGTAATAATTGTTTGCCAACTGAGAAGAAGTTCATGGAAAAATACCATGGCTTCTCCACACCACCCAGTTTTCCACAGGAGTCCAAATTTGGACTTCCATAGGTGAAAATGGGGTAAAACGAAATTCTCTACAACATGGAACCATCAACTAGCAAAAATATGCAAGTTTGACAGATCAAAATCCATGAAAACCGAAATTACTTCAAAGTTAGATCTACAACAATCTAGCCATCAAATTGGAAAACTTCAAGTTCTAAACATGCTTAGAATGTAACAATAAAGAGAATGGAACAAACGAGATGGAAATCGCCCAACATTCGGCAAGGTGTACTTGCCTTGGGCTGGAGGAAGAAGATGAAGATGGAAATGAAATAATGGAGGAGAGAGAGTGGTAGGTGGCTTATATAACAAGTCCAAGCAATCTCCACCATTCATTCCTCTCCACTCAATCTAAACCATACACCTCATCTCATAAGGAACCAATAAACCAAACCAAGTCCAAGCCAAACCAAACCATGCTAAACCAAATCAATTAAACCAAGCCAAGCCACCCAAGCCAAATTAAATCAAACCAAGTCCAAGTTAAACCAAGTCATAAAATTCTTATATCTTGGAAAATTTTAAAATATCACACAAATCGAGAAATACGAAATACGGCTCAAACAAATACGTATCCGTATAAAATACCGATACAGTGAGACGGGTCTCACAGTG
Source organism: Iris pallida (assembly GCA_029216955.1). Lineage (NCBI taxonomy): Eukaryota > Viridiplantae > Streptophyta > Magnoliopsida > Asparagales > Iridaceae > Iris > Iris pallida. The sequence continues at coordinate 2,993,574 of JANAVB010033217.1, forward strand.
TAGTTACCAGTTTTGGTCTCCAACATATTTTGAGATGAGCCGATGATAATTACTTTTGTCTTGTTTGGAAAATATCTACTTTTTTGTTATAGTGAAATTTCCATGATGCCCTGCAGTTTGATTTGGCTATGTACTACTAATGAATTGTATTTAATTTGTTCATAGCTCAATAAGTGTGCATAAGATAAAATATGCATGAGTTCAGTTTGATTTGGTTATGCACTAGTAACGAGTCATATTTAATTTGTTTATAGCTCAATAAGACTTCCCTTAGCATTTGATGTATGTTCTATCTGTAAGGAAGCAAAACATTTATCATAACTTGATGCTTCAAGTTGTTATTTTTAGATCAGGTTAACTGTGATTGCATGGAACCATGACTTCTTTATTTCTTATAATATTGGAAAATATTCTCTTATATCAGGTTCTGTAATGGATGTTATTTAGAATTTTTTTTATAACAGATTAGCTACTCTTACCCAGTTTTGCCCAGTTATGAAATGACGGCTATTGTCATTTTTAATCTTGCATCATATTATCCTTATAGAGGAATGCCGAGATGATCCTCGAGTGAGTTTATCTTATCACGCTCATGTCATCTTTTTTTTTACTTCGAGTCGGAAAGAATTGAAAATGTTATTTGACACTAAAGAAGTGGAAAATGTTTTGCATGCCCCTTAAGAGAGTTGAATGGAAAACAATTCAAAATAGCTGACCCAAAATTTTGAATCTAATGATCCTCTTCCATTGCTTCAGTGAGCCATTGCTTCTTTCCACTTTAGAAACTACACCCAACTCTGATTTATTCATATATTCGAATCTAATGATCCTCTATCCAAGATGTGTATACGACGCATGCACAGATTATTAGTTACCAGAACTTTTAATTACAAAACTACAATCTCTGTCTGTAAATCAAAAGTTTAGGGCTTGGTAGCATATCTAAGTTCTTATCTCAGGCATCGCAATCTCGAAAAGTGATGTCGGAGTGTTCAGTGTTCCTTTTGTCTTCTTTAGTCTGTTTTGTTAAAATGCTGATAAAGTTTATATACAATTATTAATATTTTTTTGTTAAAATGCTGATAAAAGTTGTATACAATTATTATTCTTCATTGTCATATTTTTGAAATAATTTCTACTGTTTTGGCACCAATTCTGTAGGTTGCTTATTCGAGTGAGTTGGTATTTTCCAGGAAGAGTTGTCCGTGTTCAACCTAGGGAGTGTTACTATCTCTATCCAAGATGTGTATACGAGGCATGCACAGATTATCAGTTACCAGAACTTTTAAGAACACCAATCTCTGTCTGCTTCAGTGAGCCATTGCTTCTTTCCAGTTTAGAAACTACACTCTGAATCTAATGGTCCTCTTCCATCAACTGGTAATTTGATTTATTTTTAAAAAAATTGTATATGCTCCAGGTATCTGTTTATCTATATCCTATTACACTTCTGTATGCATTCTAATATCTAATAGTAGCAACTGCTTTATCCTGCCTTATAGCTTGAATCCATGTGCACTCTAGTGCACCCAAGTTCTAGCATTTTTTTTTCTAAATAAGATCTTAAAACTACTCCTAACAGGTGCAAAATATTTGGCTCCATTGAACATGTCCAAACCATCTCACATGATAATCTTCCTCTATTGTATCCACAAATAGAGTTCACTCCAGCTTCCCACAGATGCACATAGTCAGGTCGGTGATATGACCCTTCATACTGCACATTGTTTCCATATCTATGATACATCCTGCCAATCATAATTTTAAATTCACACTATTTGATGCAAATTATGAGACTGTTGGTAAGTGTGGACTATTTGGTTAAGTATAGTTCAATATTGTTCTACGATCAACTTAGTGAAATTTAATAGGCAAACTTGCATTATTTCATAAATGACAGGAAAGGAAATTATGCTCCATTAATCTTTTCCCTTGAGTGCGCCATAATATTGAATCTGCAATTTAAGTGAATGTATGCATTTAGCTTTGGTTTTCTGACACTAAATATATGACCATGCAGGTTTGTGTTGGCTGGGACTCTGGAAAAGTTGATGCCATAGAGGAGGCTCTAAAGTGCAAGTTCTCAAAGTACCCTAATCTGAACTCTATGCATTGCTCAACTGCATGCTCTAAAGTTGATGTATGTATGGATTTGGCACTTTAGACGCAGTGACGATTGAAGATGTCTCTACTTATGTTGATTTTTGAATGTGAATGGAATGAATGAATCAATATATTTTGTATTTACGATAAATTGATTTTGGATTTTAGTTGGTGATTTGAGAGTAATAAGATTTGACACTGTTATGGTTTCAATGAAAGTTAGTACTTATAACAATTGTTGTGTTCATTCTAAAGTATTTTCGATTTGGATGCATTGAATTATTGTTTTAATGAAAGTTATTATTTTTATAATTTGTGTGTATATTATATCCTTTGTGATTGAATGTCAAAAGGTAAAATTGATTATACAAAAGGTATGAATTTTTTTTTAAATTGAAGAGAATTTAAGGCGTGCAAAATATGTCCTAATTGATGTGTATATGATACTTTTCATGACATACAATGAATGTCATAATTGACTAATAAAGACATGCAAAGGGATGCCATAAAATAATATTAACGTCGTGCATATGAATGTCGTGATTGTGCATTAACGACGTGTGTATGTGTGTCGTGAATGTGTATTAACGGCGTGCTAATACATGCCATAATTTCTTTTCACGGCACGCAATGAATGCCGTGAAAGACTATAGACGACACACAAATAGAGTTTAGACGACACGAACAATATGTCATCTAAACTACCATCTTTTTACGGCATGGGTTAATACGGCGTTAGCATGTGCGCCGTCTAAAGTGTTTTATGGCACACATTGCACGCCGTAAAAAGACATTTTTCCTGTAGTTTTGGTTATATCCATAGCTCCATGATCAGCAGACCCGCTCTGCATGAATACTACCTGGAGAGATCACCAGATCCTCAGGGGACAAGTAATGTACAAAAAAATATGCCAAGTAACAGTAAAAAGATAAATTTACAAAGGACATCTACCGTAACCAGTCTAGGTGATATACATGTGAGAACATGTACTAGAATATCAGACTTTCACCACTGAAGCTCACAAGCACCTCAGCAAGCTATTACCCCCAATACCGTGTTGTAGGACCAAGGGCAATAAATCAAGCACGATAGTGATAACCTCTACACGGCTACAGAGCTAAAGGATCACAACAATAACAGGCCACAAAATAATAAGTCTGATACTGTAGTCAAGTTCTCCCCACCCAATGTCTAGTATCTGTCAAGGTCAAGTCCATACAGTCATCTCTATAGCAAAACAATAACAAGGAACAATCCAATAAACTAATATGAAGCCAATACCATGAATAATCATGTAAATCTAGTAACATGAACGTGTCGGTGTCCTGTGGTCAATCGTGTCAGTGGACACGAATAATATGCAACGTCTTACCTAGTATTGACATCCGATATATGTAAACTTACATCGACACCCGAGTAACCGTCAGACGCTAAGTACCAACTAATACTACGTACACAAAGTCTATAACAAGAAATAAAATATAATAGTAATAGTAATATACTGGAAAATTGCCAAGGTACACTTGCTTGTAATCACAGTTTGAGTGTTTGCCTGACCAACTTTGATGTCTTCGTTACTTTTCCAAGTTCATCTATAATAATACACTATTATTAATACTTTATCTCGACTTATTATATACAGACTATATTAATATCTATACCCAATAGTCGTCATGATGTCAGTACAACACCATACAACATATATAGTACCAAATTTTATTATAAAAATAATTTATAACTAATATAAAATAAGCATTTAACTTCTGGAAAATAATTTTAAATATTTTTATATCACTAATAATATTATTTTAAAGGTGAAAACTCAATCACAATAGCCCTATGTTGATACTACATCATTAATACCACAATTGGCCTACTAGTTGAGTCCCTAAACAATAAATAATTAAAACTATCTTATTCTAGAAAAAAATACAAAAATTAGTTAAAATAGTATTTTTAACATCAAACTTTACACAACAAATAATTTAGTAAATATATATGAAGTATCAAATCTTTTGGATACCAAGAACACATGCCTTTTAGAGTTACGATGTTACGACAAATGTCAATCTTTTATTAAATACTAAACGAATCAAAACTCAACAAAACAATATGCGTTGGTAAGCTTTTGATTCTAGTTTCTTATTATCAAAAATAGAGAGATCGAATATGACCAAAATTAGGAAAAAAATCAACTCGTAACAAATATGGTCTGTTCTGGACACCTTGTCGTAGAATTGACGCCACAGACCAATCATCTATGACTGTGTGGACGGCCAATTAGACATGAAAATAGACACATAAATTTTTCTATTAGTTTTGTTTTTACGAAAAGATGAGGTCGAAAAGTACACAAAACTCTATTTACAAAACAACATACCTACTGTGACAAATTTAACACAAGTTCGGTCAACTTCGGGTACCTTCTGCACCTCATACCGACCAAATTAGGGACTGAGACTCCTCGGGAAGGTGATTGGGTCTTAGGGACTTTCCTAGGGTCGAGATGAAGGTGGTAGGAGGATTGAAAGAGATCGGGTGATGAGTTTCTGATAGGGGGAAAAATATGTGCAAAAATATAGGAAATGAACTTGTACGCTCGGTTTATGGGGTTTACCGATTAATTTTCATATGGAAATAGAAGAGGAAGCATCTTTTTACGTGAGAAAAGGGATCTTAGGGAGATTTAAATTTGGTTTGGTAGGATTTGGAACAGATTTGATGGTTTAAATCAAAGGTGTATCTCAAAGAGATTTGATAGGGTCCAAATTAGGAAAGTGGTTATAGGATTTGAATTAAATTAGATTTAATTAATGTGGCTGCATAATAATCCCCAAAAAATAATCTAAAAATAGGTCTAAGAGGTTAGGAACCCTAGAATAGGCTCTTCAAACCTTCTTGGACCAGTGTGGGGTCGATAAAATTTTTGTGATCGATTTGAGTCCAATGTGTCTATAGTTTCGAATTGTGTGCCAGTTGAAAATAAATTGCACATGAGACCTCAATTGAGTGACACACCATTGACATGCACGTCGTAGGCTCGAAATGTGTCAAATCATATATTGGATCGATTGGTTTTGATCTATGTCGAGTTTCAAACTCAAATTGGAAGTTAGGTATAGAATTACGCTAAACGGTCAAATGAAATAAGTTGATCCGAAATTGTGCGAAGTCAAAAGAATGTCAGAGAACAAGTTTGGATGGATCATGTTATATCACACTACCAAAGTACACTCATTTAGCGATGGATTTTTAGCGACGGAATTTTTCTGTCGGTATTAGCGACGGTTTCGTGGTCGCTCAGCGACGGATTACCGACTACACGCCTTTGCCATTTTTATTTTAATTTTAGGGGGAGGAAAGGTCGCACATCCGTCGCTAGAGTGTCGGTGTTATAGCGACGGATTTACTGTAGTCGCTACGTAGTCGATTATTTGGCGGGAAATATGTAGAGAATTGGCGGGACATATCTTCGACTACGTAGCGACGGATATTCAGTCGGCACTTATAAAAAAAGGCGACTGCTGGGCGACGGTTTTTACCAGTCGCTAGTCCGTCGCTATATATACGTACCAGAATTTAAATGAAACGGCGGGAGAAACTTTTTGCATTCCCCCCAAATTCACTCTCTCTCCTCTCTCTCTCTCTTTCTCTCTTTCTCTCTCTCACCGGTGTCGGCTTCGGTGATAGGCGTCGGTGTCGTCGTCGGCGTCGGCGTCCTCTCATCTCTCTCTTCCGAAGGTATCCCTCCCTCTCTCTCTCTCGATCTCTCTCTCGCGGTGTCGTATAGGGGCTGGACGGCGTGCTTGGGGCTGGGCCTTCCGGGGCTGGGCGGCTGGCTTGGGTCGGAGGCTGGGCGGTAGGCTTGGGGCGGGGGCGGTGGGGGCTGGACGGCGGGCTTGGGGCTGGGGCGTCGGGGGCTGGGCGGCTGGCTTGGGTCGGGGTCTGGGCGGTGGGCTTGGGGCGGGGACGTCGGGGTCTGGGAGGCGGGCTTGGGGTTGGGGCTGATAGAACTGGGGATTTCCAGGACCCTTTCTTTGGTGTGCGTATTGATCGATAGAAAGTTAAACAGATCTAATACGTATTTAACCCTTCATAGGCGGAAACTAGGGTTCACGAATTATACCTACGACGGAAAGGAGACAAGTAATTTCTGGCAATCTCGAGCGGACGACCCCAAGATCTTCTGCACGTATTCCTTCCTCGAGTTGGACGTCGTGTGGGCGATGATCTTCCAACCTTTACTTCTCTTTGGCAGCCCTCTCTTTCTCTCCTTACGTGAATCACGAATTTAGAGAAAGTTTCTGATTTTGATCGGTAATATGGCGGCCAGAGAATAGAGGATATATATAGGCTACGGCAGGGACCATGAGGAGAAATTAGGGTTAGGCCTCCTAACGGATCTGGATATCCCGTGTTCAGCCCGAACACACAATCCAGGCCCATTAATAATAGCTCGGTCCACTAATGAGCTATTGTTGCACTACGTCCCTAATCCCAAATTATGTTTGTGGGCTCCTTTTATTATATGCTTATTTGGCTCCCCATGTTAAGATATCGTATGTCCGTCGATCAAATTAAGTTACTGACAACTATATTGATTCGACATCTTTTATTCTTAAGTAGTACCGCTCAACTTTATTTGTCATGTCGGATATAATCCACCTGCAGGGTTTACATGACAATCCTTATGAGCTCCTTAAGGGGACATCATCAACCCGATGTATCGGGACATGGATTCCATTTATAATCAACAGCCCATCATACATACAATGTTATTACCCAATTCATAGAGGTTGTTGATCCATAATGAATCTCACTCTTTTATGAGTCAAAGTAATGCACACTGCATATACATGTCCGTTATTATATCCGGATTAAGAGCACAAGCATCCATAATAACAGAGATGTTTGTTCTCTTATGTAGTCAGTATAAAGAGAACAACCTCAAGTGGTCCTGTTCAATATACACAAAGTGTACTAGTGTAAACCTATAGTCAAAATAGACTAATACCAGATTACACTACAACATTTCCAATAGATTGTCCATGTCCATCTAGGTTGTGAACTATTTATATACTCCATAGGAAACTGATAATATGATCTTCTGTGTGACACCACACACCATATTATCTACAATATAGAATATCAGACATTTGCATTAACACTTGTAACAAATACAATATGCAAACATTTGCCCATATGATTTTCATTCAAAATTTAAGAAAATAAGGTTACTACAAAAGTGATGCTTTTAGTATATAACCCTAACAATCTCCCACTTATACTCAAAGCATTGCTTTTCAGTATACTGTTACAAATCTTCCACTTATACTTAAAGCCATGCTGCTACACATCTGACTCCCATTCCCTCAACATGACTGTCAAAAGCCTTAGCTGGTAAGCTCTTTGTAAAGGGATCAGCTAGGTTGTCGGCTGATGCTATCTTGATCACAACAACTTTTTCTTTCTTTACGAAATCTCGTATCAGGTGGTACTTACGCTTAATGTGTTTGCCTGTCTTATGGGCTCGTGGTTCCTTCGAGTTTGCAACTGCACCACTATTATCACAATAAAGTGTAATAGACTTAGGCAAACTAGGTACCACATCCAAGTCCAACAGAAAGTTTCTGAGCCAAACTGCTTCTTTGGCTGCCTCAGAGGCTGCCACATACTCGGCTTTTATAGTGGAATCAGCAATATATTTTTGCTTGATACTCCTCCACACAATGGCTCCACCTCCCAAAGTAAACACATAACCTGAGGTAGATTTCCTGGAATCCCTATCTGACTGAAAATCTGAGTCTGTATACCCCAAGGGAACTAAACTATCTGCCTGGTAAACTAGCATATACTCTTTAGTCCTTTTCAGGTACTTCAAAATATGCTTTACGGCAGTCCAGTGCTCTTGTCCTGGGTTAGACTGATATCTGCTGACCATGCCTACGACAAAACAGATGTATGGTCTCGTACATAGCATTGCATACATTAACTTCCTACTGCTGAAGCATAAGGAACTGCCTTCATGTTCTCTATCTCTTTAGGTGTCCTCGGACACTGCTCCTTCGATAGAGCAATTCCATGTCTAAAAGGTAAGAAACCTTTCTTAGAATTTTGCATACTAAAACGAGTTAGTACAGTATCAATATAGGAAGCTTGTGATAAGTCCAACATCCTTTTCTTGCGATCTCGTAGAACTTTGATCCCAAAGATGTGACCTACTTCTCCCAAGTCCTTCATATCAAACTGTTTGGATAACCATACCCTTACATCAGATAATACCTTCACATTATTTCGAATGAGCAAGATGTCATCCACATAAAGTACTAGGAACACCACCACGTTTCCGTCACACTTTCTGTATACACATGATTCATCCTGACATTGATCAAATCTATAGGATTTTATCACCTGATCAAAACATATGTTCCAAGATCTGGAAGCTTGCTTAAGTCCATAAATGGACTTCTTGAGCTTACAAACAAGATGCTCCTGGCCCTTTTTAATGAACCCGTCTGGTTGCTTCATATAGATGTCTTCCCCAAGACTTCCATTAAGGAAAGCTGTCTTGACATCCATTTGCCAAATCTCATAATCGAGATTAGCTGCAATAGATAAAAGAATCCGAATAGACTTAAGCATGGCTACAGGAGAAAAGGTTTCCTCATAATCGATACCCTCTCTTTGAGTAAAACCTTTTGCTACAAGCCGAGCTTTAAAGGTTTCAACCTTACCGTCTGATCCTCTTTTTCTCTTATAGACCCACTTGTATCCAATGGCTTTTACACCAACGGGTGGTTCTACAAGCTCCCAGACCTGATTAGAATCCATAGATTCTATTTCAGATATTATTGCTTTTTGCCAAGACTCTGCATCTTTATCTTGGAGTGCTTCATTCTAGGTACAGGGATCATAATCTTGTTCCTCAGGGACGAAGTCTGACGACTCTCCCAAGAACATATATCTATCAGGTTGTATCACAACCCTCCCACTACGACGAGGCACTATCGATTGTAGTGTAACATTTGTGACACATTGTGCAGTTATTTGTGGTTCATCCTCTTGTACTGTTGGTACTGAAGTACTTGGTGTATCACGTCTCAGTTCTTCTAGAACAACTCTACTTGTGGGTTTATGGTTCATTACATAGTCTTCCTCTGAGAATCGGGCATTGGTGCTAACAATGACCTTCTGATCCTTAGGACTATAAAATAAACTTCCTTTCGTTCCTCTTGGATAGCCTACAAACAAGCGTACTTCTGTACGAGATTCTAACTTATCTGCTTTCCCATTCAGCACATGTGCTGGACTACCCCAAATGCGAACATGTTTTAGACTAGGCTTACGCCCAATCCACACCTCTGTGGGAGTAAGAGGTACTGACTTAGAAGGAACCAAGTTCAAAATATAAGCTGCAGTCTCTAAGGCATATCCCCAAAACGAATCTGGCAAATCCGAATAACTCATCATTGATCTAACTATCTCCATAAGAGTTCTATTCCTTCTTTCGGCTACACCATTCTGTTGGGGCGTTCCAGGTGCAGTCAATTGGAATACAATCCCAGCCTCTGATAAATAATTCCTAAACTCTCCAAAGAGGTACTCGCCACCACGATCTGATCGTAATGACTTGATACATTTTCTATGACGTTTCTCCGTTTCAGCCTTGTACTCTTTGAATTTCTTAAAGCACTCAGACTTACGGCGCATCAAATAAATGTATCCATACCTTGAATAATCGTCAATAAATGTGACGAAATATTCAAAGCCACATCTAGCTTGGATAGTCATGGGTCCACACAAATCAGAATGAACCAATTCCAACACATCTTTGGCCCTATACCCCTTTGCCGTAAAAGGCCTTTTGGTCATTTTACCTTCCAAGCAGGGTTCACAGACTGGTAGTGCCTCCACTTCCAATGAACTCAAAGGTCCATCTTCAACCAGTCTTTGAATCCTTCTTAGGTTAATATGCCCCAATCGTAAGTGCCAAAGATATGTTTGGTTCATACAAGAAGGTTCTTTTCTCTTATTTAAGTTAGATAACATATTATTCATTTCCATAAGTTGCATTATGGGCGAAATAGGATTAATGACATACAAATTATCAACCAATGCACCAGAACAGATAAAATATTTATTCTTTCTAATAACAATATTGTTATTAAAATAAACTGAATATCCATCCTTAACTAACATAGAAACAGAAACTAAATTCTTTCTAAGTGAAGGTGCATAAAGACAATCTCTCAATGTCAATGACTTATTTCTACCAAAAGATAAAGTAACATCTCCTAATGCAACGACCGATACTTTTGTAGCATCACTCATGAATAAGCATATCTCTTCATCACTGAGCCGTCTGGTTTTCTGGAACCCTTGCAATGTATTGCAGACATGATTAGTGGCTCCTGTATCTACACACCAGGTGCCGGTAGATAACACCGCTAAACATGTTTCAACTACTAGTAAATGAGATATACCTTCTTTGTTCCCTTGTTTGAGAAGTGGACAATCAGTCTTCCAATGTCCTGACCCTTTGCACTTGAAACATTTGCCTTTCGGCTTTTTCACCGCGCCTTGAGGTCCCATGCCCTTCTTTGCTGAGTTTGCCTGTTTTGAATGTTATTCTTCTTCTTACCGCCTTTTGGCTTAGAAGTAGAAGCCTTTTCAGAAACAAAAACATGACCACTCTGCCTAAAGAGAGATTCAGCATCCTGTAGCTCTTTTGCAAGTTCTGCCAAACTATACAACCTTTCGTTCATGTTGTAATTAAGGCAAAAATTGTCAAAACTTTTAGGCAGAGTCCCGAGAATGATATCGACCTAGGTTTCCCTATCGATTTCAGCTCCAAGGATCTCCATCTCATTCAGATGACCCATCATCTTGAGAACATGATCCCTTAATGGTGTACCCTCAGCCATTTTTGTATTCATCAAACATTTCATAGCAAACTGCCTAGCTGCTCTACTCTGATGTCCGAAGAGTTCCTTGAGGTTATACATCATGTCATAAGCTGTGGCCATGGCCTGATGCTGATGTTGTAGTACATTTGACATAGATGCCAGAATGTAACACCGCACCATCTCATCTGTCTTTTTCCACTTTTTATAAGCCTCTTTGACCTCTTCATCAGAGTTAGCATCAGGCTTAGGTGGGCATTCCTCAACAAGTACATATTTGTACTCCTCAGCAGTCAGAACAATATCCAAATTACGTTTCCAGTCAATATAATTAGGTCCAGTAAGTTTGTTTTCTTTAAGAATCACCATAAGTGGACTGAAAGAACCCATTTTTGAAATCCTGAGAATCACATAAATAAAATTATGTAGGGCAAAAAAACTTTTTGAATAAACTAAATATTGATTCCCTCAAAATAATAATAAGAAATTCACCAACACCTTGAACACCATAAATTTAGCATGCCACGATAGTGTGGACGTATACAAATTCAACTTTGTTCAAGTAGATTTTTCTTATTAATTTTACTATCATGTCAATATAATTTTATGACAAATAAAATTAATATGCTGGTCTTGCTCTGGTCATACAAATAATAACAGTGACTCCGATGGGGAGGATACCATTATTTGTATCTAAGTGTATACCATTACTTAATACTAAGTCCATTACCTTGTAATGAGTTCCTTCAGATAGAGAAGTGAACACATACTAGGTAACTTTCTACAATTATCCCTAAGGAAGTTTGTACTGGTGATCCATAATTATACTCATCCGATATGGAGGAAAGCACTAAAGCCAACACGCAAGTATAATTACATCACCTACAAACCAGTAATGGAGACCATAGGATTTATACTAAATAAAAATCCTGTTCCACTTAGTTATTTAACAATGAGGGTTTTTCTACTAGTTGATATTATGTCCATGTTGTCCATTATTAATGTAGGCTTGGTTTTTCAAAAAACAACCACACAATAATAAACATGCATAATCAGAAAAAGCAAAATGACAAAAATAAGAAAAAATATCCAACTATTATGGTCATCTTTACTGCTCCGTCCTCAACTATCCGAATCCAACTCTTTCCTCCTATGTAGTAATCTTGCATTATTACATAGCAGGAAAGAGTTTGGAGGATTATGTCAAAACACACGGCTTAGAAAATTATGACATGTTAGTCTTCCGACACCGCGGTAACATGTTTGTCACATTAAGGGTCTTTGACAAGGTGATATGTTGTGAAAAAATATATCCTTATAGTTCTCTTATGGCTGTTGAAAAAAACCTATATACTTCCTCCGGGTCATGCCGCCGGCTGTGCTGCTTCCCCCTCCTCTTCCTGCCCACTTCTTCTCCCCCGACTCTACACTTGAGCTGGATGTCATATGTGGCTGAGAGAGTCAAATAAAAAGAAGGGAAGTAGGGAGGAGCAGATTGGTTCAGAGCCATGGTGGAGGAGAGGAGAAGGAAGATGCTTGATCAGAACGAATGGCTCAGAACACAAGCCAAGATTCATTCTAGCATACATTAGTGTGAATCATCTATGTTCTTATCGTATATAGTATCTGAAGGACGTAACAGAATCAAGATGAACTCGCTAATGTATGCTAGAATGAATCTTGGGTTGTGTTCTGAGCCATTCGTTCCGATACTTGGCAATTAAGTTATTCGACTGGTGAGGCAGAAACTATAAGTCTACTTGCATGTTCTTCCAACTTTAAATTACAAGATTACTACATTAGGTTATATAAATTACAAGATTACTACTTGCATGTTCTTCCAACTTTAAATTACAAGATTACTACTTTAAATTACAAGATTACTACTTGGCAATCAAGATAAAATTGACGCTAGGATGCGTTGACATGCTCTACGAAAGCGTCCAGAATCTTGACACTAAGTATCTGGAGACCGAAGCTTGCAAGAAGATGCTGCTCGACCCTAGAAGTGAAGCAGAAAAGCTACGTGAGGGTTTAAAACTCAATGTCGATGATTTAAAACCTCGGCGAATTTACGGGTGTCCCACATTTGAGTGCTACACCAAGACTCACCGTGATGAGGTTAGTGATTTATTTAACCTAAGACATGGGATCATAGAATCGAAGACAATTGAGACCAAGACTGTAAATATTATGTGAGTTCATCTTGATTCTGTTACATCCTTCGGAAACTAGATACGATAAGAACATATACTACACTATATGTACAGAACGTATATGATTCACACTAATGTATGCTAGAATAAATTTTGGATTGTGTTCTGAGCCATTCATTCCCATACTTGGCAATTAAGCATGTGAAATAGAACTGATTATGTTTAGTTTGTCTTACGATACAGATTTTCACATCCAAATTGAAATGGATCGTTACTTCATTGTTCGTACATGGATGTACTAGCGGATCAACCTCCTGGACCGTAGGTACTTATAAGTATTGACCGTATCGGATTAGTATCGATCTATCGTTTTGGTATGGGCCATATCGGTTGGTATTGGTCTTAGCGAATTGGTATCGTCCTATCCGATATGTATCGGCCGTATAGCTAGGATTCATATTGGCCTTATGGATTTGGTATCGGTCATATCCGATAGGTATCGGCCGTGTTGGATTATTATTTACCATTTCGGATTAGTATCGTGGAAGGTTTAGTAACAACTGTACTTGGATTTCTCTCTTCTAGAGCTAGATTACCATTATAAGAGAGTCACGAGAGCGTAGATGGCCAGTTACAGAACATACATACTTTCTTTTCAATGTCGCTTTTCCTGATGGAAAAGGAAGTATGTATGTTACTGTAACTGGCCAATCACGATCTGGTGATTCTCTTGCAATGGTATTCTAGCTCGAGAAGAAAGAAATCCAAGTACAGTTGTTACTAAACCTTCCACGATACTAATCCGAAATAGTCTATACTAATCCAACACGGCCGATACCTATCGGATATGACCGATACCAAATCGATAAGACCAATATGAATCCAGCTATTTGGCCGATACATGTACATATCGGATATAGGACGATACCAATTTGTTAAGGCTAATACCAATATGATACATCCTATACTAAACCGATAGACCGATACTAATCTGATATACTAGATACTAAGTACATCTGGCCTATACCAGCGGATCCACAAATTACTGCACGATAGGCCCAACGACTCCAGTTACATCCGGTTATTGGTGAGTACATGATTAAATAGTAATTCTGTTAGTCTTGTGATACAGATTTTTACTCTCTCATGCTACCAACGTCACAACTTTTCCAGTGCTGCTCCCTCTAATGATGACGAACGCAAAAAACCAACGTTACAACTTTTATAACTTGAGTAAATTTCTTTACCCTATATGAAAATTTATGTTGTCAGAAAGATGGCTCCTAGGACTCGTCGAGGTGGTGCTGCTAGTCGAGGAAGGGGTCGAGACAAGAAACCCTTGGAGGTCGACACGGAGGAAGTCTCCGTCGTCAAACAAGAGCCGGTGACTGTTAAGGAGAAGGTGTTACCAAAGGTCGAGGTCAAGAAAGAACCGATGACCATCAGGGAAGAGATTGCTCCCAAGCTTGAAGCTAAGGAGGAGCCACCGTCAGAGAGTAGTAGCATCGGGACCGGCCCTCCTGTCCCTACAGAAGACCTCAACCAGATTGAGCCTTCGTATGCAAAGTGGCTGATAGAATGGTACATGCCTCAACGCAACTATCATCCCTGGCTGTGAGGATTCATCGTCTGACTTGTGGTCTTTGTTGAGGCCAAAGTCGATTTTCCTATGTGTTTTGGAATATTTGTAAAAATTTTGGAATATTTGTGCTATGATCGGTCGCCAGCGATGGATATTAGGTTACTGTAACTGGTCAACTCTTTCCTATGTATTTTGGAATATTTGTGAAAAATTTGAAATATTTGTGCAATGATCGGATTATAACGATGGATATTAGGTTACTCTTCCGGATAATTGATGTCTATTTTATATTAATTTGGTTTGGTCTATATGATTCTTGGATAATTGGTGTGCATTAAATTCGTATGTGCATATTTGGTCTATGTGATTCTTGGATAATTGGTGTGCATAATATATTTGGTCTATGTGATTGTTGGATAATTGGTGTGTATTATATATTGGTTTAGTTTATGCAAATTTTTTGCGAACAGGAAAAGCGCTGTAATTTTTTTTCAAAATATTCTCAGTTAGCGATAGACTTGTGACCGTTTTGCAACGGTCACCACCAGTTTCCGACTACTTTTCGACGGTTATTCCGTCGCTAACTGGATATTTGAAATTGTTCCCAGGTAGGGACGGATGGTCGACGGATTATCCGTCGGCATGGTATATTGTTCGACAGAATAGCGACGACTTATCCGTCGTCCTTGTTCTGGAAATAACAAGAATTTCCAGAACAAGATCGACGGTTTAGCCGTTGCTATTCTGTCGATATATATCGACGGAATAGCGACTACTCTTCCGTCACCATGGTGCTGGAAATGCCAAGCATTTCCAGAACCTGATCGACGGATAGTCCGTCAGAACGCCGTCGCCAATCCGTCGTTAGTTACCGACGAATACCGACGGATTAGCGACGGAACGATACAATCTGATACGCTGTTACGCCGGGTTACCGACGAAATGTTACGTCGCTATTGTCTACACAGTTAAGTACTTAATAGTTGAAATGGACGACAGTCCATCGGAAATGCGTCGCTAATGCTTCGTATTGTGATGTCGACAATCCGTCGCTATTCCGTCATGTGACGACAACTTAGCGACGGAACGTTATTAGCGACGAGCTGATTGGCGACGGATTTTTTTGGCCAAAATTCGTCGGTTATCGGTCGCTAATAGTAATTAGCGTCGATTTAGCGACGGATGTGGCCGTCGCTAAAACGATAAATTTTGGTAGTGTCAATTTGAAGGTTGACGTGTCTAGAATTCAAATATGGAATTAGATTTGAGAAATAGATATTTATTGTACTTCAAAAGTCAAAGCTATGGTAAACGACTACTATAGTCATTATTGACTTAAAAATATATTCTAATATTAAAATAACCATATTAAATAAATAAAGATAATTAAAACAAATTCCAAAAAGCAAG
Organism: Iris pallida; assembly: GCA_029216955.1. NCBI lineage: Eukaryota > Viridiplantae > Streptophyta > Magnoliopsida > Asparagales > Iridaceae > Iris > Iris pallida. Next base: position 3,009,729 of record JANAVB010033217.1, read on the forward strand.
GGGCTTACAGACATCTAGTTGCTACTGTTATTTATTTATTCATTTCGGTGGTCGGACTCCTTTATCACTCTATTTGATTTAGTCGACTAGTAGTAGATTTATCTCCACCCGACTATTTGAATTCTTTAGACTTCTCGTACATGATTATTGGTATATTGTTTTGTTATTTATTTCTTCTATTGTGGATGAGATTTATTATTTGCCTATGACTTATTTATGATGAGCTGGAGCTCTAATATTAAAAGTTATGTGTGTTTGCAGGGATTCCATATATTGGAGTTGTCTTCGTATACATACAACTGACATGTACGTATTTCTAGTCCTATGTATAACGGGACTGGATGTTACACATATTGTTATTTACAAGTACATATATTTTTTTTTTCTGACACGGGAACATCGTCTATAGAGGAGTAATCTCCAACCCTCTATTCTTGTTCGATTGAAAGGGTTAATTACTGCTTTGTTTGAGAGACTGTGGATCCATCTTTTTTTCATTTATACTCTTAGAGTTAGGTATAAAGACGTAGATTGTCGAGGGGTAGATTCTTATCTCTTGTTTTTTTTTGATTTAGGGATAGGTCGCTGCTCCATCAACATGCTACGGATCTATACTCAATCTTGTTTAGTGTATATATTTTTATTTTACTTTATTTTATTTATGTATTTATGTATATTTGTTTTTAGCAGACCCTAAAGCTTTCTTGTTGTACTTACTATTTGGAGTTTTGATCCACGTGGTTTTGTATTGAACATATATATCTCATAGGAGATGTCGAGGATCTGTCATAACTCGCTCTTGATGACGGTTACCTGGAGGACAATATCCCGGAAGCACGAGTGGATTTCCTTTCCACCTACTTTTATGTTGTCTATTATTTTTGGCATTTAGCCATAAGCTTGTCTTAGCTTGTGTTCAGGAAGGTTGTTCCTGTTTATGGGTAACTATTTTATTTATAGACTACATCTTGTCTTTCATCTTATGGTATTGTATATATTGCTAACTTACTATCTTTTGTATTGCTAGTTTCCTGATCTTGTCTGAGGTAGTGTTTGGGACATCTTACTATTATTCATGCTTGAATTAGGGCTAACGGGTGGATCAGGTTCACCGATCGGCCACTTCAACAAAGTGAAGCTCTCTTCAACGACTGTTGTGCAAATTTTTTTCAAGATTGTATTAACGTGTTATGTGATCCGGAAGAAGAGATGGCCGGAGGAGGAATGTGAGGACGACAATATAGAGTTTGACTCGTTTTGGAAATTACAGTTTGGCTTGGATCAAGAGCCCTGCGGGGGGAGCCTTGCAGAAGCCCTGCCCCCCCCCCCCCCCCCCCCCCCCCATCTCAATCGTTGGATCGAGCGGACGGGAGAGAGAGGGGGTTGCTCGCTCGATCCAACAGTCGAGGACATGTGGGGCTTCTGCGGTGCTCTCTCCACGGGACTTTTAGTCTTGTGTGTGTGTGTCGGTGCTCTCTCCACGGGACTTTTAGTCTGTGTGTGTGTGTGTGTGTGTGTGTGTGTGTGTGTGTGTGTGTGTGTGTGTGTGTGTGTGTGTGTGTGTGTGTGTGTGTGTGTGTCGTTTTTTTTTTTTCTTCCAAAATTTTTAAAACACATAATGAAGGTCTTTAAATAGAAGTAAAAAACTTGCAACAAATACACTAATCCCTGCCTCCATAAGGCTTCGCCTTTGAAGACAAGTCCATATAACTCCTACTCAATCCTGAACCAGGGTTAGTGTCAATGCAAAAGTTCGATTTACAAGTATATGAAGTATATATAAGGTCGTAATGTCGTATACTTATGTACTTATGTTTATATCAATTGTGATGAAATAATAATGTGATACAATTCTGACCATACCTTGAAGGTAAGTTGGGTTTTAAACCCAAAATTCAATAGGGTAAGGTCTCTCTTTGTATATGACTTGGTCAGTCACGAACTTATATGGGCAGGAAGGATATCCAACACCTAGCCCCTTGCACTCTAGATCCGCGTACATAATAACATTCCTAAGCAAAAAATAAAATAATAATAAAAATTCTACGACATCAATTCTTCTTTCATTACATATATTGTGGAGATTACGAATGAAAGTCATGTGTTTCAAACATAATTAATAATACAGTGGTAATCTACAATCACATGCTATTGCCGTGTCCAGAAGAGATGAGCATTATTCGGTTTTGGACAGAAAACCAAATCGAATCGAACCGAATTGATTTAAAAAAAAATGGTTCGATTTCGGTTTTGAAAACTAAAATTTTTTATTCGGTTTTCGTTTTGGATTTCGATTTTCGATCAAAAACAGAAAACCGAATAAATTTTTTTAGTTTATATATATATATATATATATATATATATATATAACGCAAATAAATCAAAAAATCGAATAAACTGAATAAATCGAGAACCTAACCGATTTAATTCGGTTCGGTTTGATTCGGTATGGGTCAGTTTTGCTTATTCGGTTTTCGGTTATTCGTTCGATTTGAACTGAATTATCCGAACGCTGACCCCTAGTGTCCCCTTGTAGCGCATGTGAAAAGTAGCGCGGATACCAGGCAGGACCGACATGATTCGAGTCTTCCAAATGTAAGGATGTGTAGATATTGGATGGTTGTAATAAAAAAAAGAGTGACGGCCGTGCATACCCGTGGGTCAGAATGTGGCGTCCGTGCATAAAAACTTAACGGTTAGGGCGCCACACGGTCGGTCGAGGACCGGCACCATTCTACCACGAGTATAAACGACGGCCGACCATGCGGCTCGTCGTACGACGCCGTAAGGACGTCGAGAAGACGTAGTAAGGACGTTGTGCGCACAGAACGGGCGGCTGGACGGCATCGGCTGTCGTAGGCGTCGTGAAGTCGTCGGGAGCGCCTTCGACGTCGTGGACGAAGTGAGACATTGAGTTGTGGGCGTCGAAAGACGTCGGCCATCTCGTGGAGCTCTGGAGTGCGCAAAGTGCGCGAGGTGTCCGTGTGAGACGATGATGAAAAAGTCAGTACAGACAAGATCAGCACAAAGAGTCCGAAATAGTATGACGACCGACTAAAAATCGTATGCGGGGAGACACGATTTAACTGAGCCCGTACGTGCTGGAAAAAAAAAGAAAAAAAAAAGAGTGCCGCTATATATATCTCCAAAAATCCCATCCATCCCTCGGTCCACTCCTTTATTGACCGAAGCAAATAGTTGTTGGTTGGTGGGGGGGGGTGGGGGGGGGGGGGGGGGGGGGGGGGGGGGGGGGTTGAAGAAGATATGAGCGAATAGAAAAAGGACTACGTGACGGAGTGACATGGTGGAATAGAATTTTGAAGATATATATAATATTTTCTGTTAAAAAAAATTGCTGTTGCGGTATATGAAATACAAATTAGGCCTCCATATATACGGGTAAGGTGGAAAAACAACATAAGAGGTCCTACCTTATTGCCTATAAAACTCACACCCACCCAACCACACAAGAAACCAAACAGAAGAGCTTGTCCCCCTCCCCACCCCTCCCTCCCCTCCCCTCGTTCTAACTAACAACAAGAACAACCAGAGCACTCTCCAAGCTCAAAATTCTCCTTCCACATTGATCAATGGATATGGAGCCGAACCAAGTGAGCTTAAGCGAGGCTCTCTCCTCCCTCCTCCTCTCTGGCACCAACGCCATCGACTCCATCTTCTCCCACCTCCCCCCTCCCATCCCCGTCGCCGCCTCCTCCGATCCCTTCGGCTCTTCCTCCGTCTACCAGAACCAGTACTCGCAAATCCTCAATGCCTCCTCCTCCTCCTCCTCCTCCTCTTCTTCTTCCTTCCCGGCCTCCTCCTTCCTCTATGTTGGCAGCAGCACCGCCACTCCGGCTACTGCGCCAACGACGCGGCCGAAGAAGCAGTACCGAGGGGTCAGGCAGAGGCAGTGGGGGAAGTGGGTGGCCGAGATCCGTCTCCCGCAGAACCGGATACGCGTCTGGCTCGGCACCTACGACTCCCCCGAGAACGCGGCTTACGCGTACGACCGCGCCGCGTACAAGCTCCGCGGCGAGTACGCGCGCCTCAACTTCCCCCACCACCTCACCACGGACAATGGGGACTGCCCCGAGAGCCTGCGGGCGCTGAGGGCGGCGGTCGACGCGAAGATACAGGCCATATGCCAGCGCCTCAAGAAGAAAAAGCGCAAGGAGAAGGAGGACAAGCAGAGGAAGGAGGCGGCAGCGGTCCCCCCCTCGGATTGTGTCCTCTCTTCCAATTCTTCTTCGCTTCTGTCGGTTTCGCCCTCCTCCTCGACGTCTGTTTCTGCAGTGGAGTCGGTCGGCGGTGACGAGTATTCGCTGGCCAGGATGCCGTCTTTCGATCCGGAGCTTATTTGGGAAGTATTGGCTAATTAGCGACACTACAACTGCTGGATTCACTGGCTACTTCGAAATAGCGACACTTACAAGAGAGAGTATGATTACAAACAACAAATAGTGTAGGCGGATTATGTGGCTATTTCGAAACTGCAGATACGTATAGAAAAATTTATCGATATAGAAGTCTGTGTTTTTACGAGACTCGTGTTGCTACAGCTCAATCCAAGAGGAGCCCATGAGTTTCTATTTTTTTCAAACTCGTGTACGTCTCATCTTTTGATTGTAAGTTCCTAAAAAAAATTCTAAAATCTATATTGAAAAATTCATTCACGTGTCATAACAACTCCATTGTAAGTTCCTATCTTGAGTTTCTATTTGAATTTTTGTAGTTGAACTGCTTAATAAACTCCAATTTAGATGGAGGCACATGACGGAAGAGTTTCCTATTCAAGAAACAGAGGACTAATGCAAGATAGCAGAGTCGAAAATTGGTAAATAATTTTCCAGTCGTGTATTGTTCTGAGTTGTAGCATCACCACTATTCTTACATCTCGGGGTGGTCTTTTAATACTTTTCTTATGAAAATTTTCTAAGGATTTTATTTGTGGAACAAAAGATTATATATGCTTGTATCTGTCCTTATGTTTTGTATCACATGTACGGAGGATTAATAGAAATTGAGGACATTAATTAATTGGTGTTATATCATAATTAGGCTTCCTTAGAGTTCATGAGCAGATGAATAAAAACTTCATCACCGAGCATTCCTAGTCTTCTCCAATCAGTTGCATTGACAACACCTAAACCGAGCGAGGCTTAAATGGCATTAAATAAGATACTCTAACTCCAGTTATAATGGCAAGGACAAAACAGAAAATTGGAACTGGAGTGAGCTAGGTTAGACCGATGTGGACTGGAGTACAGACCGACTCATATGAAAACAAAAAAGAAGAAAAAAAAATTAATTTGTTTTGGGATGGACTGGAGCCTAACTTAGCCCTTAAGTGGTTGTCCTTGGATTTGAAACGCGGAAACATTTTCCCAAACTAGAGAGTACCTGCGAGAGAAGCGAGCAATACAATGCACGAACCAAAACAAACCACGTAGACATAGAGAATTTTTGACGTGAAAAATCCTTGCGAGAAAACCACGGGACGATCGGAGTCCAACACTGAGAAGCCTTCACTAATGAAATAAAGGAGTACACCCTCTACAAACTTCTCCCGATCCAAATCGGATCCCCACAATACTTAGGAGCAAGAATAATGATTACAAGGCTACAAAGAACAAAGACGACGAGTAGATATTACCCGAACACGTTCCTCCTTAGAAAATGGCCTTCAATCCTCCTTCTTCTATCCCAAAGTTGCAATGGCACTCTTGCCTCTTTTCTCTCTCTTGTTCTTCAATGTTGTGTTGTGATTAGGGTTAGAAAAAATCATGTATAAACCTCCTAATCCGCAGCAAAACCTGGACCGTAGGATACGATCCAACGGTGATTAAATAACCCTGAAAAATGCTTCAGCCCCGACACACAGAGTTCGGTCAGAACTCTGTCCTGGCACAGAGTTCGACCAGAACTCTGTGTTCTGGCAACAGAACAGTTCTGGAACTGGGAGGCAGAGTTCGGCTAGAACTCTTCCCTGGGGCAGAGTTCGGCCCGAACTCTGCCCCCTCTCTCCAGCAGCTCCTCTGGCAGCTCCCGAGCTTCTTCGTCATCTCCGACTGGCCTCGTCACCTCTCCGAGCTTCTCTGACACACAGACAACACTCATCGCACTCCGGCGTCTTCTTCACATAGGTTGGGAACCCCACTCACTCCAAGAAATCTCCCCCCTTCACAACTAGGTGGAGGAGGTCGTCATCCCGACGATCTTCCTGCAGTACTCAAATTTCCCCCTCGGTAGAACCTTCGTGAGCATGTCCGCTCCATTGTTATCAGTATGAACCTTCTCAAACGCCGCGTCCTTCTTCTCAACCACATCCCGTATCCAATGATACCGGATCTCGATGTGCTTGGACCGACTATGAAATGTCTGGTTCTTCACAAGGTGAATAGCACTCTGACTGTCGCAAAGCAAAGTATACTGCTCTTGCTTCAGCCGCATTTTCTGCAACAGCTTCTTCATCCACAGCAGCTCCTTCCGCCTCCGTCATCGACAAAGCAACACACTTCTGCAACCGCGACTGCCACGATACCGCTCCTCCGGCAAACATCATCACATAGCCCGAAGTCGATCGTCTCGTGTCTACATCTCTAGCCATATCAGCGTCGGTATACCCAACCAGCTTCGGTTCGTCACCACCAAAAGAAAGTCTCCAATCGGCAGTGCCCTGAAGGTATCGCAGAATCCACTTGACCATACTCCAATGTACCCTTCCAGGATTTGAAAGATACCTGCTAACTGTGCCAACCGCATGAGCGATGTCTGGCATCGTACACACCATAGCATACATAAGGCTCCTCACAGCTGAAGCATATGGAACCCGCTCCATCTCTTCTTTTTCATCCTCGGTAGATGGATAATGCTCCTCAGTAAACTTAAAGTGGGTCGCAAGGGGGCAACTCACTTTCTTCGACCCGTCCATCCCGAAACGCTGAAGTACCCGATGAATGTACTTCGTTTGGGGTAAATGAAGCAGCTTGGACTCTCTCTCTCTCGGCTGATCTCCACCCAAAAATAGTCTTCGCTGCGTCCAAATCCTTCAAAGGGAAGGCTGCGCCCAGTTGGCGCTTCAACTCCGCTATCCTAGTGGCATTCCGACCCACTAATAGCATATCATCTACATAGAGCAATAAAATAATAAAATCATCATCGACAAAATACCTCACAAATATACAATGATCCGACGTCGTCGTGCATAACCATGCTCCCCCATAAATGACTCGAACTCCCTGTACCCCTGCCTCGGAGCCTGCTTCATACCATACAAGCTCTTCCTCAACCGGAGACCAAATGTGACTTGCCCTTCTCACAGAATCCCTCTGGCTGCTCCATGTATAACTCCTCCTCAAGATCACCGTGGAGGAATACCGTCTTCACGTCCATTTGCTCGACCTCCAAGTCGATACTGGCTGCCAATGCTAGCACCACCCGAATAGACGAATGCTTGACGACATGCAAAAAGATCTCGTCATAATCCATGCCTTTCCGCTGACTGTAGCCTTTAACTACCAGCCTTGCTTTGTATCGAGGGCGAGTAGTATCATCCGTCTGCTTCACTATAAACACCCATCAATTCTTCAAAGCCTTCTTGTCCTTTGGCAACCACACCAGCTCATAAGTGGAATTAGCGTGTAAAAAACTCATCTCCTCCTACATAGCCTCCATCCACTCCTACCTATGTTCATCTTCCATAGCCTCTGCAAAACTTTCTGTCTCTCCCCCGTCAGTCAGTAGCACATACTCACCTGGTGAGTATCTCGTAGATGGTCAACGATCTATATCGCTCCTTCTCAGTGGAGCCACTGGTGCTGGCTGTGTACCAACAGCCTCCTCCTCTTCAGGAACTGCCTCCCCGGTATGCTCATCCTCCTGAGGGATATCCTGACCACCATCAGCAGGCTGATGATCAAGGTTGGGAGCAACTCCATGTACTGGCTCCCCCATAATTGGATCCTTTGCGATGTCATCTGGAAACTGCTCAAAGCAAAATGACTCTAACTCAAGCAATTCCTCAGCCTCAGTAGGCATCTCAAAATCCTGAGTGTTGGTCATGGTCTGATCCTCGACGAATATCACGTTCCTGCTTCTGTAGAGCTTTCTTCCCACCGGGTCGTAGAGTCTATAGCCAAACTTATCCCGACCGTAGCCGACAAAGACGCATCGCCTCGCCTTCGGCTCAAGTTTGGACCTCTCGTCCTTCGGTACATGCACGAAGGCCTTACAGCCAAACACTCGCAGGTGATTGTATGATGGCTTTTTGCCGTACCATACTTTGTCAGACACATCACCCTGCAAAGGTGCACTAGGAGATAAATTAATAACATAAGCAGCTGTGAGAAGAGCCTCACCCCAATAACTGCCCGGCAAGTTTGCTTCTGACAGCAAGCACCGCACCCTCTCCATCAGCGTCCTGTTCATGCGCTCTGCTACACCATTAAGCTGAGGTGTCTTGGGCGGAGTCTTCTGGTGTCGTATCCCTTGCTCTCTGCAATAAGCATCAAAGGGACCGATGTATTCGTCGCCGTTGTCGGACCGAACACACAATAACTTCTTGCATGTCTTTCTTTCAACAGAGGCCTGAAACTCTTTGAAAGTAGGCAGCACCTGATCCTTGGTCTTTAAGGCATAGACTCAAACCTTCCTGGAACAGTCATCAATAAAAGTTACAAAGTAAGAAGCACCACCAATAGATTTTACCTTCATAGGATCGCAGACATCCGAGTGAATCAACTCGAGCAACACCGGCTTCCTTGAACTAGGGTGACTTTGGAAATACACCCTTGCTTCCCAGCTAAGCAGTGCGTGCACTTCTCTAACTTTGTATACTTGAGCCCTGGAATCAACTTCCTGTTCACCAAGTAGCTCATCCCCTTCTCGCTGATATGGCCGAGCCGCCTGTGCCACAACTCGGTAGACGCATCACTGACTGCGTTCACCTCCTGTGCCCCCTGTGCGCTCCCCTCCATATAGTAGTGACCGAACTTCTTGTTTCCTCTGGCAATCACCATCGAACCTCTGGAAAGCTGCCACTGACTATTCTCGAAGAGACTGAAGAATCCCTCGTCATCCAACCTTCCAACCGACACCAGGTTGAAACGGATATCAGGGACATGACGAACAACTTTGAGAACAAGAACTGCATCCGTCTTCGTTCTCAAATACACATCTCCAATGGCAATCGCCTTCGACACGTTTCCTTTGTCCATCTTCAACACTCCACAGTCGCCTGTCGTGTAAGTGGCAAATAGTGCCCTGTTATGAGATACATGCGCCGAAGTCCCTGAGTCCACCAGCCAAGACTTGTCATCGCAGGCGAGGTTTGTAATGACCTCATCACCAACGACGATCACATCGTCTCCATGTATCGAGGCAGCCACTGTAGTGTTCTCATCTTGCTTTCCCTTGTCGTCTTTCTTCTCTCTCTTCCAAGCGAAACAATTCCGCTTGATGTGGCCCTTCTTGCCACAATAGTAACACTCTGAGTCCTCATAACGACCCTTGGACTTCTTCCTGCTCTTGTCTCTGCCACCACCTGGACCCCTGCTTTAGTCCCTTTTGTGGCTCTCTGAAACCAATGCCTCTGAGTGGTGGGATATGGATGAAGTGCCCTGGGAACGTCTCCGCATCTCTTCATTCAGCACCCCGCTCTGGGCAAACTCCAGACTGACCATGCTCTCTGGAACAGAAGCCATCATAGATACTCATACGGTCTTCCACAAGTCTGGCAATATACACAGTAGCCATAGTCCCTAAACCTCGTCGTCGAACTTGACTCCCATCGAAGACAGCTGGTCAACCACGCCCTGGAAATCACTCAAGTGATCAGTAATAGATGTCCCATCTTTGTACCACAGACCCATCATCGTCCGGATCATGAAAAACTTGTTTACCCCGGTCTTCTTCACGTACAAAGATTCGTGCTTATCCTATAACGTCTTTACGTGCTCAATATTGGCAACGTAGTTGTACACGCTCTTGTCAATGAACTGCCTGATATATCCGCACACCTGTGTATGTTCGAAATTCCAGTCCTCCTCGGATTTACTACTGGGCTTCTCGGATGCAAATACGGGCAGATGCAGCTTATTGACAAACAGCAAATCTTTCATCTTGCTCCGCCAATAGTGATAGTTGGTGCCGTTTAGGTTCACCATGCGCACCGTCTTCACATCCATCTCTTCTCTCTAGTTTTCTTGTCAACTCCTGACACCCTTCTGAATTTTAGAACCTGGCTTTGATACCACTTTGTTGGAAAAGAAACGCGAAAACCTTTCCCCAAACTAGAAAGTACGTGCGAGAGAACCGAGCAATACAATGCACGAACCAAAATACCAAAACAAACCACGCAGACACAGAGAATTTTTGACGTGGAAAACTCTTGCGGAAAAAACCACGAGATGATCGGAGTACAACCCTGAGAAGCCTTCACTAATGAAATAAAAGAGTACACCCTCTACAAACTTCTCCCGATCTAAATCGGATCCCCACAACACTTAGGAGCAAAAATAATGATTACAATGCTACGAAGAACAAAGACGATGAGTAGATATTACCCAAACACGATCCTCCTTCGAAAATGGCCTTCAATCCTCCTTCTTCTCTCCCAAAGTTGCAATGACACTCTTGCCACTTTTCTCTCTCTTGTTCTTCATTGTTGTGTTGTGATTAGGGTTAGGAATAACCATGTAGAAATCCCATAATTTGCAACAAAACCTGGACCGTAGGATACGATCCAAAGGTGATTAAATCATCCTGAAAATCGCTTCAGCCCTGAAACACAAAGTTCGGCCAGAACTCTGTCCTGACACAGAGTTGGCCAGAACTCTGTGTTCTGGAACTAGGAGGCAGAGTTTGGCCAGAACTCTCCCGTGGGGCAGAGTTCGGCCCGAACTCTGCCCCCTCTCTCTAGCAGCTCCTCTGGAAGCTCTCGAGCTTCTCCGTTATCTTTGACTGGCCTCGTCACCTCCCCGAGCTTCTCTGACACACAGACGGCGCTCGCCGCACTCCGGAATCTTCACCACATAGGTTGGGAACCCCACCTACTCCAACAAGATTATGGTGATGAAAGATTGAATGAAACATTTTAAGAGTCTATATAATACTGTTTTAATGTGACAAGTGTGAGAAATGTAGTACCCTGCCCTTAGCGGTGCACCGTGTAAGCTTGTGGCTAGTTTGACCTTTACAAAACTGGATATTAGGGAAACCTTTCGGCATCAAATTGATCGGACAAATGCATGAAGAATCTTTTTTGTTCATGAAATTGTTTCTGTTGAAATTAGTCCAAAATATAATGAATTGTGTTTGGTGAATGAACTCTATATAAGATAAGTCTCTTCCCATCCTTTTCACTTTTATTTTCGTAGACATTTGTTGCTTGGTTTTGATGAATACGTTTTCGATGAATGTTTTCGTTGTTCAATTTCATCTATTTCTACATTCATTCTTGAGAATTCTGAAAGAAAGAGAAATGAAAGATAGAAGAAGCGAATGATCCGATGTTGGTGTCATTGCCAGAGGACGCATAACTGAGGCTTGACCGTGCAAAGTGTTTATTCTTCTCTCGGTGGTTCTCTAAAACGTAGGTGGTTCTGACCCTTCTTTCCATTCCCTTCACGTCATAATAAAATAGTTTTCTTATTTTCTTTCAGTGTCCTTTGATCAATGATGTCTTAAAGTAAAAAAGATGTTAAAAAAGCCATGTGTATGATGTTATTGTTAATAATTGAGACATTAGAACAGTAAACTATTACTGTACTTTAAAAATTTTTGCTTTATAGTTATGGTGTATTTACATCTGCATGGTTATGGAAAACTTGTGCACAAGTTTTGATAAAAATAAATTCTAAAGTGGTATCCAAGCACCTGGTTGTATCGACCTACGAGAAAGTTATTCGGATGTACTCATATGTACGAGGTATTTTTAGACCTTCATTGAAACTAGCTACATGTTCTGAAAGGAGACATCATAATACCAAATAAAGGTCCTTCATGGTGCTATTTAAAATCACCAATGACCCTCATGTAGACATGCTACATTACTGATAAAATCTTTTGCGGGAGTGGCAAGTTTTAATCCTGTTTTATGCAAGGACTGACAATCGACCGTGGGTAAAATATCACAATTTAGTGATATGGTTATGTCATGTTTATGTTTCTGTATTCTTGATATTGCACTGTTAATAGACCCTAGACTAGAATAGACATGTCATTTTGATAATTGTATGCTTCACATATTTATTGTATTGGTTTAGGTGAGTCGGGTTGGTATCACTCACTAGTGCATTCCCTAATGTATTGATCCCCTCCTCCACAAGTGTTGAAAACAATGTGCGCGTACAAGGGATATAAAATACTCGTATAATATTTTTAAAGATCTTCCTATTCAAAGTAGGGTTGGTATCACTCACCAGTGCATTTAATTTTATTAAATGGGAATAATATATGGAACGAAGATATTGTTTTACAACAAAGTGTCATTTTCTTTGATTTAAAAAATGTAAGCCGAAATGACATTTCAACTTGTATTTAGAAATTACACTCCATTGCAAGGATTTAATAAAGAGCCACTTTTCTTCCTACATCGTGTCTTCAATTTTCTGTTGTTGTGTTGTGACGATACTATTTTTAAATAAATATTATATGTGCACATTGACGTTTTGTATAAGTACAATTTAGACTTGTACGACATCATGTCCAATGAAGACTTATCAATTTAGTAGAATCGGGACGTCACATAATGATATTATAGCACGATTTTATTTTCTCGGATCTCATTCTATTTCCTTTTAAAATCTTTTTATGTGATTTCTTGGTTGAATATCTTTTCCTTGTGCGCTGCCTGAAATAATAGTTACATATGTATGCCCATAAATATTTTATGCATACTAATGGAAATTACTTTGTTTTGTGGCAATGACATAAGAAATAAGAGGAGCAGTTCTAAGGCGACGTCTTCGTCCGACCCAATTGAAAGAATAATGTGCATAATGGAGATACAACAAAATTAGAATGAAGTCCAACAACGGGAAGTGGAAGCTTAACAATGACACCTTCAGTTGAAGAACCAAGCATATTTTGAAACTCAACAGAAGAAGACAGACACTTTGACACAAAATGTCACTACCCTTATGGCGAGCAATAATATTACTACAATAGTCGCGACTCAAGAAACAACAGTAGGGGACATGAACCTTAACTGCCAACCAAAAAGTTCATATTTAAATTTCGTAGTTCAAAAGGGTTAACCCACCAGAGTTTAATAGGGGAGCAGAACCAGATTAGGTTATGGGTTGGTTGGCCACACAAAAGAGATTGTTCAAACTCATTAGCATCGAGGAAACTAAGAAAGTGGCATGTGCATTTATGAAATTACGTTTGAAGGAGCACGACTAGTGGGATGCAAAAAAGAAGGCGCTCTATGGAGCTAACTGAGAGACCAAAATCTCTTGAAAAATATTTAAGTAAAATTTCTTACCTAATACATTCCTTCAACAATTCGATAAAGAAAAGAAAACAAGTTCATGTTGCTTCTACAAGGGGACATATCAGTGGAGGATTACGAATCTGAATTCTTATAATTGGCTAAGTTCGCGACCACATATTACTGGATGATAAAGTGTGGCTTCAAAGATTTGTGCATGGCTTGAAGTATAGCCTACAAAGAAATATTATTAATAGAAAATGCAAGACATTCAGAGAAGCATATGAAGCAGCTCTCGAGATGGAGAAATTTCACTCTTTAAACACTCAAGGTGCACCTCATAGCGGTTGCAGCAACTTCAATAAACGACCTATTATGGCGGAAGGATCTGACGCTCCAAAGCAACAAACACATGCGGGAATCGAAGGCCCTATCCAGCACAATGATGCTTCAAGTGTCACTATAATGCCCCGCTCCGTACGGTGCATTATGCTGAGTCATTGACAGAAGAGTTACGTTGACCCGAGGAATACATCAAGTAAGTTCGATGCAAGTGTTTTGTTGGCCCGAGGGAAAGCATTGAGTCGGTTCGAAGATTCTAAGAAATCAAATCGATGCAACGCACAAGTTCGATTCAAACGAATATTGATTTTATTTGGTTTCGTGTGCAGGCTATACGTTTATGCTGAAATATAAGAGGTTGACATTTTGCCTTATTTACAACGGGATCCGCAAAACTAAATCGTCGCCTCGCAATAGACTGAGGCATAAACACGGTAAGCCAAATCGGTCGGATAATTCAACGAAGCAAGAAGTACTCGAACGCCTAACTTAGAAGAGTTGGCCGTGCAACAAAGTTATGAAATCGGGCCGCATCGGCTCGGTGAAACGACAAGGCGTATCGGCTTAAGGTGGGGTGACTTTGACTCTTCTTTCCTACTTCTTCATGCCTAATTAAAATACATCATTGTATGCAAAGTTAACCTTTCGAGACAACAAACGTGGCTCGATCGAGAGATTAACATAGTGCGTCTCGAACACTAGATAGAACAATTAAAATGAAACGTACATCAAATGTACGAGTCGCTATTGAATATTGAATATCGCAAAGGCGAGCGCCCCGGTGTGCAAGCCATAAGAATACAGGATAACTATATTGACAAGTGCCTCAGCGCACGAGTCATGCGTGCCTTCGTGCATGAGTTAGAAGGCTAGCACATTGAAAGACTATTGAGGCAAGTGCCCTAGTGCACGAGCTATGAACATTGAACGCTAAGTCACAGAACATGAAAATATGGTATCGAGACGTGCATCGCATGCACGACTCGAAGAATAGAGAAAAATTGTGTCAAAGCGTACGTACGTGCATGAGAATCATAAAAGATAGCTTCGTTGCGAAGAGAATAGTTGTGGCATGAATGTGACAGAATTGTCGAATATGGTATGGTGCCTTGAAAATGTTCAGAACCTTCGGGTCGTTCATTTGACGAACATTGAGTTGAGGCATGGGGCCATTGAACATTGAAACAAAAAAATAAAATCGTACAAAGAATGCAAGAACATAGAAAGAGTGAGAACGTTGAAAGAAAGAGAATTACAAGACGACGTAAAGTCTGAGTTTCAGACTCAAGACTGTGTTTGGTTGTATGGGTTTGACACGCGTTACATGGTCGAATGGACTTAAGATATTGCTCGTATACGGGTGGGATATGATTCCCTCGAACGTGTTATTGGCCCGAGGCACAGGGACCGTTCAGCCTAGGAGGGATGTTAATCTTTGTGGGCGCACATCCGTAAGACGACTAGCGACCGGTTATCGATGTAAAAAGCCACAAATGGTTGTATGCAAATGGTATGTCTCCGATTATTGGGGCAGCAACCCAATACGGGAGGCGTCGGGCTATGCAATTTGAGAAAAGAAAGAAAGAAAAGAAAAGAGAAATAAGGTAGTCCATTCTGGCTCGGTTACGCCAACGACCTTCATATAGTTAAGGAACCGTGGGCCGAATGTGCAGGAATAATAGATCTTGTATACAGAACACTTATAACATAATAGGGAAGGAATGAGGTGTATTCATCTTGCGTCGGTGCAAGAACGAGTGCGTCGATGTTGGTAAGAAGTTACGAAACAACATGATATTACTATTGGTTGCCTGCTTGCTTATGATAACCAAATATCATGCTTGCCATGATAACATGTTTTATTGGTTTCGAATATGCCATGAAACTCACCCTAAAGCAAGGATAGAAAGATCACTAAATTGTATGCTGCATGATTCAATACACTACTTAATGTCGGTTTAGTAAATTGAGTCTTTGATCAGTACAGCGAGGACGAAAATACTAATCCTCCACTAGTTAGCTCGTAGGTTCAAAAAATGGTCTGCTCGTGACGAAGCTCTGCTTGAACGTGCTGAGGTATGGAATGCCATAGCATATTGAGGTGTGCGACCGCATTGACGCTCGAACTTGCAACAGGATGATACGGTCGAGATATAGAAAACATGATGTATGGAACGGTGAAATCCTTTGAGGGCAAGAGAGAACCTGAGTGTTGTAAGCTAGTCTAGCAAATTCAGTTGGGCTATTTAAAGCCTTTGTAACCTCAGTTCAATTATCAATAAATAGAATTGTTACGTATACTCTGTTTCTTCCGTTGCTAATATCAAATCAAAGATAACCATTTGAAAACTTGTCATCTTGTCTTGTACGAGTGCAACTCCAGACTCGTATAGCATCACGTCCCAGCGATGATGAATGATTCAGATAAATCGATGCGAGGACGAGCGATTTTTTGGGTTGGGGCGTGAAAAATTGGTATCAGAGCTCTAGGTTCAATTTTCTCAGGACGCATTCATCATTTCAATTCCAAAGAGTTGTCCACTACAAGCAAATCACTCTTGACTATACTCGATGCCGTACTGGATGTTCCATAAAATAAGTCTAATATAAATTGTGTAATTTTGCCATATGTGTTTTGGAAATTACATGATATTTGCTAAGAAAGTCGCAAAATATTTGTTGCATCGAGTGCAACAAGCCGTGAAATAATTGTTGCTACAAGCATAATAAGTCGTGAGATGTGAATTAAGATGTTTGTTGCTGCAAGTGCAACAAGTTGAGAAATATGAATCGAAGTGTTTGTTGTTTCAATGCAACAGTCATTATGAGAAATATTGGTTGCATCGATATAATGAAAGTCGTGAAATATTGCTGTATCAAATGTAACGAGTTATGAATGATGCGTTGCAATAAAAATGAAAGTTGATATCGAATGTGTTGAACAGAATTGAGTATTGGCTTCAAATGTCGGAAAAGAACATTGCACAAGGTACAACGGAAGGAACTAAATCGTAAGTCGATAAGAACGAATCGTTCGGTTGCTCACCGAACTTGTGTTGGCAAATGAATACATTGGCCGAATTGTGTCGAATTTTGATTAATCAAAAGTTACGGTTGTGATCGGCATAATCACTGCGGAAATCGCAAGTCAGAATAGATTGTTGCTTCATACATAGTATGATACGAGGGAAATAACTTCATTTTTGAGTGGTATATGATATACCATGTATGCGATGGATGGCTCGATTCTGAGTGGCGTATGCAATACCACTTGTGCGTTAGATTTCATCGACACATTACGTAATTTGTGGAAGATTTGTCTGCAACATACGGGAAAGTACTGAGACTCGATTGAAAATTTGTATGACGGTATGTTGATCCAAGTGTTCTTCGATGATCGGTTGGAATGATAGGACGGGGACTCGTACAATGAATGATACGTCATACGAGAATTTGTAAGTCGATCGGACGACCGAGACTAACGAAACAATTAGATTTCCTTGTGTATCGAATTTGATCAGTACAGCGGGGGCAAAAGTACTAATCCCCCACTAGTTTGCTCGTAGGTTCAGGGAATGGTCTGCTCACGGCGGAGCTTCGCTTGAACACGCTGAGGCATGGAATACCATAGCATATTGAGGCTTGCGACCGCATTGATGCTCGAACATGCAACAGGATGATGCGACAGAGATATAGAAGACATAATGTATGTAACGGTGAAATTCTTTGTGGGCAAGAGAGAACCAGAGTGTTGTAAGCTAATCTAGCAAATTCAGTTGGGCTGTTGAAAGCTTTGTAACGTCAGTTCAATTATTAATAAAGAGAATTATTTTGTATATTATGTTTCTTCCATTGCTAATATTAAATCAAAGATAACCATTTAAAAACTTATCATCTTGTCTTATACGAGTGTAGCTCCAGACTCACGCCCCAGCGAGGATGAATAATTCAGATAAATTGATGCGAGGACGAGCGATTTTTTGGGTCGGGACGTGACAGTCACCGGATTGGATATATGCAAGAGGAGTGTCTTGCTGGTTGTTAAAAATATGGTCACGTTGGCCAAAAAGCAAAATAATGTCAATGTGAAGGGCTGAACCAAAACCTTCCAAAGGATTAATACCACAACTAGAATCAAAGCCAAGTACTATGACCTCTGCATGCGGCGCCAATGAATGTCCAGAATCAGTAACGTGACGCATATGACATAGTTTATGCATTAACCCAAGAGTTTGTTCTTAATGGCCTCAGATAATGTCATAACATGTATACTATTATATAAAGGAATTCTTGCTAGAATTTTATTTGCTTCGAGTGCTACACAAGTTTCATATCGACATATTGTTGAAGAACAGATCGTGTGTGATGTTGTTAGATATGGTTCTTAGTGTTAACGCTCCATCAAGAATGGATTTGAGTGCTAATTTAATTTTTTGGGATGGCTACATCTACATTGGAGGAAGAAGGTCGACTTGTACTTTATAGTCCTTAACATCAAAGAGTATGACATCATTCTCGGAAGCACATATCATATTCTGTTTGTGAAGGGTACTTGACTTGTGTTCGAGACACTTGGAAGAGAGGTACAGACTCAGATCACACCGAAGTTGAGGCAGATTTCTCTCATGTGATACAGATGAGACTCAAACCACTAGATCGAGAAATAAAGTTCAATATTAATTCATATCCAGAAATTTGGCCAATATCAAAGGTACCGTACAGAATGACACATGCATAACTAAAGGAAGTTGAAGTTCAACTGCAAGAACTGTTGGATTGAGGATACATTCGTCCTAGCATTTTTCAGCGGGGAGCTCTAGTATTGTCCGTGAAGAAGAATGATATATCATTGTGAATTGACTATTGGTAGCTAAATAAAGTTAGGGTTCGAAACAAGTATCCACTGGCAATAATAGACGATCTGTTCGACCATCTTCAAGGAGCGAATATATTTTCAAAAATAGATCTTCGTTCGGGCTATCATCAATTGACTTATTACTTTGCCACAATCGCTATCTTTCCAGCCACAACATTCAATATCAGGGACAACTCAGATAAGTTTCTTATCCAAGCAAAATATTCTAACATTTGGTAAGGGTCTAACTTAGAGCCAACCATATCAAGAGTTCACAACATGCAATCATATTCCTTTCCGAATCCAACGATATTTTTTATCGAGGCAATTCATCTTTTCTAAAAGATACAATCTGAAGTCATCCACTATCGATTACTCAAGTCAAGAGTACAATTCTATGCGACGGTCAAGGTTAACCCAGCTACCCGTGTAGTGCCCCGTCCCTACATCATGCCCTATTTTCGTCCACGAGGTACGCAAGAAAGAAACACTGTCGCTATCGATTCGGTCGGGACCGATAGGTCTGAACCGGCCGAGTCAATCGAACGGGAACGGTTGAATTAAGATCCATTCCACATTATGGAATGGCTTCTTCAGAACCAAGTCCCATATTCAGCGGATTGTGCCTCGAGGATTGGCTCTGTGGCTGAGTCGGAAGAGACACCCCGTTGCTCTGATTTTTATGCCGTACTTGATTTGGCGTTGGCTTTGGTTTTCGTGAATGCGTTTTTTATAAATGTTTTCCGAATGAGTTTTTGTGACTTGCGTTTTCGAGCTTCGCATTCATATAGAATATCCTTGAATTATACAGTGTTCTAATCAGTTGCTTATGCGATTGCAGATGATCGCATAGGCAACGTCAGCGCAGCCAACCGGTCGCTCGCTTGAAGCAAGCCTAAGGCGAGTGGCTAACCTCCTCCGTCTCGTCCCTCTACTTCAAAAACTCAATATGTGAAGTAAAATAAATGTTTGTCATAATAGTGTAGAATCAAGGAAATCGTGGCACGAATCTTTAAACACTTGCTATCGAACTTCCGGTATTGAAAATAGAAAACGTATTTTCTTATGCAAATTCACTTAGCCTATGCAAAATAATGAATGAATCGATTAACGTTTATCGCAACGATACGGCTAAGTAAGCAAATCGACTAAGTTCAAAAGAAAACGGTCATTGGACAACTTATCGACAAGGTTGTAGCTTCCCTTCCCGGAAATCTTGAATTATTATTTTTTATTATTTATTTGATTTAAATGGGTATTATTATTATTATTATTTATTGAGATTGTTATCTAATATTATTATTGTATTGGTTATATATTTATTGTCTAATAAATATAATGTATGTGTGTTTATATATGTATGCATATATATAGATGAATATATATATAGATATATATAGAGAGAGAGAGAATACATATATAGAGAATATATATATAGAAAGAGAGAGAGAGAATACATATATAGAGAATATATATAGAGAATATATATATATATATATATATATATATATATATATATATATATATATATATATATATATATAGAGAATATACATATATATATATATATATATATATATATATAGAGAGAGAGAGAGAGAATATATATATAGAGAATATATATATAGAGGATATATATATATATATACTATATATATATATATATATATATATATATATATATATATATATATATATATATATATATAGAGAGAGAGAATATATATATTATACGAGTGTATATGTGTATATATATCTAATATATATATATATATATATATATATATATATATATATATATATATATATATATATATATATATATAAATGTGTATGTGTATATATATCTAGAATATATAAGTATTTATGTATATTCATGTATTTATATATATAAATATATATTATGTATATATATATATATATATATATATATATATATATATATATATATATATATATATATATATATATATATATATATATATAAGAGATAAAGAATAAAATTAACAGTAGCAAACCCAGCCCGTTAACTCCCAGCCCGTTAACTCCTCTACAGGCCAAAACCGAGCAACCCCTGTTGCTTCCCCAAGCCCCACACAGCAAATACCGAGCCCAGCCAAACCAGCGGATAACCGAGCCCCTCCCCGATAATATATAAACGCTCGAAACCCTAAAAACTCGAGCAAAAACTCGACGCCACCACCATCTCCTCCCTTGGGCGACCCCCCCGCGTGTGCCCTCGGTGCCGCCGCGCGCCGCCAGGCCGGCCGGAGAGCTCCGCGCGCGCGCGCGTGCAACTCAAGCAAAGCAGCAGCAGTTGCACGGGGGTGCAATTTCGTCGCGAGTTATCTCCGCGCACAGTCCACCTTTTTCCGAGCCACTTCCTCAGGTATGAACCCGATATAACCCTCTTTAATCTTGTCCAATTAGTTTGTAGGTAACTGCCATAGATTGGTCGAGAAATCGACGCAAAGTCGGAGGAAAATCTGTCCAAAAACAGAGCACTAGTGCAGTTCATGAACCCACTTTTGAGGATCGTTTCCGATCAATCCAATCCCATATTAGAAAAACCATTTGAAGAAACTTTTCGACAACATGTAGGGCTTGAAATCCCTTTTTTGTGGAATTTGAAATCATCGACTACACGTCGAGAAATCGAATCCCAAAGTTTCCCAAAAACCTGTTTTAAAAACATTAAAATCGTTCCACTCGACGTGCGTCACGCCAATCCGGACGACGTGGTCGCGAATCGAAAGCATCGAAAGCTGCGTAACGGTTTCGTGGTCGTGTGGGCTTTGACGGAATTCAAATTGGTCGCGTGTGCGCGACAAATTTGATGCGTATCCGTCAAAATTCTCCGTATCGTGTACTTTGTAAATTCTCCAATTACTTTGTGCACGTTCGTCAGATCGAGACAAAACTTGCGCCAACAGGACCGTGTCATTTTTCTGGTCCTGCGTGCCAAG
The DNA here is from genome assembly GCA_029216955.1 of Iris pallida. Lineage (NCBI taxonomy): Eukaryota > Viridiplantae > Streptophyta > Magnoliopsida > Asparagales > Iridaceae > Iris > Iris pallida. The sequence goes on from JANAVB010033217.1 coordinate 3,031,324, forward strand.
TTTGGTCCGATTCTGAGACAGTGGAATCGGAACGTCGTTTTGTGGGCCCCACGGTCCCACTCAACGGATGATTTTGTGCACGGCCCGCCGAAATCCAACTCTGGACATACGGTTGGGTTCGTATCGAAAAACCGGATCCGTAGACATATAGTTTGATGACTTTAGAGACCATTGACTCTGGCACGTTTTTCGGTACAAAGCGGGTCCAACGGCGGACACTGTTTTTGTCCGAAATTACCGTTTTGCCTCTGTGTCCAGAATTGGACGTAAGGACAGGCAATTCTAGCTAATTGGACTATTCTGAGATCATTGGAATTGTTTATTTCAGCTTCCGGGGACTGTTGTATGGGTTTTGACTATAGTGGTACATTGAGTAGTTCAGACTGTCGGTTTCACCAGCAAAGGACCATAGGCGAGTACAGTTTATTGTCTGCATTTCGATATTAATCTTTACTATATTTCATTGATTATTCATTGGTTATGTGATTATTTTCTATTATAAATTATTGAGTCGGGAATGAGAAGTACCAAGGATGTGTGATCCGACCATAGATCGTATTTACTTTCATGCAGTAGATCTCGTAGACATTGTTTATTTTCTACAGTAGATCTCGTAGACATTGTTTATTTTCTGCAGTAGATCTCGTAGACATCGTTTATTTCATGCAGTAGATCTCGTAGACATTGTTTATTTTCTGCAGTAGATCTCGTAGACATCGTTTATTTTATGCAGTAGATCTCGTAGACATCGTTTACTTTTATGCAGTAGATCTCGTAGACCTCGTTTACTTTTCTGCAAGTAGATCTCGTAGACAGTGTTTATCTTTCATGCAAGTAGATCTCGTAGACCGTGCGGTGTAGTACCCCAGACCGATCACATGTCAAAGGTACTTCTAACGGTGGAGAAAGTATATGAGTCTATTTATTTACTATTGGTTTTCTGTCTTTTCTTACGGCTTTACTGTTTATTTTCAAAACTCATGATTGATGTCTAACCTTTGTTTTATAGTCATTTTCTTTATTAAAATTGCATTCAGTGAATTGTGCTCGTTCCATTCCTGACTGGAAACCAACATTTTCAGGTTAGCCGTGGATTTACTTAGCTTGGGGAGAGATAGGAATACTTGCAGACAAAAGCCTATATACTAGTTAGATAGTGGAGTTGTAGTTATTCTTTTATATGTACAAGTTCAAATTTTCTACAAAATGTAAAACTTGTGATCATCGTAAATTAAATTAATTTTATGAATGAGCATTATTTGTGATTCTGGATCTTCATGGCCGTGACAGCGTACTACCGCCGACACTGCGGCGTAGGCTGGCTTGGACACGTCTCGCATCCGTTTAAAAAAAATGGGTGCGGGTCGCAACAAGTTTTTGTGGTAGCCCATGCAGGTTCGTTTTTGCAAATCATACGAACTCGTGATGGTACTTAAGTTAGTTGTACTATTACGAGCCTGCGACTAGAACATGCTCATTCACGAATTAGAAATTAATTTAATTTACGAGAATGACTAGGACTAGGAGTCCCTTATAGAAATTTACCGATGGGTAGTCTAGGCCATGCAATGTAGATAAGGAGTTATTAATTTTGATAGTTATCAGATCCCCATAGGTACACTAGTATCTCTTGATATGACGATGTAATCTAATTTGGATAGATTATTCCCTTGGTAAGGCAGGGCTTCATAGAATTAATGATCTAACCTTGATAAATGGTGCAATTCTTTCTCCTTGCCCTTTTTGATATCATCCTCACATCTTAGTCAAATTGCCTATTTAGTTCCTATTTTGCCCTAGGAATTGTTATTTTTATGTTATTCATAGATGAACCTCAAGTTAGTTTCTATTCAAGTTTTTCCTCAAAGGCTTGAATACACATGTAATAGTTAGAATGTTTGTATTTCTTTTGTCCTCAGTTATTTCTCCTTATTTAATCCTTTATTTTAAGGGTTGTGACTGATAGGACAAATATTTACGCTTTATTTCATAGTCAACTTGTTTAAATCTATAGAAGCCCATGAAGTTTTACAGATATAGTTAAAAGAATATTAGTTGACTCATAATGGCAGGACAGCAGCGCACTGTCGCCATTTATTTGAATTACGGACTCACTGTAGCCAGCAGCGCACTGGCGAGACACGACCCTAGAATTGAAATTTTTAAGGAAATTATAGGTTATAGAATATTCCTAAAACTAAGGCTAGTGGTCCTCTTTGATCATAGATACCCGGGTGTCGAAATAAGGTAGAGTATTTGATAGTATATCACATCTGAATCACAGAACCAAGAGTTTACCATCGCCCGAGTATACGGACGAGGCATAATCCTCGGTGAAATGATTTCAGACGTGATTACAATTTAAGGATACTATAGAGGATAGGACAGTACCATGTGTGTTCCATAAGATCCGAAGCCAATATTAGTGGAAGTTTTGTAGATGGGTAGCACGTCTTTCGATCTAGCATTTCATGGTCCTTGTGCTCTATTGACGGGGATATTAATTGACGCTAATATGTTTACCCAAAATATAGAATTTAGAGACCCATAACCCATTAGTCGACCAAGGCCTTAAGGGTAAGAGGATAGTGGGATGTCCGTAGAAGCAAGAATAACGGGTAAGGTTTGATTCTCATAAAACTCGAACTATTTGTGCCTCCTTTTAAAACTCGCGCATAATTGTATTCGACTATCTTAACAAATGCTGCTCTTACAGCTTAGTTTTGCAAGCTCACTCTGTTCTCGAGCTTGATTTGAGGCATATGTTTAGTGGGGACGCCTGCTAACATATTGTCTAATCAGAATCATTGTATTATGGTTTGATCAACAATGATGCATTTGGTTCGCTCTTCGTTTAATTACACTACGTGGATGGAGATATATGGGTATCTAGGATCTCATCCGCAACTGCTTGACAATTCCTCTTGAATTATACGTTCGCCCTTGAATCACGTGATTGTATTCAGTAACATCTTTCTTGAACTCTTTATGGTTTTTGTCTTTCAATGGTTCGGAAAGGCAGAAGCTCGTAATTTATCGCGTATCCCCATGGCTATGGTAGTTGTATACACAAGGGAAGTTATCGCCAGCCATGCGATCGAGTTACGCGTTCTCCTCTCGACCCCAAACTGTATCAGGATTTTCAAGCCATCTGAAATTAAGAATGATTAGGGTTTTACCCTTAGTCGTAATGCCAACCCAGGAGACTATCTATTCTCAAGGAATAATTCATTGTGTCTCTAAATATTTTCTTGAATATTGTCTTTACTTTCAACCCTTGTGCCTTGACTCAACCGTCCCTCGACCAAAGCCCACAGTTTAGACATGAGATGAATAGACAAGGCTAAGGTCAATAATTTACCGTGACTATGGCAGACACTCATCCCGAGATTGATTTTCAACAAATATTACTCTAGTTATGTAAATTTTATTATTAAGACCTAACTAGTGTTGGAACACCATAGTCACTAGCTTAGCCAATACCATAAATTAAATACCCTATCAAATTGTGATATACCAGTTGTCAACAACAATGCGTGATCACTACCGCCCATACCACTAGAACCCCTATGACCATAGTCTGACAGGTTTGACACAACTAGAGTTACACGACTCAGTTGTTAGAAATCTTTTCATATGATGTGCCTTAGAGTTGGTTACCCTGTCGACAACTCTTGTATACTGTGGACAAGCATGTCATTCTATTTTCTCGACCATGTGTCATTGTGCACACTCATTTTCCAATTATTGAGGAATGATCTTCGACTTGACTTATATCTACCATATTTCGTTATGTCGTACCTTATTTTTATTTATCGAGAATCGAGGTACGATATCTTGACATTGAAATCCTTCTAACCTCATTATTCCTAAGATCATGCCCTAACTTCTAAGGTGGGTAGACTGTAAGCCTTCAAAAATTTTGGGATATACAAGAATTACCGATTGATTTGAATAACTTTCATTAGGATGATAATTGGTGCCTCTTGGACTCCCACTTTCCATGTAGATTATTTTTGTGTCCCCGGCCGTGCCATTAATATTCGGAGCACAAGTCTATTTGTGATCTTCCAACAAATTTCATATGCAAGATCTAGACGAGTCCATCTTCATCTAGGTATACAATGTCCCACTCAAACCCGTCCCCTTGTACTCTATTTTTGTGCTACGACTTTCGGGTTAGTAGGACTAGCTATGACCCTTACCATCTTACCGATAAACTTTCCGACTCTTATTAGAGCCTCAATTTCGACTTAATTCCTTCGACCCAATATTTGGTTGTGATCTACTCGAAGCCTACTACGCCCATGCCACTAGTGTGTCACCCAATTGGGGCCTCATGTGCTACTTAAACACATGAGTCACCGAAGGTGCACTTTGGACTATAGAACTAAACTATTAGAAATCGGCCTTTGTACCAATTATGTAATCGCCACCCCTTAGGATGTGAATCCCTTCGTAACATTTATTCCATCTACCTAGAAGTCGAGATATGATCTTACATTTTATTTATATTCCTTACTCGTGTGTCTAACTAACCACGGAAAGAACACAATTTTGATTTCTCAATGTCCGTTCTATTTTGGAACTTTGTTTAGGACTTCGAGAACAAAATTTATGTATTGCACGGATTGCAAGTCCCTCTAAGAAACGAATAGTTCTTTGATCAAGCAAATAAGTCAGTGGTTCGTAAACATCATTTTTAGCTGTATCGTTGGAAACTCTCCACCGCTCTGAAACTCCAGATTTGCTCTCGATTATACTTCCTTTGCTTTTTGTACCCTTGACTCTCGTCCCTTCATAATTCGAGGTGATGGAGGATCGTGCTGTCTAGAATTTATCAGAGATTCTTAAGTTATATTAGAATATTGTTTGATTTGGAATATTGGTTGTTTGATAGATATTTGAGGATTATAGATGTCATATGTCTTATATATCTAAGGGTAATGACTCTAGCGACTTGATGGAAGGTATAAAAATTTTAGTGACATACCCTTGAGGGAGTAGCATGACCGAAGGTGGGTAGAAGCCCTCAAGTATTCGAGGTTATACAATATTTTTGAGAAATTAAATTTGAGGAGATTAAGGTGATAAAGACTTTGAATTCTAAAGGATAGTCATGAATCGGAATTTCGAGGACGAAATTATTTTTTTAGGTGGGTAGATTTGTAGCTTCCCTTCCCGGAAATCTTGAGTTATTATTTTTTATTATTTATTTGATTTAAATGGGTATTATTATTATTATTATTATTATTTATTGAGATTGTTATCTAATATTATTATTGTATTGGTTATATTATTTATTGTCTAATAAATATAATGTATGTGTGTTTATATATGTATGCATATATATAGATGAATATATATATATATATATATATATATATATATATATATATATATATATATATATATATATATATATATATATATATATATATATATATATTTTATTCTCTATATATGTATTCTCTCTCTATATATATATATATATATATATATTCTCTATATATGTATTCTCTCTCTCTCTCTCTATATATATATATATATATATATATATATATATATATATATATATATATATATATATATATATATATAGAGAGAGAGAGAGAGTATATATATAGATATATATATATATATATAGAGAGAGCAAGAATATATATAAAAAAAAAAAAAAAAAAAAATAAAAATAAATAAATATATATATATATATATATATATATATATATATATATATATATATATATATATATATATATATATATACACATATACACACACACACACATATATATATATATATATATATATATATATATATATATATATATATATATATATATATATATATATATATATATATATATATATATATATATATATATAAATGTGTATGTGTATATATATCTAGAATATATAAGTATTTATGTATATTCATGTATTTATATATATAAATATATATTATGTATTTATGTATATGTGTATACATAAATACATATATATATAAAAAATATATATATATATATATATATATATATATATATATATATATATATATATATATATATATATATATATATATATAAGAGATAAAAAAAAATATATATATATATATATATATAAGAGATAAAGAATAAAATTAACAGTAGCAAACCCAGCCCGTTAACTCCCATCCCGTTAACTCCTCTACAGGCCAAAACCGAGCAACCCCTGTTGCTTCCCCAAGCCCCACACAGCAAATACCGAGCCCAGCCAAACCAGCGGATAACCGAGCCCCTCCCCGATAATATATAAACGCTCGAAACCCTAAAAACTCGAGCAAAAACTCGACGCCACCACCTTCTCCTCCCCTGGGCGACCCCCCGCGCACGCCCTCGGCGCCGCCACACGCCGCCAGGCCGGCCGGAGAGCTCCGCGCGCACGCGCGTGCAACTCAAGCAGAGCAGCAGCAGTTGCACGGGGGTGCAATTTCGTCGCGAGTTATCTCTGCGCACAGTCGACCTTTTTCCGAGCCACTTCCTCAGGTATGAACCCAATATAACCCTCTTTAATCTAGTCCAATTAGTTTGTAGGTAACTGCCATAGATTGGTCGAGAAATCGACGCAAAGTCGGAGGAAAATCTGTCCAAAAACAGAGCACTAGTGCAGTCCATGAACCCACTTTTGAGGATCGTTTTCGATCAATCCAGTCCCATATTAGAAAAACCATTTGAAGAAACTTTTTGACAACATGTAGGGCTTCGAATCCCTTTTTTGTGGAATTTGAAATCATCGACTACACGTCGAGAAATCGAATCCCAAAGTTTCCCAAAAACCTGTTTTAAAAACATTGAAATCGTTCCACTCGACGTGCGTCACGCCAATCCGGACGACGTGGTCGCGAACCGAAAGCATCGAAAGCTGCATAACGGTTTCGTGGTCGTGTGGGCTTTGACGGAATTTAAATTGGTCGCGTGTGTGCGACGAATTTGATGCGTATCCGTCAAAATTCTCCGTATCGTGCACTTTGCAAATTCTCCAATTACTTTGTGCACGTTCGTCAGATCGAGACGAAACTTGTGCCAACAGGACCGTATCATTTTTCTGGTCCTGCGTGCCAAGTTTGGTCCGATTCTGAGACAGTGGAATCGGAACGTCGTTTTGTGGTCCCTACGGTCCCACTCAACGGGTGATTTTGTGCACGGCCCGCCGGAATCCAACTCTGGACATACGGTTGGGTTCGTATCGGAAAACTAGATCCGTAGACATGTAGTTTGACGACTTTAGAGACCGTTGACTCTGGCACGCTTTTCGGTGCAAAGTGGGTCCAACGACGGACACTGTTTTTGCCCAAAATTACCGTTTTGTCCCTGTGTCCAAAATTGGACGTAAGAATAGGCAATCCTAGCTAATTGGACTATTCTGAGATCATTGATATTATTTATTTCAGCTTCCGGGGACTGTTGTACGGGTTTTGACTATAGTGGCACATTGAGTAGTTCAGACTGTCGGTTTCACCAGCAAAGGACCACAGGCGAGTACAGTTTATTGCCTGCATTTCGATATTGATCTTTACTATATTTCATTGATTATTTATTGGTTATGTGATTATTTTCTATTATAAATTGTTGAGTCGGGAATGAGAAGTACCAAGGATGTGTGATCCGACCATAGACTGTGTTTACTTTCATGCAGTAGATCTCGTAGACATTGTTTATTTTCTGCAGTAGAACTCGTAGACATTGTTTATTTTCTACAGTAGATCTCGTAGACATCGTTTATTTCATGCAGTAGATCTCGTAGACATTGTTTATTTTCTGCAGTAGATCTCGTAGACATCGTTTATTTTATGCAGTAGATCTCGTAGACATCGTTTACTTTTATGCAGTAGATCTCGTAGACCTCGTTTACTTTTCTGCAAGTAGATCGCGTAGACAGTGTTTATCTTTCATGCAAGTAGATCTCGTAGACCGTGCGGTGTAGTACCCCAGACCGATCACATGTCAAAGGTACTTCTAACGGTGGAGAAAGTATATGAGTCTATTTATTTACTATTGGTTTTCTGTCTTTTCTTACGGCTTTACTGTTTATTTTCAAAACTCATGATTGATGTCTAACATTTGTTTTATAGTCATTTTCTTTATTAAAATTACATTCAGTGAATTGTGCTCGTTCCATTCCTGACTAGAAACCAACATTTTCAGGTTAGCCGTGGATTTACTTAGCTTGGGGAGAGATGGGAATACTTGCAGACAAAAGCCTATATACTAGTTAGATAGTGGAGTTGTAGTTATTCTTTTATATGTACAAGTTTATATTTTCTGCAAAATATAAAACTTGTGATCATTGTAAATTAAATTAATTTTTTGAATGAGCATTATTTGTGATTCTGGATCTTCATGGCCATGACAGCGTACTACCGCCGACACTGCGGCGTAGGCTGGCTTGGACACGTCTCGCATCCGTTTAAAAAAAATGGGTGCGGGTCGTGACAAAGGTATAGTTTCCTCGAACGGTTGCCTAGGCCAATGAACCGATTTGGCCCGGGAGGAACGAGTATAGCTACTGCCAGCCTTTCATCGGCGTAGGTTAGACGGGAACTTTCGCACAGGGCGCGCTACCTGTCGCAAAAGGGTCGCCGTCTAACCAAGCTATTATCCGAAATGGCCTGACATTGCTAGTGGCCTTCACACCCTTTCACTACTTAATAAATGCACGGGACACGGGATGGATATGATAGTCACTTAATGTTATACAATTTCATATGCTTGCCTGAAATCATGTTAACATGCAATTTATCAGGATGGTTAGAAAGATCACGTAAAATGCTAGCTAGCATGTTTATAAAACTTATTGAATCAAATGCAGAGCTTGGATTTAATTGCCATTCGCAGTACATGTGCTCGTACTGATCCTCGCTCTTTACAGGTCCCGTGAACCAGGAAGGACGCGCCAACTAGCTCGGCGGCGTTCGTGATTTTGAAGCTTCGGCCGTACGTCAAAGACTTTCTCTGCGACTCCACTTTTGAAGGCTCTCGACAGTCCAAGGAAGATGACTCAGCGTCCCTCCCATCCAGGTCACTGGAGTACTTTGTTGTATATTGAGGGATGTGTGCAATTTATGGAACGGCTATCTCATCGGCACTCTTTTGTAATCGAGTCATGTTGTAGCCCGTGCGGCAATGAGTCTTGTATCGGAGTCTGTAAAAGATGTTCATTATCAATAAAGATCAAATTTCCTTTACTTATTGTGTGAATCAATTTATCTGCGTACTCTCTTAGATCTCGTGTCTCGGATTACTTTATGACTATGCCTTGTGCGATCGCAAATTAGGTTCGCACGGCATCACGCCCAGGGGACGACTATCGATTCAACGGAATCGTGGAGTGACAACCCGACTTTGGATACCGATCCAACACTCCCATCATGAACAGTCTATTACATCTCATGGAATAATTCACTACTCGATACATACAACTCAAGTCTTATCCCACGATTCCAGTTCCCGCTAAGGCCGACATATTACTTCACAAAGGTCCAACATCTCTAAGGTTTATGTTGAAGCATATACTTACATCATATACTTTCTTAGGTCATACTCATCACCATCTTTCGTTTAATACCAAAAGGTTATCATATGGGTCGCCAATGGTCACCCTATTATTCGATCAAGTCTCTAAGGCTAGCTATACCGACAGCTAAACCTAATCAATCAGGTGACCCTCCTAGAGTGGACGGCTACTAGGGTTATACTAGTTTCTTATTCTTAGGCCAACAAGCAACCGACAGTTTTAAGCAACTCTACTCAAACCTATGGGTATAAACTCAATCGGAACGACTAATCCCTATTGCCAACTATGCCAATAATTGGTTATGCAGCCCACAGTCACTAGGGTCAAGTCTATTTATCTAGGGTCATCCTCAAGTAACTAATTCCCACAGAGGCTCAACTAATTCCCATACAGGCTCATTCTAGACTTATCCAACGATCGAGTAAGGTCGATCTATCAACATTACGGTCTAATTCCCAATCCAACATACTATTCCCAATCTTCTGTTAATTCATCAGTAAATTCCTAATGAGTCAATTTTTATTCCAATTCTTTCGTACCAACACGGATCTATATACCGAGGCTAACTATTAAGTTGTCATCGATTCCGATAGTTTCAGCAGAACTATGAAATCATACTATTCGGTCTTTATGACAAATTCATACTATTAAGTCATAAGCCAGCAATCTATATCCCAACCGACAGCTGTCTATACATTACACCATCTACCGACACTATCCAACATATTTCGTGATTTTAAATCCCATTCATTTTCCAGCCATCAAAATCTCATACGGACATTCATAAAATTTCATACCGCAATGGTCGAGTAGTTTATTCCATTCAATCCGACAATTCATGTATCAATTAACCATTCTCTATACAACACAAATATTCAGGTTCACTACTTGCTACCTTTGTGATACAATTCAATCTCTCAGCATACATGCACATATACAACGGCTATCTATTTCGCCAAGCACGATCTCGTACTTCTGGTTCTATTATTTGGAGGTCAAGATGGATTAGCATCTATCGCACCTTAGGGTCATAACACAGATTTCTAATACTCGTTCGAGTCACCGACAGTATTCCCAAAACTTTTAATTTAGCACCAAACTTGTAATAGCCACACATGATTCCCATCCAACTAGTCGCAACTATCGTTCAATGTTCTAAGCCACACATTCACTAGCCAAATTTTTAACCACTATATAACTATCATCCTGCTAGTCTAAGCCAATGTCAGACTAAGCAATTCCCAACCAAAGCACTCGTTACACTTTTCGACCATCTTGCTACCCAGCATAACGTTACCGTCAAGGGGCACTTAAGTCATCTATTAATATGGCATGACTCCCAGCTAATTTTTGGCACTACCCAAGGCTCACAGGTAGACTCATTGCTATTTAATGGAAAGAGTCGTAATATATCTCATTCTGAAGTGGTAGAGGCAATATACCAGTTAGAAACGAAGCCATTCCCAAACAATACCAACTCAGTCTATTCCGAACAATCGTGATCTAACTGATCACAACTCAAAGCCAATATCTTAGGGTCTCAAGTCACAAGGCTACTATACATGAGTCAACTCAATAATCTCATTGAACTCATCAATCAATTATCTCATTCATGATTCTTTTCCAACATCACATGCAATTCTCAACATGTTACAGCACACATGGCAACTTTGTTCTATTCCCACATTCCAAACATCATTCATAATATAGCATACTATGGCATCGAGTCATTGTTGCGTTATTAGTGTCCAAACCAACAACAAGCATTCATTTATGGGCATGACAATGTATTTAGACACATTATATGGAACACCCAGTGAGCAACCAAGATAGTCAACAAACTTTCAGATACGAACAACTTAAAGGATTACAGGAACAACAATAGCATAATCGCGAAAGCAATCTTTGATTTAATCACAGAAGCAATGTTGAGTGATCGCGAAAGCAACTTTGGATAATCGTCGACGCAACTTTGATTTGAAACAAATCAAATAAGAGACCAAGGATGTAAAGCCGTACTCTGATACCAATTTGTCATGCCTCGATTCCGTAGAGTCATTCATTCTCTTGGAATCGATCATACTCGCTTGGACGTGATGTCGTACAAGTCTGGTATTACACTTGTACAAGGCAAAGACGATACATAATTGATTATCTTCAAATACGAACACATCGTAGCGGTAGAAGCAGACAATTGAAGTCAGTAAGGACATGTATTTCTTTATCTAATAGGAATACATTACTGATTTATAACAGCGAAGATAAGCAGATAACTTGAAGTCATAAAAGATAAATAGAAATGCATTCTCTTTATTGATACTTGAAGAAAAGTATAAGATTTGTAATGAAATAAAATGCTTACAAAATATCTCACTTTACATTGATAGCCAACTGAACAAATACCGTAAAGCTTACATTTGATACTTTGATACATTGGATTACAACTCGATATACCGACTTGGCTTACAACTAACTGAATACAATGTTCCAAACATTATATCTTTTATAAACAGAAGACAACATCTTTGGCAAGGAGAGCTTCTGCATGCCCAACAAATCTTCGATGCTGTTGTAGGCCTCAAAAATGAAAGTCACGCTGAGTTGATCAAGACAGAGTCAAAAGTCACGCTCAGTTGATCCAGACAATATAAACAAATTACGCTGGGAGACAGCTCATCATTTGTCAAAAAGTAATTATGACTGACAGCACAACAGTCGAAGAATGTCTCTTCGTATGCCACGTATACACAGAATTCGAGAGATCATCGCCGTCTATCGCGTGATTTTCGAAATCTTCTTCATCAAGACTCAGCCTTCGTCGAGTTGGCGTACCAAAAGGGTTTCTTGTCATTTAATGCGACTGACAAAGCAATCACTGTCAGAGACTTTGTGTCAGTCGAGACACGTCGAATCAAGACAGCTGGCAGTTCTATCTCAAGTCTGCGTGTATTTGTGATCTTCATCTCAAGTTTGCGTGGATTCAGAAGTTTTCTTCCTTAAGTCTGCGTAGATTTTGAAGCTTTTTGCCTCGAAGTCTGCGTGGATCCTGAAGCTTCCTGCCCCAAGTTTGCGTAGATTTTGAAGCTTTCTACACCGAGTTCGCGTGGATTTCATCTTCAACAAGTCTGCGTGGATTTCATCAAATTGGAGTACGTGGCAGCCATGCCACTGATCTCTCGCCTGCGTGTCCTGTAACTTGCACATGACTCATGCATGATTGCCATGTGTCCAACAGTTACAGGCCACGTCCAGTAACTGCTCACAGCCTTGTGTATGTTAAATCCTGCGTAATTTTTAACTAGGCATAGGCTGTGAAGACAATTATCTTTTTAGTTATTATTTTTGACTCTATAAATAGAGTTCTTTTTCTCATTCATTGGACAGATACATTGATATCTACTGTCAAAATTTTGAGAGCTTTTTTTCTTCGCATAGTCCAAGGGATAAAGCGATCGTCTTCTAGATCGGATTCCTATAGTTGTAATTTTCCCAGAAACACAACAAATAAAGAGAATTTCTTTATGGAAAACAAATTGGCGACTCTGTTGGGGAAAACCATCTCCTCTTCTGAGATGGTAACAACTCAATGCGACACTTCGTCAATCGGCTCGACGAAGAAGGTGATGACGATCAAATTCGATCAACTCGCCTATGAAGAAATGCAGCAGGCTAAGGGTGCCAAGCCCATTCCAGCCTCCATCATCACTGCCAAGTCAAAGGGACACTCTGTCTATGTCCCTAAGAATCAGTTGGCAGTCAATGGTGAAGTCTCTGCCACAGTGTCTACTCCTACCTCTGGCAAGAACTCCACTACAAGCACGCACACTCTTGTGCGCTCGAAGATGACAGTAATCAAAAGTCACGTTGACAGTACTGGCTCCTTAGCCAAATCTGTTCCAGCGTGCAAATTCAACCCTAAAAGTCACGCTGACAGTACTGGCTCCTTAGCTAAATCTGTTCCAGCGTGTAAATTCAACCCTAAAAGTCACGTTGACAGTACTGGCGTCTTAGCCAAATCTGTTCCAGCGTGCGAATTCAACCCTAAAAGTCACGCTGACAGTACTGGCTCCTTAGCCAAATCTGTTCCAGCGTGTAATTCTAAAATTAAAAGTCACGCTAACAGTACTGGTTCCTTAGCCAAATCTGTTTCAGCGTGTATTTCATCAGAGAAGAATAACTCTTTAGTTATCTCTTCTTCTTTACCGAGTTCTACTAGACCTGGGGGTGGTCTTCCACACAAAGTCCCTTCGAAAAGGAATAACTCTTTAGTTGTTTCTTCTGCTCCTGTAGTTTTTACTTCAGGAACAGCTTTGACTGATACTTTTGTTAGTCAAAGGAAAGGAGATGGTCTTTTGACTACTCTTCCTTCTGGACATTCTATGTCTCAAAATCTGATTGAGTCTAAGAAGAAATATTCCTTAATATCTTCTCCTATGACTTCTTCAAATTGGGCACAGAATCTGTCCATTAAAGAGGGTCTGTTACCAACTCCTAATCAAAGGAGTGGTTCAACTCTTCCTTCTCTGCTAATATCCAGATCAATGGAAGGAAAACTCCATGTTTCCAAAATTAATGTGTTACCTTCCACTGATTTAAGAACAAAACTCAGTACTTCTGGTGTTAAGAAACCATACCAATTGGATATGAAGATAAAAGATCCAGATGCAGAGTATGCAAGAAATTATGTGGCTCACATTAATCACTCTTTGTATAATCAAGAGCCATTAAGACCCAAGAACAGGAAGTGTACTCCTCAATCTTCACAAACAGATTTACGAGAATATCTTCAACAGAAGAGAAGGAGTAATTCTATGTCAAAGGAACATCCTGAATGTGACTTCTATCCAAGAGTCATAATTCAGTGCAGATGTCAATCAACGGTTCAAGACCATGGTGATCATGAATGTAACTTCCAGCCAAGAGCCACAATGCAATGCAGATGTCAAACTGAACGACAGTCTGTCTTCAATAGGATTCAGTATGAACCTATGCCTGATGAAGATGAGCCTTTGTTTACCTCTGTCAACATGACTTCTCGGGACACCGGGGGTAGAGTTGATAGTCCAGATGGAGTATATAGAAATACCAGAGCAAGAGTCCTGGCTTCTAGTCAAAGAAATTTGATCCCTGAAATTGATTCTGAATCCCTTGGAGAATCTAACTTCCCACCTCTTCCTACTGGGGGTAGTTCTCCTATAATTGACTTTGATGCACGAAGCAATGATTCAGAGCAAACAACATCTACCAGTTCATCAATAATTCCTCGTACAGTCACAACTTATATGGTTGATGGGAATACTGATGAACCTTCTTCTTCCTTGACTCCTCAAGATCAAAGAATTGCTTCTTTGGAACAGCAAATGAAGTCTATGACTGACACAATGAAGTTGATGTATGAACTCATGACAACACAGATGCAAAATCGACAGACTGTACCAGATGCCATACCAGTTGATACTGATATAAGTCCAATACAAGTTCCTCCAGCAGTACAATCTAATACTCCTGGACCAGCTCAACCAAATCCTAGTCTCTCTGGAGCTGGGGGTAGTACTTACAATGTTGTTCCTCCTCCCAACTATTCTTTACAAGCCACAACTCCACAATCTTCGGGAGTTGTCTCTGAAGAATTGAAGAATCTCAAAACTCAATTCGAGGCATTCAAACAGAAGGATGGTTTACAAAGGTTAGGCATCAAGCAGCCTTATCCGATAGAATGGAAGCAAGTATCATATCCTCCTAAATACAAGCCTCCTACTATCTCATTCTATGATGGAACCACTTCTCCAAGTCAGTTTATTAATTACTTTGAAGTGATGACTGATCAACTGCAACCAAGTGATGCCCTCCTTACTCGGGTATTTATTGGATGTCTCAAGGAAACGGCTTATGAATGGTATAGGAGTCTCGCAGATGGGAGCATTACCTCATTTGCTGGTTTCAAACAGATGTTTCTTGAAAGGTTCTATGAAGGGCTTAATGACATGACTATGTCTGCTCTTATTAGAATCAAGCAGAAAAATAATGAATCTACAAAGGAATACATTGAACGGTTTCGAAGAGAAGCTCTGAAGATGCCTCTTGGAACTCCTGATGCTGTCACCATTGATACGTGCAAATCAAACTTGTTGCAAATCATCAGTATATGGACAGGGTCCACTCAATTTCAAGATTGGCCTTCCTTCATAGTCAGTGCCAAAGCTGCAAAAATCAGTGCTGAAACCTTCAAAGGTTTAGGAGTGCAGATGACTCATAAAGAAACAGGACAAGGTGCTAACAATAAAAATAATGCTCGTAAAGAAAAAGAAACTCTTGAAGTTAATCTTCAGAGCAAAGATGCATCAAATGTTCAAACTCCTACCTCTACAACTCAACAATCAAGAACACCTCGCCCCAAAGAAGAATATTTTTTTGATGACGACGATGTCCTTGGTATCTTTGAATGTCTGCTGAAAGGTAATAAAATACAATTACCTGAGATCAAGAAACCTGATGAAGCTGGTAAGACAGATCATCCTAAATACTGTCCATACCACAGAATGCTGGGTCACACAATTCGTACATGTTATGTACTGAAAGGAAAGATCCAAGAAATGATTAAGTCTGGAGCTATCTCTCTTACTCCAAAAGAGAAGATTGTCACTTCTAATATCGTCTCTATGCAATTTGGAGACTTCCCCTCCTCAATTTCTTGAAAGCGGAATTGTTCCTATTCCCAAGGCAATTCTTGAAATAGTAAATATTCCTCCTCCACAGTCTGAAGGATTAGCACCAATCACTTTAGAGACTGGAGAAATCATGTGGATTCATCCTGATCTAATAACAGACTTTGAATCTCCTTCTCCTCAAAAGATTTCTTCTCGAAAGTCCAAGAAGGCTGGAAAGATTAAGTCATGTCATATGACTTCTCTTGGGTCTACCTCTGACACCGAGCCAAAAGACAAAGAAGAAGCACTTGTTAGTGCTACTCAAACGGGGAAACCTTACCTAAAGGATTATTCTAAAAATCCTGAAGATCCTACTGATATCCCTTCAGCTGCTAAAAATGCTCCTAATGTTCCTCCTGAAGAAGAATTATCTACTGCACCTGTTCCTTCAACTACACTAGTTGAACCTGTTCCTCCCAAGCCTACAGCTCTGGAGAAAGGCAAACAACAGGCTCGGTTTGATAAGCCAATCAAGAAGTCCTCTCCTCTTGGACTTCAGAAGCCTTACAACTTCGACATTTTGGCTCAACTTGCTAATACTCCAGCTAGAATGTCCCTCTTTGAACTTCTACGTCTTTCCAAAGAGACTCGGGAGACATTAAGTGAAGCACTTCTACAAGCTGACTCTTGTCTTGCTCAATTGAAGAAGCCAGATGCAGAACCTGCCACTTGCTTACATTGCAACAGTGTATTGAAAATTATCCCAAATATCACCTTTACACAAGACGACATGCTATTGGAGGATAATCGACATGATCGGCCTCTCTACTACACCGGTTATATCGATACAATGAAGATAGATCGTATCCTCATTGATCCAGGGTCTGCTATAAGCATAATGCCAAAGAGTCTGCTGGATGAATTAAAAATCCCTCTTCACAAGCTCTCTAAGACGGTTACTACTATCTTGGGATTCAATCAAAGTCGAAGTGAGCCTTTGGAAAAGATTCATCTGAAGCTTCAGATAGGCGATTTCAGATCTAAAGTCACTTTCTATGTGATCGAGATCGCGGGATCCTATAATCTTCTTCTGGGGAGGCCCTTTCTTCATAAAAATAATGTGGTGCCCTCTACTCTTCATCAATGTTTTAAATACATTGATAGCAATGGAAGAGTACAAAAAGAAGTTGCTGATATAAATCCCTTCCATGGGGTTGAAGCTTATTTCAACGATTCCCAAATGTACAAAGAAGATTATACAAGGATCATACAAGCTATGGAGAAAGAAGATGCACAAAGTGAGACTTTAATAATCCCTGTTAAAGGTCGAACTACTCAGCAACAATCTCCTAAACCCTCTGGAGAAGATTCTTTCATCATTCCAGTGAGTGGACGGATCTCTCCGTTACCTCAGTCATCTACTCAAAATACACTGATTATTCCTGTCAGTGGGCGTACTACAGTTCCTGTATCTTCACAAGATACTCTGCTAATTCCAGTTGGAGGGCGGACTACTCTTTCTACTCAAACTTCAAGGAAGCTCACCTCTTCTGAGCCATTTGTTATCGATCTTAATCGAAACAAAGCTTCTTCTTCTTCTCCCCCTTTAGTCATTGACTTGGCTAAAATCTCTAAGGCTCAGTCTTCTCCCAATATAAATACTGCTGCTTTTACATTTAATGAAAAGTCTCCACCTTTGCAGTACGTTGATGTGTGTAATTATGTTCATAGTTATTTACATCTGTTAGATGACTTGAAAAAAATAACCATAGGAGTTGTACAGACTGTTCATACAGATGTATCCCTAGAACCTGTACAATCTTCATACTTTCTAGTTCCCAGCAGAAAGCCAGGAGACATTCCAATATTCTTCTATAAAGGGCCTCAAAATCCTTCTGATCTTGAAGATGATGACAAAAATGATGATACTAGAAGATTACAACTACGTCGTTATAGTCAGTAATCTAAAGACATCATCAAAAATATGGGCTATAACTTCAGGACTGGCCTCAATAGTAGAAAAGGAAGAAAAATACCTGTCCGGATTCCTCCTTTGAAATATGGAAGGACGAAATACGGATTGGGCTATATAGCTCCTACTCCTTTTATCAATATTATCCATGAAGATCCCGAGTCTGACGAAGATAAGAGATCTGATTCTTCTAGTACCACTTCTTGGGATTCCGATACGAGTATCGGTGACTACTACTACAACATTCTGTCTTCCAATATGGTTTCTATTGACTGTTTTGAAAAATGATTCATACTTGACGGTTCATTCGTTCATCTGACGGTTCATCCGTTCATCTGACGGTTCATCCGTTCATTAATGCCTGACGGTTCATCCATTCATCCATCCGACGGTTCGCCCGTTCATTATAATCTGACGGTTAACCCGTTCATTCATCTAGTCTTTTGATTTCCGAGTCTAAAGATCATAAAAAATTGAGTTCAAAGATATTTTTATGTCTGAATTCTATTTTTTCCAATCAGTATTAAACTAAGATCATTTCTGGTTTAATATCATCTGATAGAATTACAAAGTTTGTTTGTATATTCTATTCTACTGAAATATGTCATGTATCATTTACCTCTGAACATATTTTCTATGAATCTATCATTATCAAAACAGCAAAACTAAAAGTCGACAAAAGGAGGATCATATCCAAGATTTGAAGACTATATTTGATCTAATGCGTAAGCATCAATTAAAGATGAACCCTACTAAGTCCTTCTTAGGCGTCTCTAGTGGTAAATTTTTCGGCTTCGTCATTACCTCTAAAGGTATACACGTGGATCCCGAGAAGATCAAAGCCATCCAAGAGATGCGTCCTCCACGCACCTTAAAAGAGCTACGAGGATTTCAAGGAAGAATCGCTTATATCAGGAGATTCATCTCTAATTTATCAGGACGCTGCAGACCATTCAACAAACTTATGAAGAAAGGTGTCTCTTTTATCTGGAATGATGAATGTCAGAAAGCATTCGATGATATAAAACAATATCTAATGAGCCCTCCAGTATTGGTACCTCCCGTCGTAGGAATACCGTTCCTCCTCTATACTCGAGCAATGAGTCATTCATTGGGTGCATTACTCGCTCAAAAGAATCAAAATGGCCATGAACAAGCCATTTATTATCTCAACCGCACTATGACCGGAGCTGAACCTCGATATTCACCGGTTAAAAAAGAATGTCTAGCCTTGATGTTTGCTGTCCAAAAGACACGTCATTATATCATTGGCCAGACTATTCATGTCATCTCCAAGATCAATCCTATACGGATCATGATGAAGAAACCCAGTGTTTTGAATTCTCGATTGGCTAACTGGGGAATCCTACTTGCTCAGTATGACATGCACTATATTCCTCAGAAATCAGTCAAAGGACAAGTTTTAGCTGATTTTCTGGCTGCTCACTCAATTCCAGAAAATTCAAAACTCTATGATGAAATCCCAGATGAAGTCCTAGATTCAAATCAAATTGCTGAAGAAGATCCTACTTGGCGTCTATTCTTTGATGGAGCATCAAGAATTGGTCCTAATGGTGATATTGTCGCTGGAGTTGCAATCGTTCTTGTATCGCCAGAAGGTCTTGCTATCCAAAGAACTTATTCTCTCGATCAGCCGTGTTCAAACAATGTAGTTGAGTACAATGCATTACTCATTGGTCTTCAACTCGCTAAACGTCTAAATATTCAACATTTGGAGGCGTACGGAGACTCTAAACTCATTGTCAATCAGATCAGGGGTACTTATGAAGTTCGCCATCAAGATCTGGTTCTTTATCATAAAACAGCTATATCTATGGCTTCTTCGTTTGAAGAATTCTTCATTGAACATGTTAGGCGAGCATGTAACACAGAAGTTGATGCCCTTGCTAATCTTACAGCGGTGCTGGCTATTCCAATCAGACGGCAACAAATGATTGTTGTTCGTAATCGAGAATTATTTCATCTTGAAAATAACTTGACTCTAGGACTTCCAGTTGACATTGAAGAATCAACATCTCATGACGTCAACACAACAAGAGGATTTGGATTCAGTCGTAAATCGATGTCATCTTCATCCGATTCCAGCATGGAATTCATCTTCAGTAACTTAACTGAGAATCAGAATACGGATAAAGATTGGAGACTTCCTTTCTTAGATCTCGTATTATATGATATTCTTCCGGATGATCCGAGTGAGGCAGCATCTATCAGACGACGATCACTCAGATTCTACTATAATCATACAACAAAGACCATATATCGTCGAGCTTATGATGGTTTACTCCTTCGATGTGTTGCCGGTGACGAGGCTCAACAAATCATTCACAAAGCACATGATGGAATTTGTGGAGCACATCAGCCAGGACCAAAACTTCAAGACCGTATTCGACGTATGGGTTATTATTGGCCCACCATGGTATCTGATGCCATCGAATATGCAAAGAAGTGTAAAGCTTGTCAAATCTATGCGGATTTTATTCATCAACCTTCGGAATTTCTACATCCGACGGCAGCATCATGGCCCTTCGAAGCTTGGGGCATGGACATTGTCGGCCCGATCAATCCACCGTCATCTAAAGGTCATCGGTTCATTCTCGCAATAACCGATTACTTCTCCAAATGGGCCGAAGCCATTCCTTTATCTGAAGTTAAGACGTCTAATGTCATCAGCTTTATTAAGCACCACGTCATCTACAGATTTGGTGTTCCTCGATGCATTGTTCATGATAACGGACCACAGTTCGTCAGCCAGAAATTTACTCGATTCTGTGACGATCACCGGATCAATAATGTGGCTTCTACCGCATATAATCCAGCAGCTAACGAATTAGCAGAAGCTTTCAACAAGACTATCATCAAACTCCTAAAGAAGTTTGTCTCCACTAACAAACGTAATTGGAGTGACAAGCTCGGAAAATGTTTGTGGGCTTATCGCACTACAGTTCGTAATGCTACCAAATGTACACCTTTCTCTCTGGTGTATGGTTGCGAAGCTGTTCTTCCATTAGAGATTCAAATTCCTTCTTTAAGGATAGCAATCGCTAATGAACTCACTGCTGAAAATAACGATCGTCTTCGACTTCAGGAATTAGAAGCTCTGGATGAAAAGCGATTATCTGCTCAACAGAATATTGAATTCTATCAAGCTAGAATTTCAAGAGCTTTTAATAAAAAAGTCAGAGTTCGATCATATCAAAAAGGAGAACTTGTTCTAACAGTCAGACGTCCTATGACTATGACTCATATGAGTAAGGGCAAATTTGATGCAAAGTGGGAAGGTCCCTATATTGTGAGCAAAGTTTTCTCAAATGGAGCTTATCAACTCTCAGAATTGGATGGTCGAAAAGTTTTGATGCCTATTAATGGCAAATTCCTTAAAAAGTACTATGTATAAATGTAAATACTTGTAATCATCAGACAAATTCATGTTTAAAAATAAAATTTTTATTTTATTTTCATGAATGATGATACATGATATTAAGGAAGATCAGTATCATCCTTCTCTACTTTTGGACGTGGGCCACTACCGTCCTTCTCGAAGATGTGATCAGCAAAAGAGCCGAGAACCTCCTTGCTAGAACCCACGAGGAATTTGCAAGCGGCCATCCTCATGGCTTCCTCTTCTTCAGTCCTTCCTGGTTCGAGCAGAAAATCCAGAATGTCCCTTGGTGGCTTGGGTGCAGACGAACCTTCGCCTGCTTCTGTCTTCTTCGTTTTGACTGGACCAGCAGGGCGTTCTTCAGTGCCTTTCTGAACCTTTGAGGCTATCTCAGTCTTCTTGGATGCTTCTCCAGATGACATTTTTATGTTGAGGAGTAGAAGTATTCGTTCTCGCCAGATTTCTGCTATATTTATAGACAGAAGTTCCTCATTCATCCGACGTTTCACATATTCATTAATGCTTAACGGTTCATCCATTCATTTCTCACATTCATCAGACGGTTCGCCTGTTTATTAATACTTGACAGTTCATCCATTCATTTATTACATTCACTCGACAGTTCATCTGTTAATCATTTCCTAACGGTTCATCCGTTCATAATCTTCTATCAATTTATTAAGTGGGGATTCGTTATTTATCATGTTTTCATAACCTCTGAATCAATTCCGAATCTACTTACTCATTTGTCATGTTTTGACCTCTGCATAAAAATCAATCTATTTTCTTTTGAGTTCCTATATATTATCACGTCCATAATACCTCTGATAATATCATATACTCTAAAACAGAAAAGATGATTTTATTATCTATCATGTCCACAATTCATCCACAAATACAAATCATTGAGCATAGAAGAATTGTCATTTCCATTCTCATTTCACCATAAAAAGTCTATTACATTTTCTTAGACTTTCTTACAAATCATAATAGAAATCTATTACAAATCTTAGATTTTCATTCTATGTACAACTGAGATCTATTTCTTCTTGGATCTTCTCTGGCAATCTCGTTGCTTGTGGCAATTCCTGGGTGTCCAGCAGGAATCAAACTCTGGTCTTATCTCTCAGACGAGAGGAGAACCACAGAGTAGGGCAACATGAAAATGTGTTGCTGCCAATACAACTGGTGGATTGTGGGTAACCTCTCAAGGAAGACAGGAATGTATCCAAACCTTGGGATATAATTCCTAGTTCTCCCGCGAAAGGAACTCTACTACCCGATTTCTCGGGGTAGAGTTGACTCCACCATCCAACTCTCGTGTATAAAGGCTCTTCCTACCACCTGAGGAAGACCCTTCTATCCCACGAAGAGTTCTGAGTTGTCTGATTTACGCGTCAAAAGCGTATGAGCTCCCTGATGTAGGTGTCAGCAAGAACATTCTCCACAGCATCCACATCACCAATGCCAGTTCTGAAGAAAATCTTTAGCCAAGCTTCTGCAGAAAGCAGCAAGGAAAAAGAGAATTAATCAACAGAAATGTCATTTGACACGTACTGGCTGGTCAAGAGTGCATTGTTCAATCAGAAACAGAAAGCCTATCTTCAACAGCAAAAATAGTACGCGTACTATACTGGACTTACCTTCAAGTTTGGTGTTAAGGATTGGCAAACTCATGTTTGATACAGTACGCAGAAGTCGAACATTAGAAAACATTGCTTTCCTGTTTGAGAGTGAAATCTCCCAAAAATTTCATTCTCAGAGAAGAAGAAGAGGAATGGGAGATGAGTATCTGCGAAACTCTTCTATCTATTTAAAGGGCAAAGTACAAGTCTATTCTTGGAAAAGATTCGCATAAATAGCGCTCGTAAACTGTGGAATGAGTGTCACGTGTGCTTTGGAAGACAGAGCAACATTAGAAACAATCAAAGACTGCTGATTAATATTTCTCATTAAGGCACGCAGATCAAACACAAAAGTTGTACTTCATTTCTTAAGACAGGCACTGATGGCCTTACAAAAGACAAAACAAAAAGTGCAACAAAAGCATAAAAGTCACGCTCTATTTCCCAGAGCGACTGAGCTTGGTGCCTAGTTCTTCTACGCTCCTAACTCCCGGACAGTGCAACAGAACTTTAAACATTTCACGCTGCTCTATGAGGCTGCGCCCATCAGAAGAGGACGCGCCATCCAAGCCAAAATAGCTCAAGAAATTCTTGGCTAGTTGCAAGGGATCATCTTTGAGCTCGAAGACAAGGGGCTCTGGCTCTTCACCCCCAAAAGTGGGGTCACCATGAGAACAAAAGCCCAACTTGCGTGCTTCTTCCTCAGCTTTCTCCTTTGGTGTCATATTGACGTAAGATGAAGATTAAAAATGAAACTTCTTCCTGTTTATATAACTGAGTTTTGCCGGCGGTTCATATTCCACCATAAATTGGATACAATCAGTCTCGGAGAACGAAGAGTCATTATGACATTTAATAAGTTCATTTGGATGTTTTCGAAGAACTTCGAAGTCTTTTCGACTTCCGAAAAATTTTGAAGTCATCTCAGCGTGACTAAATCCATTTTATCATCTCTATTTTCAAAGTATTTCGAAATAATTTATCATTTTTCGAAAACTTTGAAGGGGGTTTTGTAGGCCTCAAAAATGAAAGTCACGCTGAGTTGATCAAGACAGAGTCAAAAGTCACGCTCAGTTGATCCAGACAATATAAACAAATTACGCTGGGAGACAGCTTATCATTTGTCAAAAAGTAATTATGACTGACAGCACAACAGTCGAAGAATGTCTCTTCGTATGCCACGTATACACAGAATTCGAGAGATCATCGCCGTCTATCGCGTGATTTTCGAAATCTTCTTCAGCAAGACTCAGCCTTCGTCGAGTTGGCGTACCAAAAGGGTTTCTTGTCATTTAATGCGACTGACAAAGCAATCACTGTCAGAGATTTTGTGTCAGTCGAGACACGTCGAATCAAGATAGCTGGCAGTTCTATCTCAAGTCTGCGTGTATTTGTGATCTTCATCTCAAGTTTGCGTGGATTCGAAAGTTTTCTTCCTCAAGTCTGTGTGGATTTTGAAGCTTTTTGCCTCGAAGTCTGCGTGGATCCTGAAGCTTCCTGCCCCAAGTTTGCGTGGATTTTGAAGCTTTCTCACCGAGTTCGCGTGGATTTCATCTTCAACAAGTCTGCGTAGATTTCATCAAATTGGAGTACGTGGCAGCCATGCCACTGATCTCTCGCCTGCGTGTCCTGTAACTTGCATACGACTCATGCATGATTGCCATGTGTCCAACAGTTACAGGCCACGTCCAGTAACTGCTCACAGCCTTGTGTATGTTAAATCCTGCGTGATTTTTAACTAGGCATAGGCTGTGAAGACAGTTATCTTTTTAGTTATTATTTTTGACTCTATAAATAGAGTTCTTTTTCTCATTCATTGGACATATACATTGATATCTACTGTCAAAATTTTGAGAGCTTTTCTTCTTCGCATAGTCCAAGGGATAAAGCGATCGTCTTCTAGATCGGATTCCTACAGTTGTAATTTTTCCAAAAACATAACAAATAAAGAGAATTTCTTTATGGAAAACAGCTGTGGGATCGATCAATCCAATCTTCGTGTACAGAACTTTCCAAGCAAGAGCACCTAAAAGAGTGTCCACAATGTGGGTCAGTACATCATCCATGTACTGGCGAGCAGAATCCGACCCACTCGCCTAAACCAACACTAAGTGGTCAATTTTAGAAAGCATTCATTAGAGTGATCTTTCTAGTTGGGGCCTAGCATCAGTTTACAGTTCATGGGTAATAATCATAGAGAAATATGTAAACATGTTCTTAGCAGCAGTCATGTGAAGGCATCATTATAGCATACTTGGTGTTATCATGCGAAGGTATCATTGAGGCATTGTTAGCATTAACATCGTAAACATGTTATGACCATTCTCAAATAGAGTATCGTTTAGCATGTATATTATGGTTGAGCAGTTTCATAGTAAGGCAACATTTTTGCATACTGTGTTTAACATGTTAGGCAGGTTCTCATATTGAAAAGCAGCATCACAGCATCACTTTGTTCAGCATATTAAGCAGGCAAGATAAACCAACATATGTATTGAATATATCAAATTTAAGTGATTTTTTACCGATAGCCGACTCCTCGTACCTGCATCAAATACAAGTTAGCAGATATACTTACTATGTCTGCACAAAACATTCATTAGCGTGCATCCTGACTACATGGTCACTGGTATTGTTAAACCATATGAACTCTTTTCATTTTACTTTAAGATAATGCAATGATACCATAGTAGGTAGCGGCCTCTATGCTGCCTCGCATTACCCGTGCTTCCAAAGCACTCATCATTATTTTTTCCGAGCCGAATTGGTTCCCTAACGTCCCGGGTACCGATTCGAAGAAATGATATCTCAAATATTGAATACAAGTTGTCCATGACCATGCGAATGCGTGTCCGACTCGATTGTGAACATAATCGTATGGTAAAATAATAAAAGGAAGTAAAGACATCAGTGCATCATCTAAGTCATGTTCAATGACTTATTCATTTTCAATATTACAATCATTTAACTTGGTGATCTCAATGATCCCAAGCCTCATCATTTCTCATTGCATCAACTCAGATACGTTGAAGCATTCCCATATTATTCATTTCTCAAGGGACATGTAGCATTTTATTTCATGGGAACAATACCATTCATTTTATTGCTTATAAAAAATATGCAGCACTAATAAAATCTGCTCAATTGACGACGTAAATTTAGCGATATTGACAAAACGTCGCTAAATTGTGGACATTAGCGACGTATAATTGAAACGTCGCTAACAGTCACTACTAGTGACGAAAATAGCGACGTGACAACGACGTATATTAGTTACATGGGCTAGTCGTCATGAAACGTCGCTATGATGTCGCTAATAGCGACTAATTTAGCGACGTTAGTATGAACGTCGCTAAATTCTAATTAAATTAAATACCCCCCAATTCATTTCCCTCCATCTATTTTACTCTCACACTCTCTCCCTCCGGCGCTCTCACTCTCACTCTCTTCGGTGCTCTCACTCTCTTCGGCGACTCTCACTCTCTCCGACGACTCTCCTCCGGTACGTGACTCCCTCTCCCTCTCTATTTTGGTTGTTGGTGGTTGGGGGGTGCTGGTGGCTCAGGAGGAGGGGCAGGGGGTGCGAGTGGTTGGGGGTGAAGAATGGTTGAGGGGTGGCTGTAGGGGTGGGGCAGGGGGATGAGGGTGGCTGGGGGTGAGGAGGGGGGCTGGGGGAAGGGGAGGGTTAGGGGTAGGTATGTAGGGGGGAGGGGCGGGGGGGGGGGGGGTGAGGGCAGCTGGGGGGTGAGGGCGGAGGGGGGGTTGGAGGGAAGGGAGGGTTATGGTAAGGGTTCGGGTTAGGGTTAGGGGTGGTTGGTGGGGGAGGAGAGCAGGGGGGGTGAGGGGGGGCTGGGGAGGGGGGCTGATGGGGGAGGGGTTAGGGATAGGGTTCGGGTTAGGGTTAGGGGTGGTGTAGGGGGGAGGGGTGCGGGGGAGGCTGGGTCAGGAGTACCGATAGTGCCAAAAAATCTGATTATTTAGTAATAATTATTTGTTTTCCGATACCGAAAAATCTGATACTCCGATTCGAAACTACATACCGATAGTGCCGATATTTGTAACACGTTGTTTTGTTGGTTGGTTAATGCCGTCGTCTATTTTCCTTGATCTGATACTCATAGGAATGGTCCCGAGTCACGACCGTACATCGGGTTAGGACCTTGTTGCTGCTCGTGGGGTTGGGGGGTCTGCTGCTCGGGGTGGGGCCCCTAGGGGGCTCGCAGTATATATGTATGTATGTAGTATATTCGTTTTAGTTTTAAAGTTTATTCATATTTGCAGATATCTAGAAATGGCTATATCCATGTATCTGCTAGACCATTCATGGATGTACAACCGCATTCGAGATGACAGGTGCGGTGTGCGAGATGAATACATCGTCGGAGTAGAACAATTCCTCCAATTCGTGAAGGCGTTTCCTCAATCCATGGACGGCATGGACATTAAGTTTCCGTGTGTAAAATGTCGAAACATGAAGTTTCCACCAGAATTGGATGTGACGTATCACTTATACACAAAGGGTTTCCTTCCGAATTACTACCAATAGACCGCACACGGAGAGCTTGTACCTTTAGTATTTCAAGAGGAGACTTATGTGGAGCCTTATGTTGAGCCTTATGTAGAGCCTTATATGAATTTCCACAACCGAACTGGTGTCAACAAGGAGTACGTAAACATGGTCTTCGACGCTGTGGGGCCTAGTTTCGATCCATACAAATGTGACGCAGCTGAGGAGGCACCGAATGCCGATGTTGCGAAGTTTATGAAGTTGCTGGAGAATAGAAGGACTCCTTTGTACCCTGACTGTGAGGACCATTCACAATTAGAGGTGATCACTCGGCTCTTGAGCATAAATTTTGACTTTAACATGTCGCAAGAATGCTACAATAGAGTGCTCGAGTTGATTACCGATATCTTGCCGGAGGGTGCCAAGTTACCGAAAGACTTCTACCGCTCTAAGAGGATGGTGAGATCCCTCTGGATGGGATACGACAAGATCGATTGCTGTCAGAACGGATGCATGCTTTACTATAAAGATCACAAGGATACAGAAGTGTGCAGATTCTGTGGTATTGATCGCTACAAGTCAACTACTGCAGGCAAGTCTAGAAGACTGACTGCTTCAATGCACTACATGCCATTGATACCGCGGTTGCAGAGATTGTTCATGGTGAAAGAGATTGCCGAAAATATGAGTTGCCACAAGCGACAACAGACCGAAGGAGTATTGGATCACCCATCTGATTGAGAAGCGTAGAAGCACTTCGATCGAGCATATCCTAATTTCACTTCTGATGCACGTAATGTAAGGTTGGGGCTCTGCTCTGATGGTTTCACCCTATTTGGTCTTTCAGGCTCCTAATATTTATGCTGGCCGTCAATCTTCACTCCGTACGGCCTATGGCCTTGGATGTGCATGAAGACACCTTACATTTTCTTAACTATTATCATCCCCGGTCCGAACAACCCGAAGTGGAACATCGACGTGTACTGACAGCCGTTGATAGATGAGCTGAAGAAGCTATTGGAAACAGGGGCGTACATGTATGATGCTTCGAAAAAATAGAATTTTCAGTTGCAGGAAGTACTAATGTGGACAATCAATGACTTTCTGGCTTATGGAATGTTATCTGGATGGAGCACTCATGGTCGGCTTTCATGTCCGTATTGCATGGACTGCACTAAGTCTTTTTGTTTGAGACACAGAAGAAAACCATGATTCTTTGATTGTCAATGGCAGTTCTTGCCGAAAGACCATCCGTACCATAGAAACAGAACTGCTTTCCGTGTCGGAGCTATGGAGAAGGGCGATCCACCGCCAATGTGGTCCGGAGAGGACACATGAAGCAAGTAAAAGAAATCCCAAGTGTTGTTGAAGATCCTACAACGAGCAGCCGTTGCGAGGGATTTGGCGAAGATCATAACTGGACCAAAAGGAGTATATTCTTGGATCTGCCATATTGGAGCACAAATCTGATTAGACATAACCTTGACGTCATGCATATCAAGAAGAACGTGTTTGATAACAAAATTAATACGGTAATGGACGTCAAGGGAAAGACAAAAGACAATCAGAAGGCTAGATTGGACTTAGCCGAAATATGTAGACGCCCTACATTGCACATGATAGACAACGGGAAGGAAAAGCTTTTGCGGCCTAAGGAAATCTACTCGCTGGACAAGGAGGACAAAGTGAGACTTTGTAGATGGATCCAGGAATTGAAATTTTCGGACGGATACGTCTCCAATCTAAGAAGATGTGTCGACATAAAGGAGTGTAAACTGACCGAAATGAAAAGCCACGATTGTCACGTATTCATGGAGAGGTTAATTCCTGTTATATTTTGGGAATTATTATCGTCGGTAGTCTGGGATCGATTAACAGAGCTTAGCATATTCTTTGGAGATCTTTGTTCTTGCAAGTTGCTCGTCGATCGTTTAGAGAAGCAAGAGAAGGACATTGTGGTAACACTTTGCAAACTTGAGGGAGTTTTTTCTCCTGTATTCTTCGAATCAATGGAGCATTTGTCGATTCATCTTATCCATGAGGCTCTTGTTGCTGGACCTGTCGGTTATCGTTGGATGTACCCGTTCGAGCGACAGTTGAACCACCTCAAGATGCAGGTGAAAAATAATGCACGGATGGAGGGTTCTATTTGTAAAGCATATATCCTTGAGAAGATTTCAAACTTCTGGTCCATGTATTTTCAGCCTCATATTGCTACAAACAGAACAAGAGCTCCCAGAAATGACGACGGCTATGAAGTTGGTATTGAGACAAAGCTGAAAGTATTTACTGCCTACGGAAAACCATCTGGTAAAATAAAAAAAATCTAAATGACGACGAGGTTAGCACTGTAATGTTATATGTATTGCTCAACTGCGACGAGGAAGAAGTGGACAAGCTAGAGGGGTAAGTAAAATTATTTTGCGTGCTTCGTTGCTTCTCATTATAACTAATATACCTATGCTTCGTTGCTTTTCAGCATGTTTAAGGATGAGGTAACGTCCAACAATTTATACGCAACCGAGGAGGAAGTAGAACAGCAAATGAGACTTCATTTTCCTTTTGGTTGAGAGCATATGTACGGATATCTTCACAATTTATTTTTTTGTACGTATATACTTGTACAGAATAATTAAGTTAGCATCGTTTATTTGGTATTTAGGTTGATCGTCCGGAGGCAATAATTGAGAATGAGTATATTAAAACTTTAGCCAAGGGACCAATTTATCAAGCGAAGACCTGGCCAAGTTACTGCGTTAATGGCTTCAGGTTCAAGTCAACAAATGCTTGAATAAGAGACGACTTCTTGGATTTGGATTCTATGAAGAATAGTTGTTTGTGCATAAAATCATCAAACTACAAAGACGTTGACCCAGGCAATGACTTCTTTGGCGTCTTACTGGAGATTGTGGAACTGACATACAATTATGCTATAGAACCTTGTAACATCGTCTTGTTCAGATGTGACTGGTTCGATCCGATCCATGGTCGAGGTTGGAGAGTTGACAAACATGGTCTTGTTGACATAAATTATCGCCGTCGATATCAAGCTTTTGAGCCGTTTGTTCTAGCAAGCCAGGCTCAGCTAGTTTACTTTATCAGCTATCCAAAACGAGGAGCCGGAAGATCATATTGGTGGACAGTCTATAAGACTAAAGCTCAGAATACCTTCAATGTCGACGAGATAGCTTATCAGAAAGACGAACTACCTCTTATTACAAATATTGTCGATGTAGACTCAACGAAAGTTTCTCATGACATGTTTCATCAATTAGAAGAGGTAGAAGTATCAGAGGAGGAAGAGGAAGTTGATAGAAGTGAAGAGGAAGAGGAAGAGAAAGAGGAAGAGGACTCGGAACAAGATGAATATTCAGAAGAGGATTGAATATGTTTAATTTTCAGATGTAATATGGTTTACTTTTGTTATTTTTCAGATGTAGTATGGTTTACTTTTGTTTTTTTCAGACGTAGTATGATTTACTTCTGTATTTTTTTAGATATGGCTCGACGTGGATCCTTTGGTTCCGGTGCTGGTAAGAGTCGACGAGACCGACAGTATCTATCTACCACTCCTCCTACCAACTCGTCATCCCCCTGCACTCCAGTATACACTAGCGAACTAGTCGCCGACAGTGTATCCATACCCGGCTCTAGCAGTTCCAGCCTAGGGCCTTCTTCTTCTACGCAGCCAGTACCGTCGAGTATTCCAGAGGTCGACCCCACTACTGAGGAGCAGGCCGGGGCCGAGGCCCACTTCGAGGGCGAGGAGGATGGCGAGGCCCACGTCGAGTCCGAGGGCGAGGCCGAGGCCGAGGGGCAGGCTACGGGCAGGGGCAGAGGTAGGTGCAGGGGGCAGGGACAGGTTGTAGCTCCCATTTGAGACAGATCCTCCATGTCGCCCGGAGGGGGATCTGAGGTTGGAGATTTTGGCCTGTACTCGGACCAGGCGGTAAGTTAAAATATAGTTGCATTTAATTTGTTTAAATTTATTATAAACTTGTTCAATAAATTTTAATTTCTATTTTACAGCTATTATGTCACGCCCTGCTCCCGTAGGAGCGATCGTCCTCGCTTAGGCGTGATGTCGCACGAGCCTAGATTGTGCTCGTGCAAGGCGGGTTCCATAACGGCCGATTTCAGCGGCTGTGTCACTCTCCGTTCCCAGAATGCATATTTTTATTCATGTACAACTCATGTATATTTATCTAGTATTTATCATGTATTATCTTGTATTTAAATTCCTTTAATTTCATATTAATTAATTTTTTGCATTTTACTTCCTGCAATTTTATTCCTGCATTTTATTTTTTGTATTTTATTTCCTGCTGTTATTCTTGCTTTTAGGTTCGGGTGCATAGTGGTTCTTTTCGGGTTGGCCTTGTGGACCCGATGGAACCCGACCCATAAACCCCCCACCTACCACCCCCTTTCCTATTTAAAGCTTTTATCTCATTCTCTCTCCTCATAACTCTCATTCTTCACCATTACTTCTTCTTCTTCCTCTCATCACTTCTCTACCTACCAGCAGTAGCAGCAGGCAAGTACAATCTTGCTTCTTGCTTGGAGAACCATTTTTATGGTTCATTTTTCTTTCTCTCATGATCCTGAGAGAGTTTAGTACTTGGCATTTTTTATTTCTTTGGTTGGTTTTTGCTAGATCTAAGATGTTGTATTCACGGTTTTTCATGGGTTCTGATCTCCCAACTTAGCGTATTTTCTGGCTGGGAACTTCACTTCTGGCTTGGAACAGGTTGAGTCACGCTCACGTCTTTACGTGTTTGCGTGGATTTTTAGCCACGCTCATATTCTTACATGTTAGCGTGGATTTTAGTCACGCACACGTTCTTACTTGTGCGTACGTGGATTTTAGTCACGCACACGTTCTTACTTGTGCGTGCGTGGATTTTTAGCCACGCTCATGTTCTTACATGTTAGCGTGGATTTTAGTCACGCACACGTTCTTACTTGTGCGTGCGTGGATTTTAGTCACGCACACATTCTTACTTGTACGTGCGTAGATTTTTAGCCACGCTCATGTTCTTAGATGTTAGCGTGGATTTTAGTCACGTACACATTCTTACTTGTGCATGCATGGATTTTAGTCACGCACACGTTCTTACTTGTGCGTGCGTGGATTTTAGTCACGTACACGTTCTTACTTGTGCGTGCGTGGATTTTTAATCACGCTCATGTTCTTACGTGTTAGCGTGGATTTTAGTCATGCACACGTTCTTACTTGTGCGTGCATGGATTTTAGTCACGCACACGTTCTTACTTGTGCATGCGTAGATTTTTAGTCACGCTCACGTTCTTACGTGTCAGCGTGGATTTTTAGTCACGCACACGTCTGTAAGTGTCTGCGTGAATTTTGAGTTACGCTCACTTGTGCGTGCGTGAATTTCTTATCATTCTTCACACTCACACTGTGCATGCCAACGTGAACCACTTTTCACGCTCACTCCTACTAGACTTGTTGGCGTGACTTTTGGCCTTAGCTTAGACTTGCTGGCGTGACTTTTAACCAGGGTGTTTCTATTTGCTCTATAACTTATTCATTTAATGATGGCTTGATAATTCTTCTATTATACCCTTAAGACTTTTGGCATGGACTCGATAAATCATGACATGTTAATATAGTTAATATGGATTGTTATGTGGAATGTGTCATGTGTCTTGATTGATCCATGGATACCCAGATTGACTGGAACTTAACCTTGAGAATTGTAGACTCGACTCCAGTAATACTAATTGACTTTCATGCCTTGATACTATTGATAATAATAGTTATCTTGACTAAATTGATCATGCGTTCCTAGTTGGAACTAAGAGACTGGCTAGTCGTCTTATTGAATGAAATGAATGAGACACGTTCATGTAATGAACTATTGTACTCGATTAGCCAATCCCGAATATTGGCATACAGGTACATGCAGGTTTCAAATTATTTATTTATCTATTTTACAAAAATAGCATGTGTACTTTATGGTCAAGGCATGATTACTCCGTGGCTAGATTTGATTGTTGTATCACACTATGTAAAACCTACAACCTAGCCGCACGGGTATCGTTGTAGAGTTGCGCATATCGTCCCCCGTACAAAAGTACTCATTGAATGACCATGATCCACGGCATGGAACTTCACTCAACATAGAGACTATTAAGTTAAATAAAATAATGATGGCATGGAGAGAATGGATTCCCGAGTTCTTACATGGCAGCCCTCTTGGGACTATTAAATGCCCGACAGGCCGGCTGGTTCCCACAGATACTGTAAATCTGTCACACGGGCAGGGAACAGTATCTGCTTATATTATTGTACATGCTATAATGGCGGGCATCCCGCTGGGACTCGTCTAACTATATGATTGGCGCAATTGATTGACTGGATAGACTAGCCTTGCTCGCTCATAGTAAGAACTGAGAAATCCCTATTTGCATAATTCCAGGATAACTTGGAACTCACAATAGCAAGCCGTAGTAGTTGATTGGCCGTTCAAGATAATTTTTTGTGTACTGTACCTACTCTTTTGCCTAACTGAGATGATCAGAATGTCAGGACATGACGGGCTAACTTCTGTCCTTGTTTGGTTGGAAGGTTGGTTCGAAATATCGTGATGTTATGTGAATCCTAGTGGAAAGCAGAGATCTATTATTATATTCTCTTACTTACTGGTTTAGTCCTTCATATCGTGCTTCCTTGTGGTACTTGCTATTAGAGGTCTAACCTCTCTGGTTTTGTATGGCCAGATTTAGAGCCGGTCCCTGAGGATCCAGCTTACTTCTACCTCCAAGATGGTCAATACTAGGGGAATGATCGCAGGAGGATTCGAGTGGGTTTCTTACTTCACCGCTCGTTTTATTATTTACTTTATACTTAGCCGTTTGGCACCGACATGTTAGTCGGATAGTCTTGCACTTACTTTTGCATGATTGTAACTAAAGTCAGACTGCAGCTGATAACAATTGTGTATATGTTACTATACCATCTGGCTATGTTTTGTAAAGCCAGATCTCAAGAACATTTTAACCGAGCGTTTGGAACGCCTTACTGCTTATTCTTACATGTTCTCTATTTCCTGTTTCTTGTTTGAATGATTGAGACAATAGATG
The DNA here is from genome assembly GCA_029216955.1 of Iris pallida. Classification (NCBI taxonomy): domain Eukaryota; kingdom Viridiplantae; phylum Streptophyta; class Magnoliopsida; order Asparagales; family Iridaceae; genus Iris; species Iris pallida. The sequence continues at coordinate 3,066,140 of JANAVB010033217.1, forward strand.
TAAAATGACCATAGTAAGACTTTCATGTAGTATGCACCCCCTCGTCTGTTTAGACTATTCATCTACCCGTAATACGTAGCTGGCTGAGTCATTCTTCCGCTCTCCAGTATTCTGGTTTCGGGGCGTGACAGGCTGCGACGGGGTCGTCGCACAGAAGTCCCAAGCAGAGACATTAAATAATACCAGCGGAATTTGAAACAAAACACAAGTCATTTCAAAACACTCTTTTATTGATATTGAAACAAATGTTACAATGGGGCGCAAGGCCAAGATTACAAGTCTCTCAAGCTCACATTACAAGTCATTCAGCTCTCTTTCATCTCTCAAATGCAAGCCTTGAGCCAGCGGATGCTTCGGAAGGCGACGTCCATACATTATGTCATGTTTAAGTCTTGAATACATGCGGCCGTACACTTCGAATCGCCAAGGAACTCCGTACCTTGACGCATCCAGACAAGCTCCGCGCCATGAGCTTCTACATATGCATGCACATAAAAACTATGTGGGTGTCAGTACTCAACTGTACTGGTGGAATGAGCTCCTCGCCCACCCATACAAAACCAACACGTTTGATTTACTTCGTGGAACATAGTCTGTTCTTATCAATTGTCTTCCTACCCTTATCTTAGGATCAGTTTTAGGACCGATGCCTTGGCCTATTTTGTGTCTCTAGACCATCCCGTGCTTGCAACAACAATGTCGACTCAACAACGTTAACCTACACTACAACAAAAATGATGTATAACGACACTTTCTTGACGACACTTGTTAAATAAGTGTCGTTGATTTTTTTATCATGACACCTTGTTAAAACATATCATTGTAATGTAATTTTTTTTTATCATCTATGGCACTTTTTTTAAAAGTGTCGTATCCATGTATTTGACGACATTGTTAGGATGTCATCTAATATCAAATAACAAAAAACAACACATTTCTAGTGTCATCTGAAATCAAATAACAAAAACAACACATTTATCACCTTGTTAGTCTCCCGCTGTTCATTTTCATTTTGGCGCCCTTACCTGAATTTCTCTTTTTATTATCCATTAGTACTCTCTTCCCCTTTCTCTCTCTGACCTAATCTTCGTGGCCACCCTCAGACAAGTGGAGAGGGAAGAAGAAGACGGTGGAGAGGATCACCTGCCCCCGGACCGTGTCGGCTTTCAAGGAGAAGGGCGTGCTTAGCAGTATCCGGTCCTTCTGAGGAGTCCTATCGAAGCAAACCCTAGTTTCAGGAAGAGGAGGTCCTCTTCTTCCTCCTCCTCCTTGTGTCGCTTCGTCCAGTTTCTCCTCCTCTGCGGTCGCGACGGCCAAGCCCGCATCCGACGCGAATCTCCTCAAGGTCATCGACGCCGTGATCAAGTGCGCGGAAGAGTGCGACGATCACGATCGGGTGAGAAAAAAAAGCCATCTTTTCTGCACTTCTCAACGTTGTTTTAGTTTGAGATTTGATGCTAGTTTATATAACCTCAGATCTCAAATTTGTTTTTCTCCTTTTGCTACTATTAGGGTTTGTATGATAATCTTTTATTGAAACTTCTCTCTTTTTTTGGTAACAAAGTCGAAATTAACAAAATAAGAATGATAGGTCCACCAGTAAGAGCATGAACCAAAATTAGTTAGCTGTTAATTTCAAGTTATTTTAGTATTCATTTAGTACAAATGGAAATTCCTACTAAAAAAACCTAGATTCTTACGAATTTAGGACTTTTTGTTATTGTTACTTGTACTCTAACACACGGAACAATATATAAAGATTATTTCTTTACCACTGCTAATTGAGAAAAAAATTGTTGCAAAGAACATATACTAGAGTTCCGTATCACGATTTGGGGATTTATGTTGTCTAGTTGTAGTCTAGTTATGGCTAGGAATTTGGCACCAACATAGAGGGATTATGCCAGGTTGAGTAGTAAATAAATTGACAACAATTTTTGATATTTCTTATACTCCTTAGTTGGCACCATTTAGATGGGGAGAAGGCTTGGATGATGATGACGACGATTAAAGGTCTAGTTTACATAATGCATATTGTATAAGATATCTTAGTAGCTTAGTTATTGAGAGTTGCGGAAGTGTTGAACGATATGGATTACAAAAGACATGATCCTTAACTGTGCCGAACGGAAGAAGAGGATTCAGACAACCAATCCCAAAAATTTGGGATCAAGGCTTTGTTGTTGTTACTTACTGGAAGTGGCAACTTATGAAAAAAACCCAATAGTTCTAGGAATTTTATGGACAGCAGCAGTCAGTAGAATGGTTTGGAATTTTCATCAGCATTCTGAATTATCAATGAAATGTATAGTTCAATGAGATTCGCACACTAATTAATTAGCTAAGCCTAAATATCAAAGTCTCATTTTCATTGCTATTGTGAATTGTCAATATTTTTTTGACCACTAAAGGGCGTTTAGAAATAAGATGCGCCCTTGATAAAAATTTCAATTGTGATTTTTTTCCTTACAAGTTTTAGTTTTTAATATGAATTTTATAGACATTCTGAGCTAAGTGTATTTAATTGTGCACCAGTAATCTAATGGATGAGCTAAAGAAAAGCCCAATTGAAGGGAGTTCTTTCTTTGAGCTGTTTGTTGGATTATGTATATTTAATATTTAAACAACTATAATTCAATAAAAAAGCACAACATTTGAAAATAGTAGTTAATCAAACTCTTATTTATGGGTATCCAGTCCTAAAGTTCTTCGTGTTTACTGCCATTTTGATTTCTATATATATTTCCTCAGTAGCAGATCAGGTAAGTTAAGGTTGATCTAAATTAGAAGGAAATTCAATATTAGAAATACACCAAGCTAAGCATGCGGCTGTAGTCACAAGGCAGGCATGACAAATCCATACCATAATTTGCATGAACGCGCCAAAATTAGTTCATGTCATGCTACCTCTAGGCCTTCTTTGGTTCGCGGAATCATCGAGTTGGGAAAGAAAAGTGATTACTTTCCTATGTTTGGGTGCCAAAGGAATTGAGGAGGAAAGGAAAGTGATTCCCAATGGATGGAAAATTATGGGGGAAATGATTACATCCATCTAAGCAAGAAATCACTTTTCCACATTCAAGTATTCACTTTCCTTTCCAACTTCCTTGGCATTTCCAAACATCGGAAAGGAAAATCAATGGGAATTGTAATTTCCCAAAGGAAAGGAAATGCCAAGGAATTGAACCAAACGGGGATTTAAGTTATCTATGTTTACTTTTAATGAAAAACTAACCTTCAGTTTATGTGGAATAGTGTGTTGTTCTTGGTTATTACCACCTGCAATAAATGATACTTGATCAAAATAAAAGATTAAAGTAGATCTTTTTTAGTACTAGAACACCCTCCATTTAGTTGATCTTTTTTCTCAGTAGAATAATAGTATATGAAACAATAGATTAATCCCTTCACTTACTTGGGATGTGACTAAATAATTCCAAATTGGGTTATAGTTGCTTTTAGCTTGTAAAGACAAAATTGATTGAGGTGTCCATTGAGGATGAACCATGTTGTGTGGAACGTATAGATCAGACATACTGTAAGATTTATAGATCAGACATACTGTAAGATGGATAAATCCAATTTTGATCTTATGTAAGCAGGTGGAAGAAATTCCTGAACGGTTCCCCTTTGAAATTCAAGATGAAAAGGGAATGAACATAATCGCTCTTAAGAGGACTTATCAAGACGAGAACATTGAAGTCATAGTGTCTTTGCCCAGTCTCATCATAGGAGAGGAGCCTGAAAATACAAGAGAGGCTAACCACCAGGATGATGAGGATGGTGGTGAAGACAATGATAATGAGAAGCCCACTCAATCAAGCACTCCAATAACGGTAAACATTGGCAAAGAAAGCGGCATGCGCTTAGAGTTTAGCTCCACATCCTACCCAGACGAAGTGGTGATTGACGCCATGTCTGTTAGAGACTCAACACGTTCAGATGAGGAAATGGTAGCATACGAAGGACCTGAGTTCCAGTAAGCTGATTTGTGATTCTACTCTGTTAATACCTTGCTTGTTTATTGTGTAGTATTGAATTTCCTTTGACACTTGTATTTCAGGGAACTAGATGACAACCTTCAGAAAGCTTTTGACACTTGTATTTCAGGGAACAATATGACAACCTTAAGGTATTCATATACATTAATTTGTTATTTATTCTATCAAATTAGATCAAGTTTATGTTAAAATTAGTATTAATTTGCCTCACAATTAAGTTAGGTGGCTATGCATACAACTTGTAAAATTTATTTCGGATACTTTACCAAATTCCCCCAGTTAAAATATAGAAACTAGCATATACCCTACTATTTTGAAAACCAAATACCCCCATTCTTTGTAAATCAGCCAAAAATTTTGTTAAATAGTAGGGTATAACTTAAAATTTTATTTGTTCCATACAAAAGAATGTGAGCATTTGCTAGTTTTTTAAAAAAGTGGAAGTATATGCTAATTTCTATAGCATTTGCTAAAATATCCCAATTTATTTTCGTAACGGTGAGCTGCATGGATTTTCGTACTTATATATATTTCAAGCCATGTGTTGTATGTAAAAATTGAAAAAAACATACAGAGTATCAGAAATCTGAATCTAGACAAGGAAGATAGCATGATGTAACTGTTAAAATTTGGCTCATATTTAGTAATCCTAATAGTAACAGGATTGCAGTAAACTTCTAGTCTTAACTAGACAATGAGCCTTTTATGTCATGCCTATATAGGATTGAATTTCTATATATAGACAAATGACATACTATATAAGGGGGCCTAAGGTTTCTTGTGTAGAAGATTAATTGTGATCAAGGAAAGTCGTTTGGTAGTCACCAATAGATTGAGAGAAAGACAAACAGAAGAAATAGAAATATCACAGGAGAGAAATTTGGTTTTCTTATATTTTCTTGGGTATAATTTTTGGGGATTCCTTAGGTTCTTTTTGTGTAGTTTAATCGTTAATTGGGGTTACGAAGTTATAGCAGTCTTATAATCTTATTTAGTAGTGATCTCGCTCTCTTGGTGATTTTTACCGATTATGTTTTTCACTTAATTCTTGTTTGTTTTATTGAATTGTGTTTTTTTTTCTGCATAAGCAAACCATTGTGTTTGGTGTGGATTAGTGTTGATTCGTCGCGTCTTGGAGAGTTTTCCGCTTTTATCAATTCATGTGCAGTAGAACAGATATGCCTCGCACCTGATAAATGTATGTATCACTTTTACCTTTTGCATCCCCTGCATATCCTATTCAGTGGCTCTCTTTATCTGTATGTTCTTTTTATAGATATATTTACATAGACAATTATGCATTTATTCAATTTCTTGTGCTCCTTTGCTTTAAGCAGCTCTATAAATTTATTAGCGGTTTCAGAAAATTTGCAGTATTAGCTTCTTTTCTTAACTAACATATGATATGAATCTTCCCATGTAGGCAGTCCATCTTATTTTCTAAAACTATGCATGTAGTGAAACTGATCAATTATGCAATTTTGTAATATTTTATAATTCCTAGAAGTGTAAATGAATTTATAAAGTTTCTGAAAATGTTTGTTAACATTTTATATAGTTCTCTGTTTTATATTGCTTTATTGGGTTCAAAATGTCTATCTTGCACACACAGTTTTCTCTATCTGTAAGAAGTACAAGGATCAAGTTCTGCATCTCCAAGTACCAATGCAGGGAGTAGCTCCCTTGAGGGCAGCTATCTGCAAAATTCAGTCTTCCGCTGAGCATTTGACAAGTCTACATTCGGACTTCCTTCTTCTTTGTATTCTCTTTAAGTGCTATAAATCAGCCCAAAGCATTTTGGATGAAGATATATTTGAGGTTGATCAGCCAAGGGATTCTCTTCCTTTATGGTTATTACGGGTTAGTTGTGCGCTCTATATTATGCACTTTTTTGAGTTTGTGGAGGAATATATAGTATTGTCACAGTAAGAAATTAGGCTAATGTCATTTAAACGTCACAAATTTCCAAGCTTTACTTATTACCTGGTACTATTTTTTGTTAACTTCACTACAATAAACATTTTGTTACTTCACTTTACTGCCACAACTACATTACTGGAATATGCAAACCGAATTTTATACTACTGTACCTTTTTCTTCTTGTCCAAAATCTCCTCTTCGACTCTGCCACCTCCATCCATATCTTCTTCCCTCCCACCTCCATCTACAGTTTCACCATCCTCCACCTTCACCCCCAAGAAAATTCTGTTGAATCAATTCAACGATCAAAATATAGTTTCTATCTAAACTGTGGACATAAATTTCCTTTGCGTTCCATTAACTTATATACAGTCCATTGTTTTCACTACTACAAGTCCATGGCAATTGTCTATATCGCGAATTTCCTCATATTTAGAGAAATTCTTCTTCTTGAAAGAAAATTTGATTTTTCTGTTTCCAATTGATTTTAATGGGTACTTTAGAATCTAGTTTTTCAGCTACGTGATGACTCTAGTTAGGCACTGTTCTTGATGTCATATGATATATAGATTCAATCATTCAATTTTGGGTCTTATGTCTTTCATCCTAATTTCGTATATTGCAGATTCACATGGTATTTTCTACATTTCTTGATCTTGTATTTGTAGGAATCTGGTAACTATTTTCTTTGTTCAGAGAGTGATGAAGACAATTCCTGAAACTAATACCCCTTTAAACTGAAATTGATGCACTTTTGACTGTGTTTTTGCTTTTAAGTGGTGGTAGTATATTGTGCCTTTATTTTTCTCAGAATTGAAGAGGACGGGGTAGAGTATGCTATTGCCTATAATTGAAAAGACAATTGATAATACATCGACTTGGGAGACATCTTTGTTTTTTTTTCAAATGATGTACTTTAGGTGGGTTGTCTAATACTAATTGTGACTGATGGAACTTTAGCAACCTTATTAAAGAGTATGTAAATTTTCTCTCTGTGTGTGTTTGTGTGTCTGCACCAACACCACCACAAATTTGTTATACCAGAGCTAGATTGTTTGTTATGATTGTCATGCTCCGTTGGGAAACAGAACCTGATGACAGGGTTGAAGTTGATGAACCAATTGCTTAGGTTGAAACTGATAAGGTATTTGGATCTTGTAAGATATTATATGAAATTATGTACTGTTTCATATAGCATCAGGCTAACTCAAGATGATACTTTTTCAGACATTTGTCTATTTGATACTTAAGGTGATGATTTATGTTAACAGCCCTGAAGCAGGGATAATCGAAAAGGTTAGCCAGCATTTGACTTAAAAGCTTATGGTAATATTTAATAAGTTATTTCCTCAATAAAGTTGCGACTTTTGAAAGTTTCTGGCTAGTGTAGTAATCCTTTCTCATGTTTTTCTTTAACACGGACTTAATATTATTTGCAGTTTGTAGCCAAGGAAGGTGATATTGTAATGCCAGGAAATAAGGTTGCTATAATATTGAAGTCTGCTTCTACCGATACTCGTGTTGCTCCATCAGAGAAGTCGGGTAAAGATGCTCCTCAGCCAACTCCATCTGTTAAAAAGGAAGAGGATAAACCAAAGGCTAAGGTAGAAGTGGCTGCCAAGGAGATGCCTAACGCATCTTCTCCTGTCCCTTCTAAGATTTCTGCTTCTGAACCTCAGCTTCCTCTAGGGAGAGGGGAAGACGAGTAAGTCTTATAATATTCTTCACTACATCTAGTTAATTGTTTTTGCTCTAAGAGTCATTTTGTGTTTGATAATGTCTTTTCTTTGATCTTTGGTTTAATGTTTCACAGGGTTGTGATTTTACCTCTTCACCTGCACAGTTTTCTTGACTAGCACACCTTGGAGGGTGTTCCATTGAAACTATTTTTTAACTATATTTGATTTCAGGTTCCTATGCCAAGACTCAGAAAGCGGGTTCATAATACTACCAATGAGTGTCTAGGTGTATGTTTCTATAGGTATGGCAAAGCCTTGTGGTACCTTGACACCATGATTATGATTTTGTGAAGTACATGCGTGGGATATCTTGGAGATCTATCATTCTTGCATGCATTCGAATATACATATTTGCATGGTTTCATTGTCATTGTATGATATGAGTGTTCAGTATTCTCTGTTTAGAGTAAAAATAGTAGCTTAATTTCTTATAATGTTTCCTCTTCTTCTTGCGATCTATAAACTGGTTGAAACAGGTAATTACCAAATGTCTAGCGTTTTACCAAGTTTGGCATAAATATAATTTATGAAATTTTCTTTGTAGTTCTGTCATTAATAGGTGGTCATGTGTTATTTTCTGGTACCAAACATGATAACCAGACTTGTAGATTAAATGTCAACATTATTTGTGAATTTGTTTTGTTACTCTTACTTATTGGTCCAAGTAACCATGTTTATGTACTGACTGTTCCAAACCAAGTTTTACGTCTGCTTTGTTCAATGGCTTTGTGTCCTCATTGATTGATGGAACTTTGCAAAAGCTGATTCTCGACATGTTCTCTATGAATATTGTGGACAACACTTGAAAATATTTTACACAATTTTTATGTTCCCATTGCAGGAAATTTTGGACAATTCCAAGTTCAGAAGGCATTTTCTTATTCATACATGGGGGAGAGAGATTGTGTGCACTTATCAAGGCTGTGGAAAGGTAGTTTTATTAAAAATCAGCTTATTCCTCGTGTTGTGTATACTATTTTGATTTTTTTTCATCTTTTGGTGTTCTTGTGATATTGTAGTTTTTTATTTTGATTTTGGTTGGCTAAACTGCTTTTTAGTTTTCTTTAGTTTACAATTGCATTAGTTGTTAACACATGTATACATATTTGTGTGAGGAGTTTGAGTTGTCAGGCACTTCCCATTGGAAGTGTTATGTCCATGAGTTTGATGCTCTTATGAGCAATGGTAATGAATGTTTAAATGTATTATTTTGTTTAGTCAGTTCGAAAGTTGAAATATTAATTTTAATGCTTGTTTTGCAGTAATATTTGCATGGTCAGTTTGAAAGTCGAAATATTAATTCTCATCTTTTTTGTGCAGATCGATTTGATGAGTTCGGATTACGTTCGAGTTTGATGCTGGAAAGGGTTGGGCGCTAAGTAGTACTACTAGGAATCTTCTCTGTTATGTAATAGACTTTATTATGTAATAGATTTTGTTGTTGTTCTCAATATTAATTTTTATTGAGATTTTGTATGAATTTGATATATTTTAATATATATTATTGTTGGTATATTAAAGTTCTACTATCTGCGAAATTGATTTTGGTTAATTATATGAAAATAAATATACAAATGAAATCAATTTATATTTTATAAGCTTTGATGATATTAAACGACATTCCAGAAGTGTCGTAAAATAAGTATTAAATGACATTCCATAAGTGTCGTCCTAAAATAATTATATGGCTATTTAAAATTACGACGACACTTATCAGGTGTTATTGAAACACGTTAAGATGGCACCAGCACAGTGCTGTGAAAACATGGTTAACACGACATTCAAAAAGTGTTGTCAAAAAGTTATTATATGGCACTTACGAAGTGTCGTTGAAAAAAAAATACTTTCTATGACACCCCCTCTAGACTACACTCAAAAAGTGCCATGGAAAGTCATTCACGACACTTTTTGAGTGTCATTAAAACACTCTTTTGTTGTAGTGCTATCAAGTCGTGCTTGCCTTTCGGCCAAAATCAGAGACGCAACTACGCGATAAGACTCCATTCCGTGTGACCGTGCTATAAGTCCTTGTTGAGGCCGCGCCTCGCAACTCAATGAGACTCAATCATATCGCCGCCTTGCATCCCTTGTCGCCTCACGTCCCTTTGCTACTTTGATCATCAACCGATCCATCCAACTTGTGAACTAAATGTCACTCGACCAACTTTGCCTTGCGGCGTTTACTGACTTAAACTCAAGACAACTCAAACCAACTTATGCAACTTATATGCCGAAAACATAAGACTCGACGCAACATCTCGTGCCGAAGCAGGTCGCCTACGTTGTAACCAAATCTTAGGCCCAACATTGTGTTCAAACTATACACACACATTCAACTCGACTCCTTGATATAGTGCACTCAATACTCGACTCAATCCAAAGGCACATTCGCGAATTGCTGCCCGTGCCGACTCATCTATATGAATTAGTCACTAGCATGACAAGCCATCATGGACTATAGCCTTGCTATTCGGCGACCCTTTCAACGCAAGTAGCTAGCCCCGCTAAAAGTTTCCGAATAACCCGAGCGGTTCATCCAGCTACAGCTATACCGTGTTTCCTTCTAGGCCGAGTCGATCCCGTGGCCCCGGGTTGTCGTTCGAGGAAACTCACCCTTGTCGACAAGTTGTCCAATGACCATGCAAGACTCGACTCAAACTGACGTCTCATACAGTCATCCTTCTTCCAGCGTTACCATCTCTTTCAAAACCAATATCAAGACTTCTATCATTTTAGACCCCTCAACGACCCACGGTCGCGAGCATTTCTTTCCATGTTACCATATCATTTCATTCAACTTGTGAATACCTATTTGATAGTCCTTTCTCCAAACTCACCTGAATCAATTGTGGTCATTTCCACAAACATTAAGTCTGCGACATCGTGCCTTAAACCGGCTTATGTTCTACGCGACGCTATCACCCAAGTCATACTTTATATGACAGGCCATGAGACTGTAAGACTATATGGTTATACCCAGTCGTAGAACTCGTAGGAACGTGCTTGCTACTACTCTAATAGCCTAACATAACTTGTCTGACTTAAACGTACAACGACTCGACGAGCAAAGGCTGTGTCAAGCCTCGTATTGTAAAAATGTGTCGCGCATGCGTTCGACTTCTGAATGACCAAGTTATTTGGGTGCCTAGATTTACGTCATAAGCTGTGCAACACAATTAACTCTTGGGGCAAGCCAAGGCTATGCCAAGCCCTGGAAGATAGGACCGTGCATGCTTTATGAAGCATTTATGCGGGCGACGTCTATGACTTAGGCTACGTTCATAACTTTGCCTACTCAACCAACTTTCCTTCTTCCAAGCCACGGGACGAAGGATCGAGTGTCATTTTTAAAGCATGTCGTGCACCAACTCTAATCCGATCGTTGGACCTTTCCATATTCTAACTCAATTCGACCTGTCGGGATTATTTTCTTTAGCTATGTGGATTCGTCTCTTTTATTATCAAGCCTACTTATGCGAGTTGAAAATATGCAATTTATTATGTAAAGGCAAAGATGAGGCGAGTTTATTGAAACTATCCCACCTGAGCGAACGGTCGCCTCGACCGAGCAATGTCTTCGAGCAGCTGTTGCAAGGCTAAGTCCGAACGCCGTCGGCGTTTCGATTCCTCCGATTGACTGAGCGGGATGGGAAACTACATATTCTCCCTCCTCCGTACACCGGTCACTGGGGACATTCCTGCGATACAACTACGGGGGCCCCGGATCAACTGGAGGGATGTCCCTGCCGACAAGAAGGCCTTCTGATTTGAGCACTTCACGGTACGTAAAAGTTTATTTTCTTTTAACATTTAGTATGTTATGTAGTGTCCCGCTTCTAGCGGTTTGCTATGTATGGCTTGTGGCTTGGCTAACTCGGTCGGAACCGAGTATTGGGGAAACTTACCGTCGGCATCGAATCGATCACGGACAAGTGCATAAGAACCTTTCCAATTAATGGATCGGTTTCTCTTGAAATGCGTCCAAGAGTTTTCTCTGGATGTTTTGCTGCTGGTTTAGTTGCTTGGTTTTGATGGATGCTTTTCTGAATGATTTTTGATGATTTGATTCTTGCCCGTTTTTATCGATTTGCATAGCATTCATTCTTGAGAATTCTGAGAGAAGAAAACACTATGAGACGGATTATTAACCAAACTTTTGCTGCCAATACAGACTGACGCGTGACGGAAGGCTAAGCGTGCAAGTGTTCCTCTCTCTCTCGATGATTCTCTAACTTGGTGAGTGTGGATCTCTGTGGTGGTATTGTCCCTCTCGCTATTCTTTCATGCCAACTAAATAATTGTCTTGCAACATCCGTTGATCGATATCAAGATGCTAATGCCACAAGTCAATACCACTAAGATGCTAGAGATCGAACATTGAAATGAATTGATTACACTGCAATGAACTGAACATTGAAATGATTGAATTGATGCCTAGAATGTTGGTTATAAAATGCTAAGAATGATCATGTTGCCTATTACTTCAAATATTCTATGCACACTGTGTATATCGAGTCGGACACACATTCGCCTGACCATGGACAACTTGTATACAAGGATTGAGCAATAATTTCCTCGAACGGTATAGGGGCGCCGGTACCGATTCGGCCTAGGAGGAAATAATAAAGTGCTTTGTGGAACATGAGTAATACGAGGCATCATAGAGGCTAGCTCCCTACTGTGCTGTCATCTCATTAACTTGAAGTCCTAAATGCAAATGAATGAATGAAAAGAGTCCATATGGTTTAACAACACCAGTGGTCACATCGTGGAAATGTATGCTAATCAATGTCTTATGCAGGGGCGGTAAGTATATTATTATTATTCTGTATCTTATGCAGGAAAGATGGATTCGGCCAATGGTAAAGTAAACATGGTTTTATGAACTACCATGTCATTTGAATTATGATTTACTCTAAATGTTGCCTGTCTCTAATAAGTTCATATCTTTAAAATTCTTGTCATTAATTAAATATTGGTTTAGCTGAGTGGGCCAACGGGGCTCACCGGCGCATTGTTATAATGTGCTGACCCCTCCTCCACAGGTACTGGAGAAGGCTCGGGCGCACATCGCAACTAAAGCTTTCTGATCTGCTGTTTTCTTTCAATTTATTTTTCCTAAAGACGTACAAAGTATTGCGGAGATTTCAAAGATAGCTGCTTATATTTCAAAGTACTAAATGGGCATGATGTATGGAACGGAAAATTATTTTATGGCAGCCTATCAGTTGTACTTCTTTTCATGAATCAATGTAGCCAAAAAAGGTATTTCAAATATTATCGAGAAAAGTTGTATTCTGACTACAATCATTAATAAAATGAATATTTTTCTTCCTATTCCGCTTACTCAATGTTTCCGTAACTGTGGCTTATTTTTCAAATGTGATGAAATAATATAAATGTGCATGTTCTAGCCTTGTACAAGTGCAACAATAGACTTATACGGTATCACGCCTTAGCGAGGACGATCGATTCAGCGTGAATCGAAGCAAAGCGAGCGATTCCCCGAATCGGGGCGTGACAATTTGGTATCAGAGCACGGTTTTACTTCCTCGGATTTCAAAAATAAATATTACAAAAAGGAAGTCTTGATGCAAATTTTCTCGATTGATGGTGTCGATAGCGCTGGCATGAAATAATGTTCTATACAGTAAGCCCATAAATATTTTATGAGTGCTAATGGAATTATTTCTTTGTTGTAGAATGACCAAGGGTGATAGCGCAAAGACGAATTCATCGTCTGACCCAATTGAGAAACTGATTAAACAAATGGAGGCTCAGAGGAAGCAGAGCGAAGCTCAACATCGCGCGCTTCAAGAGCAACTGCAGTATCAGTTTCAGGAGCAGCTAGATGCTCAACAAAAACAAGTGGATAGTCTAACTCAGATTGTCACCAAGCTGTCGGCCGATTGCAATGTTTCTGCAAAGGCCGCAGCAACCGAGACCGTAGAAGTGCCGGTAGAGAAACCTGAAACGCCGACATGGAAGAGGACGAGCTTCAAGTTCTCTGAATTTAAGAGTTGCGACCCGCCTGAGTTTAACGGAAGAGAGAATCCAGATGAGGTGATGTGCTTCTTGAACACACTGGAGGGCTATTTCTGAACGTTGGATATACATGGCAGTAAGAGAGTGGAGTGTACCGCGGTACTACTTCGTCTCAAGGCCCAGGAATGGTGGATTTCTCAGAGACAGGCACTTTAGAGAAATAGTCAAGACATGAAGATGTCTTGGGAGGCCTTCAAGCAGGCTTTCATTACCCAATTCATTCCACCTGCTGTCCGTCAACAAAAAGAGAATGAGTTCATTGTACTTCGACAGGGCAGTATGTCCGTGGAGGACTACGAGACAGAGTTTTTGAAGAGAGTCGCATTCGCTGGGTATATGGTACCGAATGACGACGCCAAGCGAGGAAGATTTGTGCAAGGCTTGAATGAGGGCCTAGAGCGAGATGTGCTAACTCGAAAATGAACGTCTTACCGGGAGGCGTACGAGACAGCTCTCGAGATGGAGAGATTTCATAAGCCGGCTAGTCATAAGACAATGAAGAGCAACCAAGGACTCAATAATCAGAAATGACCTTGGTCTGCTAGCAGGAACGACGCACCTAAGCGTCACAATACTGGAGACAATAGGGGGTCTCAACATACAGAACGTTGTAAATCATGCAACCGTTGGGGACATCGATCTGAAGATTGTCGGGTTAAGTGTTTCAAATGTGGCGAACAGGGCCATAAGGAAGCTGACTGCAGAAATAGAGGAGAGAATCAGTATCCTCCTCGTGGGAATAACAACAATCAGTATCGTGGGCATAACAACAATCATAATCGGGGCCAATATAACAACCAGCATCGTGGCGAAGCGCCACCAGCCTTACCGGCTCCAGCTGGGAATGTACCGAATTAACAAGGTGGGCAAGCAAGGGTTTATGCCTTGACTCAGGCAGAGGCCCAGACCGCGAAGAATATTATAACAGGTACGTTGCTATACAAAGGCACACCTGCAAGAGTACTTTTTGATTCTGGCGCTACCCATTGCTTTATCTCTTCTGATTTTGTAACGAAAAATAAATTCTGTATGACTCAACTAAAGACAGCTTTGTGTGTGAGCACTCCTTCGGGAGTAGATATGCCTGCAACTTTGATTTGCAGGGATGGCTACATTAAAATTGGAGGCAAGACTTTATCTCTGGATGCAATTGTACTCGACATCAAAGAGTACGATATCATCTTGGGAATGGACTGGCTCAGCGCCTGTCATGCAACAATTGACTATGCGGATAAGAGAGTTGTGTTTCGCCTAACCGGAGAAATAGAGTTCTCTTACTCGTGCGGCTCGACGTTCCAAGGACCCATGGTAATATCGGCAGTTACAGCAAGGCACATGTTGTACTCAGGGTGTGAAGAGTTCCTTGCTTCTGTTTTTGACACTCAAATGAAGGGTATAGATTCGAACCAGAACGAAATTATGGCAGACTTTCCCGATGTGTTTTCGGACGAGATACCTGGGATGCCGTCGGATAGAAAAATTGAATTCATAATTGAAACATTTTCGGATACTCGTCCGATATCAAAAGCGCCGTACAGGATGGCTCCGGCAGAATTGAAGGAACTAAAGATGCAGCTACAAGAATTACTAGACCGGGGATACATTCGCCCAAGTGTATCTCCATGGGGAGCTCCAGTGTTGTTTGTAAAGAAGAAGGATGGGACGATGCGACTGTGCATCGATTACAGAGAACTAAACAAAGCAACCATCCGTAACAAGTATCCCTTGCCAAGAATAGATGATCTGTTCGATCAGCTACAAGGGGTGACCGTGTTTTCAAAAATTGATCTTCGTTCAGGACACCATCAGTTGAAGATCAGACCCGAAGATGTTCCTAAGTCAGCATTCCGTACGAGATACGGACACTATGAGTTTTTGGTCATGCCATTCGGCTTGACTAATGCTCCAGCAGCCTTCATGGATTTAATGAATAGAGTGTTTCGACCGTTCTTAGACAAGTTTGTTGTTTTGTTCATTGATGACATCTTGATCTACTCAAAGGATAGGAAGACTCATGTCGAGCACTTGAAAGAAGTACTTCAGACGCTGCGGGACAACCAGCTCTATGCAAAGCTAAGCAAGTATGAGTTTTGGATGAACAATGTGTCGTTCCTTGGACATGTTGTTTCGGCAGAAGGTGTTGCCGTCGACCCAAAGAAGATTGAGGCAGTTGTGGACTGGAAGCAGCCTGCATCAGCTAGTGAGATACGGAGTTTCCTTGGTTTGGCCGGGTACTATCGTAGATTTGTAAAAGACTTCTCGAGAATCGCATCGCCTTTGACTCGCCTAACTCAGAAGGGAGTCGTATTTAAGTGGACCGACGACTGTGAGAATAGTTTCCAAGAACTCAAGCAGTGGCTCGTCACGGCTCCAATTTTAGCACTTCCAGAGGACTCTGAGGGATTTCAGATCTACAGTGACGCGTCGGGACTTGGTTTGGGATGTATTCTTATGCAACATGGGAAGACAATATCTTATGCGTCGAGACAACTCAAACAGCATGAGAAGAATTACCCAACACATGATTTGGAACTGACGGCGATTGTGTTCGCATTAAAATTGTGGCGACACTATCTCTATGGTGTGTCCTGCAAGATCTTCATGGATCATAAAAGCCTGAAATACATATTCACGCAGAAGGAATTGAATTTGAGGCAGCGACGTTGGTTAGAATTGATCAAAGATTATGACTTGACAATCTCTTATACGCCGGGTAAAGAAAATGTGGTAGCTGATACATTGAGTCGGAGATTTGTTGGATCACTAGCAATAGCAAAAGAGGTACTACGGGATCTTGAAGAGATGGGCATCGAATTCAGGATCCGTCCGCAGAATGTACAGTTGGCTCAATTGCAGCTTGAGCCGAGTCTCCAGGGAATGATTAAGATTGCTCAGAAGGATGACCCATTTCTGCAAAAGATACGCGAGTTGATTCTAGCAGGAAAGGCGTCGGATTTTACCGTTGAAGATGATATTATTCGTGTCAACGGGAGATTGTGCGTCCCTAAGGATGAGAATATCAGGAAAAAAATACTGAACGAGGCTCATTTTGCGAAGTATTCCTTGCATCCGGGAAGCACGAAAATGTATAAAGATCTGCGCTCAATATTTTGGTGGCATGGTATGAAGAAGGATGTGGCCATTTTCGTGTCACAATGCATGGCTTGTCAGCGTGTAAAGGCCAAACACCAACGGCCAGGCGGAGAACTACAAAATTTGGCTATTCTACTATGGAAGTGGGATAATATCTGTATGGATTTTATAGTCGGTTTGCCAAGAACTCAGAAGGAGAATGATGCAATTTGGGTTATCGTGGATAGATTAACCAAGTCGGCACATTTTATTCCAATAAAAGTTACGTGGGGAGTAGAACGGTTGGCTCAGATCTACATAAATAAAATCGTCCGATTACATGGGGTGCCAGCTTCAATAGTATCGGATAGAGACGAAAGATTCTTGTCGCAATTTTGGATAAGTCTGCACTCAACAATGGGCACAAAGTTGAACTTCGGTACGACATACCATCCGTAGACTGATGGTCAGACAGAGAGAGTAAATCAGATTCTTGAAGATATGTTGAGATTGTGCGTGCTCGATTCGGAGACATATTGGGACACACATCTCGTATTAGCAGAATTTGCTTATAATAACAGTTATCAGGCTAGTATCCAAATAGCCCCGTACGAAGCCTTGTATGGACAGAAATGTCGATCACCGATATGCTGGAATGAAGTAGGTGAACGACAAGTGCTTGGACCAGAACTTGTGGAGCAGGCCGTCGAGAAAGTTCGCTTAATACGAGAAAGACTTAGAGTGGCTCAAAGTCGACAGAAGAGTTATACGGACTTACATCGACAACCTTTGGAATTCACACCAGGAGATCATGTCTTCTTGAAGGTCACATCCATGCGAGGTGTGATGCAATTTGGGATGAAAAGAAAGCTGAGCCCGAGATTCATCGGACCATTCGAGATTTTGGAGAAGGTAGTCTCAGTGGTTTATCGACTTGCACTACCTCCGGCCTTGGCTGATGTGCACGATGTCTTCCATGTATCCCAACTGCGAAAGTACGTGCATGATCCAAGCCATGTAGTGAACTTCGATCAGCTGCAGCTGAGCGCTGACCAATCCTACACTGAAGAGCCTGTCCAGATTTTGGACAGGAAAGAGAAAGTTTTGCGGAATCGGACAGTGTCTTTAGTCAACATGCTGTGGCGGAACCATGCTGTCTAGGAGTCGACGTGGGAATTAGAAGCGGAGATGCGGGTGAAATACCCTTCGCTGTTTGATGATTTTGAGGTAGGACCTTTGCTTTAAGTTTCGAGGACGAAACTTTTCTTAGTTGTATATTATGTAGTGTCCCGCTCCTAGCGGTTCACTATGTAAGGCTTGTGGCTTGGCTAACTCGGTCGGAACCGAGTATTGGAGAAACTTACCATCGGCATCGAATCGATCACGGACAAGTGCATAAGAACCTTTCCAATTAATGGATCGGTTTCTCTTGAAATGCGTCCACGAGTTTTCTCTGGATGTTTTGCTGCTGGTTTTGTTGCTTGGTTTTGATGGATGCTTTTCTGAATGATTTTCGATGATTTAATTCTTGCCCGTTTTTATCGATTTGCATAGCATTCATTCTTGAGAATTTTGAGAGAAGAGAACACTATGAGACGGATTATTAACCAAACTTTTGGTGCCAATGCAGACTGACGCGTGACGGAAGGCTAAGCGTGCAAGTGTTCCTCTCTCTCTCTCGACGATTCTCAAACTTGGTGAGTGTGGATCTCTGTGGTGGTATTGTCCCTCTCGCTATTCTTTCATGCCAACTAAATAATTGTCTTGCAACATCCGTTGATCGATATCAAGATGCTAATGCCACAAGTCAATACCACTAAGATGCTAGAGATCGAACATTGAAATGAATTGATTACACTGCAATGAACTGAACATTGAAATGATTGAATTGATGCCTAGAATGATGGTTATAAAATGCTAAAAATGATCATGTTGCCTATTACTTCAAATATTCTATGCACACTGTGTATATCGAGTCGGACACACATTCGCCTGACCATGGACAACTTGTATACAAGGATTGAGCAATAATTTCCTCGAACGGTAAAGGGGTGCCGGTACCGATTCGGCCTAGGAGGAAATAATGAAGTGCTTTGGGAAACATGAGTAATGCGAACATCATAAAGGCTAGCTCCCTACTGTGCTGTCATCTCATTATCTTGAAGTCCCAAATGCAAATGAATGAATGAAAAGAGTCCATATGGTTTAACAACACCAGTGGTCACATCGTAGGAATGTATGCTAATCAATGTCTTATGCAGGGACGGTAAGTATATTATTATTATCCTGTCTCTTATGCAGGAAAGCTGGATTCGGCCAATGGTAAAGTAAACATGGTTTTATGAACTACCATGTCATTTGAATTGTGATTTACTCTAAATGTTGCCTGTCTCTAATAAGTTTATATCTTTAAAATGCTTGTCATTAATAAAATGTTGGTTTAGCTGAGTGGGCCAACGGGGCTCACCAGCACATTGTTATAATGTGCTGACCCCTCATCCACAGGTACTGGAGAAGGCTCGGGCGCACATCGCAACTAAAGCTTTCTGATCTGCTGTTTCCTTTCAAGTTATTTTCCCTAAAGACGCATAAAATATTGCGGAGATTTTAAAGATAGCTGCTTATATTTCAAAGTACTAAAGGGACATGATGTATGGAACGAAAAATTATTTCATGGCAGCCTATCAGTTGTACTTCTTTTCATGAATCAATGTAGCCGAAAAAGGTATTTCAAATATTATCGAGAAAAGTTGTATTCTGACAACAGTCATTAATAAAATGAATATTTTTCTTCATATTCCGCTTACTCAATATTTCCGCAACTGTGGCTTATTTTTCAAATGTGATGAAATAATATAAATGTGCATGTTCTAGCCTTGTACAAGTGTAACACCAGACTTGTACGACATCACGCCTTAGCAAGGACGATCGATTCGGCGTGAATCGAAGCAAAGCGAGCGATTCCCCGAATCGGGGAGTGACATGTTATGTTATAACTTACGTACTTCTATGATTTTTTTAGCGGACTTACTTCTTTCCTCCCCACCGTGCCGTTGCTGTCGAGTCTATTTTTTTCCAGCGTCGCCAGCAGGCTCATTAGGGACGCGATCCTCGACCAAAAGGATCACGAGCGCCGGGAAGAGCCTATTCAGGGTTGGATGTCTGCCGCCGACTGGACGGCAATGAAGTGGAGATTCGAGGAGGAAACCTATAAGGAGAAGTCCGCGAAGTCTAAAAGGGCGCGACAGGCTGGGTCGCAGTGGTGTGGTCGGTCACGGTCCATCATGGATTTCTTCACTCATATGGTACATATCTCGCAGTATACCCATAATTAATACTTTATAGTAATATATTTCTTTCAACTTTACTGACAAATCATATAATAATTTTGTAACAGGTTGAATCGGGAGAAGACCCAAACATGGTGACCTTGTTCCTTACCACGCACACGAAGGGAGAGCGGTTCGTCGATAACAAGGCCCGGGACACCTACGTAAGTTTTACTTAATGCTAGTTCATTAATATTAATTTTTAGTTATGTAGAAAATTGATATAGATGTTATTTCTAGGCCGAGTTTTTGAAGTTTTACTTAATGATAGTTCATTAATATTAATTTTTAGTGACCACATGAGAATTCATATAGATGTTATTTCTAGGCCGAGTTTTTGAGGCTTAGGGAGGCCGGGACAACACGGTCAGAGGGAGCTGGTGCTAGCACTTCCCAGTAGCTCCTGGACGCCGCAGCTCAGTCAGATAACGAGCTATGGATGAGGGCCGTTGGTGGTATGCATAGGGGTACGTACTATGGTACGGGCTCCTATGGTGCCTTTATTGCGTCACAGGCCTCTACGACCTCTACTAGTGTGCCCGGTCTCGCACAGACTGAGGATTCGCTCTGCCACCAGCAGAGTGTCGATGCGCAGATCGCAGCTTTGTATGACGAGATACTGCAGAGGATGGTGGTGCCGCATACAGATGATTCTGTGCTCATCTTACGCTTTGAGAGGCTTGATGAGACTACTAAGGCGCTGCGACAGATGACCCGCGCTATGCAGCAGTTGGTTGAAAAGATGCAGCAATTCTAGGAGATGGCTACGGAGCGACCGTCTGCTGGTATACCGGAAGCATCGTCTACATCCGACGGTGTACGGAAGGACATGCTCGTCCACTTGTTGTCACCGGAGGAGTATCAAACAATCCTGGCGTTGCGATGACAGTCATCTGGTGGCGCTCCTCCTCCAGCTCCGGCTCCAGCACCGGGTCCAGCTCCAGCTCCAGGCGATCAGTAGTTTCATTTTTGCATTTTTGGACTCTACTATATTTTTTACTTTATACGTATTTGGGGATATTCACTTTTTTCGTTGAGGATATTGACTTTGTACGTATTTGAGGATATTGTCTTTGTTCGTTGAGGATATTATATATTGACTTTGTTCATTGAGGATATTATTTTTTCTTTATATTTTTTTGTATATTCTGGAATGTATTGTGCGTGCTGGTGTTGAGTGTTCCACCGAGGGGGTCGGCGAACCCAGAGATTGGATTCTGTATTTTGTATTTTGGATTCTGTATTTTGGCTCAAGCTCCAGCTCCATTTGCATTCTGGATTCTGTTTTTTTATAATTTTTTTTAACTTAACGACGTTTTTAGCGACGTTAATTAGCATTGCTAAATTTTAGCGACGTTAATTAATGTCACTAAAAACGTCGCTAAATTGCTGATATGGCAACACGTGGCACCAAATTTGGTGTCAGTACGTCGTCGCAAAAGTGTCGCTAAACGGTGACCACACAATAACGTCGCAAATTGCGTCACTAATTAGCGTCCACGTGAGAACTTCGCAAATAACGTCGCTAATCAGTGACGTTATCAACATCGCTAAATAACGTCGCCATAGCAACATTTTCTCGATTAGCGACCCGCTTTTTTCTGTCGTTTCCAAAACGTCGCTGAAAACGTCACTAATTTAGGTTAGTGACATTTTGGCCGAGATTAGCGACGTTTTGGAACGTCGCTATTCTGACAAATTTTTGTAGTGCAGTATTTCACATCTTTGCAACAGTTACACAGTGTAAACCTGATTCAGTGTTTCATTCAGTTCATTGGGTTGATAGCATAGCCAATTCATTTCTTATTCTATCATTCACAAGGCATCTCATTTAAGTGTTCTATTTGTTCTGGCAACGTTAATCATAAGGGACATTATCGATTCATTCTCGGCATCAAGTCACATTAATAGTTCAAATGTGATTCACAATGTTCATGTGTTGTTGTTCATTTCAACATTAGGCAACATAAGCATCTCTATTATCCAACAACTAAAATACGAGACATTTAGGTACAATCATAGTATTACATTACTCCATTTTATTAGGCATGAAGGACTAAGGAGGAGGAAGGACAGTTCCACTCATTTGCATAAAGGGTCTTCTTGTTCTGATCGCATCCGACAAGCCAACCAAATGCCTCGCGCGGAGCGGGCATTACAATCATTACGAGCGCTTTCGACGAAGCTAAAGGTATTCAAAAATTGATAGCAAAAGTAGTTTTTTTTTATGAAAGATTGTTGTAAAAGTTGTTCCAAATTAAAATTACTTTTTTAGAAATAATTTAATAAGTTGTTGTTAGGGAACAAACTTGGAATGATTTCCAAACAAATCATAAAAAAAGGATTATTTTGTATAATGGTACCTGGTTTTCGTTATACTTTATGTACTTGTTTTGTCCGTTTTAGACTTTGGATACTCAAATTTTTTTAGTGGCACATTTTAGTGACGAAATTGACTTTCTATTTTAATAACGAATGTTCGTCACTAAAAAATTCGATTACTCAAAGTCTAAAACGGACAAACTCGATCATGGGCGGAACCAAAGCGAGGGCTGGGGTTGGCTCCAGACCACCCCAAAAAAAATTATCTTTTTTTTTTCTCTTATGATTTTTTGTTAAAAAAATTCATATGGATTAGTATACATTTAGCCTACCCTAGTCTACTCTAGTCTATCCCAACTTAATTTTCTGGTTCCGCCCTTGAACTCAGTATCCAAAATCTAATTAGATCCTAAACTTGGTACCATTATTCGAAATAATTCAAAATAAAAATCAGTCTTTAAAATCCCAATCTAAGCTTTACAAGTTACTACTACTACTACTACTACTACTACTACTACTACTACTACTACTACTACTACTACTACTACTCCCACTCCCACTTGGGCCTGTTTGGATACCCGCATAAGTGATGTAAGTGGGCTTGACTGGCCAGTTTCATTGAAACTGCCCATTCGAAATAGCGGGCTCCTGCGTTTGGTTTTCCAGTAGATGGAGGCTGGGAGTGTCCCATCCCTGACACTCCGCAGCGTGTTGTCCCCTCCCAGAGTTACTCCTCGCCTACTCCTCTTGAGAGGCGTAAGAGTGTGGGAAGTGGCTCCCTCTCTTCAGAATCTACACTCCTGCAACCCTGTTGGCTCCGGTTACCTTCCCCTCCCGCGTTTTCGAGGTGAGATTTCTACGCCAACGGTTATTTTTCCTTGGAAGATCGATTCTGTGCTGTTGTGGTCGCCAATTTTGCTTTAGGAATTTTTTTTGTTCGAATTAGGGTTAGCCGTGTAGATCTGAAGTACATCAACAAAGAATACCAAATTTTTACTAAATTTTGGAAGAGCGATCGTTCTGTGGCTTGTTTGTTGTCTGAAATAGGAAGTAGATCCGGTAATTTCTTGAGGGTTTCATCTTCGATCTAACATTTTCGTGATGAAATCGTCTTCTTTTCGGTCCTATGAAGCAGATCTGGATCATATTTCTTGATGGTTTCATCTTCGATCTAACATTTTCGTGATGAAATAATATTTTTTTGGGTTCTACGAACCAGATCTGTGTGGAAAGTTCGTAGATCTGAACGTGTTGCGTATTATTTTTGATCCAAAATTTGTAGATCTGAAACTTTGTAGATCTGTGAATTTTCGAAGTTTGCAGATCTTAAAATTTGCAGATCTGTCTAATTTCAAAATTTGTAGATCTGAGAATATGTGCATTTTTGTGAATTTTCGAAGTTTGTAGATCTGAAAAATTTGCAGATGTGTGTATTTTCGAAGTTTGTAGATATGAATGTCTTACGAATATTACTTAATTCTGATGTATTTTAAAAAATTTCAGATGGATTTATCGAATCCCAATTATCCATTACTTAATTCTGCAATTGCTAGTATAATTACGGTCATAACTATAATTATGACCCTAATTGAAAGAGAGGAAACAGACCGACGAGGCATTGCAAGGGAACCCTCCCTAATTAGAGAACAGTGGAGGCAAGCACACATGTACCGAATTTTGACCGCAGGGCCAAATAATTGTGTGCATTATCTAAGGATGAGTAATGCTGCTTTCTACGGTCTGGTTCACATTCTTCGTTCCAATGGGTCGCTACATGACACGAGATATGTTTGTGTGGAGGAACAACTTGCCCTATTCCTTTACATGTTGGGACATAAGTCAAAAAATAGAGTATGCGGTATTGAATTTATTCGGTCGGGAGAAACAGTTTCTCGATACTTCAATAAAGTTCTAGGTTCTATATGTACCATTACAGAACGATTTGTGAAGCAACCCGGTTCCGAAACTCCATTGGAGATAAGGAATTCAGTGGAATGGTTTCCATATTTTGAGGTAAAGCTAATTCAATGAAAGTCCTATTCTCATCAATGTAATCTTGTAGTACTATACGTTAACGATGCATTTCATTCAAATATAGGACTGTATAGGAATGATAGATGGAACCCACGTCCAGGCTACCCTTCCAGCCTCCATAGTAGCGAGGTTTAGGCGTAGAAAACAAATAACACAAAATATGTTAGCTGCTTGTTCTCCCAACAAGATGTTCACGTATATCCTCGCCGGGTGGGAAGGTTGTGCCAATGACATGGCAGTTTTAAAGGATGCCCTTTCTAGGCCATCTCCACATTGCCTAAAGGTCATAACAGGTAAATAGTTGGAATCCTTCGAATATTTGAGTTTCATTTCTTATGAATGTTGGCTTTGGATCTGTAAGAATGAATTAACCTGCAAATATTGTAGGAAAGTATTATTTGGTTGATGCTGGCTACACGACAATGCCTGGTTTTATTGCTCCTTATCGTGGATTTAGGTACTACTTCAATCCTAAGAAGGATCGTCATCCCACCAATACGAAGGAACTGTTCAACTATTGGCATTCGAAGTTGCATAGTAAAATCGAATGTGCCTTTGCTACCCTCAAGAATCGGTGGTGCATTATAGGGAGAAGAAATTCTACGACTTTCCTACCCAGGTTGATATTGTACTAGCATGTTGTGTTTTACACAACTATATTCTTGGAGTTGATCCTAAAGACAAATTAGTTGTTGATGAGCCGACTAACTTTGAAGGGGATGTAGTCGAGGAAAACTTGTTCGAATATGAACAATTCTCCCAGAGTAGCACACAAGTCCAACGAACTGCTAAGAAGGCTTGGGAAGACATGCGTGATCAAATTGCAGAACACATGTGGCATGATTACTCTACTGGAAATGGTAGGGTAGAAGTTTAATTTCAATGGCTTGTTTGTTGTTATTGGGGCTATTTTTGTGGTATTTTATGTGGGCTGTTTTTTGGGGTTACTTGCTTTTTGAGTATCATTTTGGAAACTTGTCAGATAATTTCCCAGGTTCATAAATTCTGTGGTGTTTTATGTGGGCTTGTTACGTTTTGTTTGTTATGGGAAATATTGGACAGGCCTGTTACGTTTTGTTTGTTACTTGCTTTTTGAGTATCATTTTGGAAACTTGTCAGATAATTTCCCAGGTTCATAAATTCTGAGCCCAATGGGAGATAACTTTACTCCCAGGTTTTTGATTTCCCAGGTTTTTGATTTATACTTCTTGATTTCCAATGTTATGATTTCCCAGGTTTTCGATCTATAGTTCTTGATTTCCAGGTTATGATTTCCCAGGTTTTCGATTTATACTTCTTCTTATGTGGGCTATGTTGGATCTGTTCACATGTGGGCATTGTTCACATGTGCCCTATGTTGCAAATTTTGGAAATGTTGGACATACTTTTCACTACCAAAATAAGTCAAATCAGCGACGTATTTAGCGACTCCGTGAAATTTCGTCGCTAATGTTTGGGGTTTTAGCGACGTCAACAAAAGACGTCGCTATTTGTCGCCAACAGCGACTAATAGCGACGTCTAGCGTCTTCATTTTGTTCAATGGGGTAGTGCGTCGCAAGTTCGTCGGTACGCATCGCTGATATAGCGACGTTTTACGACGCATTTTTAGTTGCGTCGCTATTTATTATATATCAGCGACGTTTAGCGACGTCCTAGGCGGACATCGCTAAACGTTTCATATTGCCAGCGAGGGTTTCCATTTCGATCATTTCACAAATTTTTCCCCCCAAATTTGGGCGCGCTCCTCCTCCGCGACGCTCCTCCGGCGATTTCCCTCCTCCTCCGTGGCGCTCCTCCGGCGATCTCCCTCCTCCTTCCTCAGGTAGCTCCTCCTTCTCCTCCTCCTCCTTCCTCTGGTAGCTCCTCCCCACTTTCTCCTCGTCTTCAAGCTCTCTCTCTCTCGCTTCTAGTTCGTGTCCATGAGAGCGTGGACTCGCTGCGGGGGACACGAGACTGACAGTGGGCTCGTTGCGGGGGACACGAGAGTGTGGACACCTATTTTGTTGGTTTGGACACGTCGTGTCCCACTGTGTGGACACGAGATTCACAGTGTGACACCTATATACTGAAAAATCTCGTTTTTTTGGGCATATCAACTGTCAATTTGATGTCCACGAGAGCGTAGACTCGCTGCGGGGGACATGTGACTGACAGTGGACTCGTTACGGGGGACACGAGAGCGTGGACTCGCTTCTAGTTCGTGTGACACCTATTTTGTTGGTTTGGACACGTCGTGTCCTACTGTGTGGACACGAGATTCACAGTGTGACACCTATATACTGAAAAAACTCATTTTTTTGGGCATATCAACTGTCAATTTGATGTTTTGGGTGGATTCGAATTCTAATTTAGGGTTCGAGCCCTATTTACTGATACTGGAAGTTTTTTTGGGCATTTTTAGGGTTTTGAAATGATGAATAAATTGACTAATAATTATTATCGAGCCCTATAAAATTTCAGCTATGTCACGAAGGATGGATATACTAATCCTGTGAATGAGTTTTCTCCTAAGTATTCTCGACAGTTGAGTATGATTTAGCTCACAGATATTACTGAAATATGGGATAATTAGACTTTCTGTTCAATACCATATTTAAAATCCTAAATCTACGGTATGACATTGTGATCAGGACATAGTCCCTGCAGCCATTCGACTGGCGAGGCAGAAAACTATGTAGCCGTAGATAAAGTTGACTGTCCTCCGACCCTCATCCCTCGGCAATGATGATACGACAACCTATCACTATATCTTATATATATAGTAGTAGATGACATCTTAGTATTACATTATGTGAGTTCATCTTGATTCTGTTACATTTTTCAGATACTACATACGATAAGAACATATACTACACCATATGTACAGAACATAGATGATTCACACTAATGTATGCTAGAATGAATTTTAGGGTTGTGTTCTGAGCTATCTGTTCTGCTACTTGGCAAAAAAAACGAATTTATTGTACTTTATCTGCTTTCGAAAATGTACTCAAATTACATGATGGTTCCTTTAGTTAGCTTGCTTATGTTACAATTATATTAGCTTGCTTACCAGATGGCACCCATGACCCGAGGAACGGCACGTCGTTTGAGGGAAACAGTGAATGCTGAGGTGGCTCCTCCTACAGTTAAGGAGGAAGTGGCACCGGTTGCTAGTGAGACCGGGAGTTCTATTCATCCAGCACCGGTAGCTAGTGAGACCGAGAGTTCTCTTCATGCAGTCCTTGCAAGGGACGATATCTCTCCTCGCGCCAAAAATCTAGCTTTTTCGAGATGGATGCGTGAACGTATCACTGAGCGTTTGCGTGAGCAGCGTGGTTCTCATTAGCTATTAGTACTTATTTGTATTGGACTATTGGTATTGGGTTATTTTTGTATTAGACTATTTGTATTGGACTACATATATGAATTAGAACTGTGTCAATCTCTAGATTATATTGGACTACGACATGGTGATCAGGACATAGTCCCTGCAGCCATTCGACTGGCGAGGCAGAAACTATGTATCCGTAGATAAAGTCGACTGTCCTCCGACCCTCATCTCTCAGTAATGATGATACGATAACCCAACCGGAGAGGATACTCTGAGAGATCCATCTGAGAGGGACGTATACTCTGAGAGATCACCTTTACAAGAATTATATCAGTAGTGGGATCGAGTGTTGGAGGAGATATTATCAAAGTATACGTCCTACTCAGATTGGTCTCTCACCGTTACTATTTTTTCCAGACAGCATGGTGGATGTGCTCCGTCCACAGATTCTTGATCCGAGCCAAAACTTTGTCCCGGAGATCAAGTGGACATCTTTGGTGTAGAGCTCGAGTGAGAGGTTCCTGACAGCATGGTGGCCTCCTTTGTTAAAGTATCCGTGCTCATCCCACATTGGTTGTGGGACGAGCACAGAAACTTTAACAAAGGAGACCACCATGCTGTCAGGAACATCTCACTCGAGCTCTACACAAAGGATGTCCACTTGAGCTCTGGGACAAAGTTTTGGCTCGGAGCAAGAATCTGTGGACGGAGCACATCCATGCTGTCAGAAAAATAGTAACAGTGAGAGACCCATCTGAGTAGGACGTATACTTTGATAATATCTCCTCCAACACTCGATCCTACTACTGATATAATTCTTGTAAAGGTGATCTCTCAGAGTATACGTCCCTCTCAGATAGATCTCTCAGAATATCCTCTCCGGTTGGGTTGTGTTCTGAGCCATCCGTTCTCACAGAGGGTCCTATTTTGGATTCTATATTTTGTATTTTGGTTTCTGTATTTTGTATTTTGGTTTCTGTATTTTGTATTTTGGTTTCTGTATTTTGTATTTTGGTTTCTGTATTTTGGCTCCAGCTCCATTTGCATTAATCTACGGTACGACATGGTGATCAGGACATAGTCCCTGCAGCCATTCGATTGGCCAGGCAGAAACTATGTAGTCGTAGATAAAGTTGACTGTCCTTTGACCCTCATCCATCGGCAATGATGATACGACAACCTATCAGAATCCTCGACTCTTTTTCGCTTCTTGGATATTGACCCAGCTTCCAATCTCTCATTTCCCTCCGGGTCCACTCTACTCCCAATCTCTTCCTCTTTTATACACGGATCTACAGAATCAATACCATCCATGGAAGGCAAAACTGAATCAGCATTGTCTTTCGGATCGTCCTCATCAAGGCATAACGGGCTGCTCAGCATGCCCAGCTTCTTCAACTTCTCGCTGGTTGCAGATTCAAAATGGGAACGGGTCCTCTTTGTCGGCCCGGAGCTCTGACTCGCACTCGTCGCCGCGCTACTGGTTTCCTCTCCTCCTCTGACGCGGGTCATAAGAAAAGTAATTTCGTACCTCTTCTTCACATAAATATCATTGCCGCCTTGTACTCGAGCCTCCTCATCTGTAACGCTATCCAAGGCACCGAGAAGTCGGATAGCGTCACAGATGAGGAGGCTTGAGTACAAGGCGACAATGATGTTTATGTGAAGAAGATGTACGAAATTTCTTTTCTTATGACCCGCGTCAGAGGAGGAGAGGAAACCAGTAGCGCGGCGACGAGTGTGAGTTAGAGCTCCGGGCCTGCAAAGAGGACCCGTTCCCATTTCGACTCTGCAGCCAGCGAGAAGTTGAAGAAGCTGGGCACGCTGAGCAGCCCGTTATACCTTGATGAGGACGATCCGGAAGACAATGTTGATTCAGTTTTGCCTTCTCCTCTCCTCCACCATGGCTATGGACCCATCTGCTCCTCCCTACTTCCCTTCTTCTTATTTGACTCTCTCAGCCACATATGATATCCAGCTCAAGTGTAGAGTCGGGGGAGAAGAAGTGGACATGAAGAGGAGGGGAAGCAGCACAGCCGACGGCATGACCCGGAGGAAGTACAGAGGTTTTCTTCAACATACGTATGAGAACTATAAGGATATATCTTTTCACAATATGTCATCTTGTCAAAGACCCTTAATGTGACAACCATGTTACCTCGATGTCGGAAGACTAACATGTCATAATTTTCTAAGCCGTATATTTTTACATAATCTTTCCAACTCTTTCCTCTTATGTCGTAATCTTGCATTTTTACATAGAACTGAAATCCGGTTGGAGGATTATGTCAAAACACACGGCTTATAAAATTATGACATGTTAGTTTTCCGACACCGTGGTAACATGGTTGTCACATTAAGGGTCTTTGACAAGGTGATATGTTGTGAAAAGATATATCCTTATAGTTCTCCTACGTATGTTGAAGAAAACCTCTGTACTTCCTCCGGGTCATGCTGCCGGCTGTGCTGCTTCCCCCTCTTCTTCATGTCCACTTCTTCTCCTCCGACTCTACACTTGAGCTGGATATCATATGTGGCTGAGAGAGTCAAATAAGAAGAAGGGAAGTAGGGAGGAGCAGATGGGTCCATAGCCATGGTGGAGGAGAGGAGAAGGCAAAACTAAATCAGCATTGTCTTCCGGATCGTCCTCATCAAGGTATAACGGGCTGCTCAGCGTGCCCGGCTTCTTCAACTTCTCGCTGGCTGCAGAGTCGAAATGGGAACGGGTCCTCTTTGCCGGCCTGGAGCTCTGACTCGCACTCGTCGCCGCGCTACTGGTTTCCTCTCCTCCTCTGACGCGGGTCATACTCGAGCCTCCTCATCTGTGACGCTATCCGACTTCTCGGTGCCTACATTGTCACTCGAATCCCCGATTCGACTCGTATCGTCCTCTTCTTCGCCTGTCTTTTCGCTCCCTGTCTTGCAATCATCTGCTATCATCGCCGACTCATTCGACTCCTTCTCCGATGACTCCGAGAAGTTGGATATCATAAGAAGAAGGGAAATAGGGAGGAGCAGATAGGTTCAGAGCCATGGTGGAGGAGAGGAGAAGGAAAATACTTGATCAGAACTTGAGGTGGAAAGTTGTGACGTTGATAGCGTGAGGGAGGGAGAGGGTGGAAAAGATCTTCTCCTCCGACTCTACACTTGAGGTGGATATCATATTTTGGTTTCTGTATTTTGGCTCCAGCCCCATTTGCATTAATCTACGGTACGACATGGTGATCAGGACATAGTCCCTGCAGCCATTCGACTGGCGAGGCAGAAACTATGTAGCCGTAGATAAAGTTGACTGTTCTCCGACTTCGGCAATGATGATACGACAACCTATCACTATATCTTATATAGTAGTAGATGACGTCTTAGTATTACATTATGTGAGTTCATCTTGATTCTGTTACATTCTTCAGATACTACATACGATAAGAACATATACTATACCATATGTACAGAACATAGATGATTCACACTAATGTACGCTAGAATAAATTTTGGATTGTGTTCTGAGCCATTCCTTCCCATACTTGGCAGTTAAGTTGTGGACCATTATGTTGGACTTTGTTGTTACAAATTTTCATATATCTGTGTTGATTGATGAGATTGTGTTTCAAACGTGTTCGTGATTGTGTGTATCTGTGTTGTTTGATACTGTGTTCGTGATACACACCGTTGTTGCTGTAACAAATGGTGTGGGGGATGCTGCAAATGCTGCAGGAAATGCTGCAGGGAATGCTGCAAATGCTGTATTTTTTTTTATTTTTTTAATATTAGCGACGTTCAGCGACGATTATCGACGGTCAGCGACGAAAGAAACGTCGCTAATTACGTCGCTAACTGTAAGTAAAATCGTCGCTGATCGTCGGTAAACGTCGGTAACGTAGCGACGTAGGAAAGTCGCAGAACGTCGCCATTTCGCTTTCATGCCAGGTCAGCATCGATGCGAGAGAGAGTCGCTCAATGTCGCTAGTTTACGTCGGTATATTATGACGTTTTATGTCACTGGCAGTCGCTATATTAGCGACGTTGACACATCGCTAAAGCTCGTCGCAATAGCGACGTATGGCGACGTTTCCTTGTTTAGCGACTAGGTTAATCCCGACTACTTGAAAACGTCGCTAATGACGTCGCTAATAGTAATTAGCGACGTAATTTTCCTTTTTAGCGACGTCTTTACGCGTCGCTGAATTGACAGATTTTAGTAGTGTTTGGAGACTATGATGATTAATCCTATCATGTTTCTGCCTTTGTAATGCTTGTTCTCGGGAAATGTTGGTTTGTTCTTTCTTGGGAATGTTGGTTTGAGGTTTTTTCTTTCTTCTTACTTCTTTCCAACATTACCTGGGAATGTTGGTTTGAGGTTTCTTCTTTCTTCTTACTTCTTTCCAACATTACCTGGGAATGTTGGTTTGAGGTTTCTTCTTTCTTCAGTTTACTATTTGTCACTTTGACTGGGAATGTTGGTTTCTTCTTTCTTGACTGTTACTTGCTTTCAGTTTTCGAACATATTCTGATACATGTTCTGTTTCATTTTGACTGGGAATGTTGGTTTCTGATACATCACTATGACTTTATTCCTTTTTCAAAATGGGCTATGACGAGATTCACATGAAACATGTTCTGATACATGTTCTTATATACATGTTGATAGCTATCCGATGATGAGATTCTCAGGAATGTTGGAAATGTGGGGAGTGTTGGTAGGAACTATGAGATTCTCATTATACATGTTCTTATACTTGTTCGTAATTTGCCACTGCAGGAAATGTTGGAAACACTGATGATGGTTGGAAATGTTGGCAATGTTGGTTCCAGGATAGATGGTTGGAAATTTTGGAAATGTTGGTTGTAATACATGTTAAAGTTCATCAATTCTGAGCCCATTTCAAACTTTATACTCCACTTTCATTTGTTTCTTCTTGCTTTCAGTTTGTTACTTGCTTTTCCAGGTTTTTTTTGTTTCTTCTTGCTTTCAGTTTGTTACTTGCTTTCCCAGGTTTTTTTTGTTTGTTACTGGCTTTCAGTTTGTTACTGGCCATTTTGAGTATCATTTTGAGTATCATTTTGAGTGTCATAATTTGTTACTGGCTTTCCGAGGTTGCCATCACTCCCAGGTCATCGATTTTTACTTCTTCTTATGTGGCCTATGTTGGAAATGTTGACATGTTGATATGTTGATATGGCGGTTCTTATGTTGGAAATGTTGATATGTTGATATGGCCTATGTGGGAAATGTTGACATCGATTTTTACTTGCTTTTTCAGGTTGCCATCTTTCCCAGTATCATAATTTGTTACTTCTTTTTCTTATTTGTCGGTTCTGATATGTTGATATGGCTGGGAATGGGTTCTGATACATTCGAAATGGGAATGTTGGCTTCTGATATATGGGAATGTTGGTTTCTGATACATTTTGATTGTTACTTGCTTTCAGTTTTGGCTGGGAATGGCTTCTGATACATTCGAAATGGGCTATGATGAGATTCTCAGGATACATGTTCTGATACATGGATTCTTACACCTGAAAAGTTGAAAATTTGGGAGGTAATTGATAAAATGTGACAAATTCGACAATTGGAAGTGCGTGGCTGGGATACTACAAGCTCTGAGCCTGTTTTGATACATGGTCTTTTTCTTCTGTTACATTGTCTTCTGATACATTATTGATATTTTTTGGATACCATGCTTTGGGGCCTATGCTCGACGACCTGCTGCAAAGAAGCTTGTGTAGTAGACTAGTTTGTTTCTTGCAAAGAAGCTTGTGTTTCAAAGTGGGCTATGATTATCTTCTCAGGATACATGGTCTTGTACATCTGAAAATTGTAAATTTGGCACGTAATTGAAAATTTTGACAATTTGGACAATTTTGTCAGTTGTGTAGTCCATTGTCTTCTCATACATGTTACACATTCTGCATTTTTCTGTTTGCTTTGGACAATTTGGACAATTGAAAAAATATAATAGGAATATGAAAAAATATAATATATTTCATAAAATTATATATAATAGGAATATGAAAAAATATAATATATTTCATAATATTATTTAATTTAATTTATTTTATTCTATTTGTTAAAATGGCTGTGAAACTCAAAACATAACTTTTATTCTTTTAATATATACAAAAGAAGAAGTTGGGGGTAACCATACCTAGGTTTACCACATCTTCATAAAATTTCCACTTTCAACAATCCAAACAACCGAACTACTTTTTTTCCACTTACAAAAATCATCCAAACACCAAACCAATTTTTAATCCACTTGCAGCAGACAAAAATTACTCCATCCAAACACATTTTGGAAAGTGCCACTTATCGCAAGTCAACGAAAACTCAACATGCTGCAAGTGCCACTTTCACACTTCCAAAGAGTTACATCGATCCAAACAGCCCCTTAATCAAATTAACATCTCCATTGTACAATTACTACGCCATCCTTTTTCTTTATTTTTTCCATTTTATCTCCATCACTGAGCGGTGAGGATCTAGAACGTTCACGTATGCATGCACTCTGCCTACATGACTTTGGCAGCACGGGAAAAGTTGGTTCTATCGCGACCTTCCTCAAATGGTTATGACTTATGTGCGTGATGGTGGAAACATTTCTCTGATCCTTTTTTTTTTTTTTTTCAAAGTGCATGTTAACTATCAAATATGGTATGCTTTCAGGTTTCTTCTTGTCAACTGGCGGAGAAGTCTATGTAGGGCCGCTTGTCCAAATTAAAAAATAAGGAAAAAAAGACAATCTAACACAACAACTAGGCCATGAACACATACATTTTAACATATGAGGTGTAAGTGAAAATTAACTATACTAAATAAATTATTATATTATATCATATGTTCACTATTATTTAAAAGAAAATAAAGATTATATATATATATATATATATATATATATATATATATATATATATATATATATATATATATATATAATTTTTATTTTATTTTAAATAATAGTGCACATATATATAAATAAAATAAAAATTATATATATATATATATATATATATATATATATATATATATATATATATATATATATATATATATAGGACCGAACTTGGATGGCTCCTGTGGTTACCGAAAAGAGGTATAAGACTCCGACTGGAAGGCAGAAGATCAGTGGATCGAGTCATGAATATATATATATATATATATATATATATATATATATATATATATATATATATATATATATATATATAATTTTGGTATCTTTTAAAAAATTTCGGTCTGCTTTGGGCCACGGTCGGCTCTAAGTCGAAGTTAAACTGCGGCCACCAATAAATTAACACCGATCCAACAATAAGTCGAGTGATATCATTTGAAGCAGCTAATTAATGGGATTGGAAATTTATGTGCAAGACTACTTATAATAATAAATATGGATATTTCAGCAAATATTCTTATTCAAAATATAGAAATTAACATATATTTTTACTATTTTAAAAATTTAACAAATGTTCCGTTTTTTTGTATATCATCCAAGATTTTGGTTAAATAGTGAAGATATATCAAAAAACTTTATTTGTTCTATACAAAAAAAAAAGAAAAGAGAGAGAGAGAGAGAGAGAGAGAGAGAGAGAGAGAGAGAGAGAGAGCATATGCTAATTTTGAAAGGAATGAATGTGTATGCTAGTTCCTCTTTTTTAAATAAAAATATTTGCTAAAATATTCATATATGATATATAAAGCCTTCGTAAGGAGAAATTAGTCGAGCAAGATGATGTATTTGTCTTTGCATTGCATTACTAAACCAAGTTTCATCTTGAGAGTTTCACACTTCTCCCTCCCTGTGTCGGTCATAGACTAATATATCTGCACCGTACTTCACATGAGCTCACGTGGGACTGCCCTATCAGCACATGCCACCTCCCCAGAAGTAGTTGCTGATCTGACTTGTCTGGTTGACAATTCCACTCCAGTCTGTGATAATTCATTCAAACCCACCACATAAAATTTTGTTGCATAATTCTAACAGAAAATTACATCATACTTCTTTAGAATTGTGCTGGGAGCACATACCAAAATGCTATTCCAAGGGGCATTTTTTGCGTATATATTTATTAACATATTTAATTTTTTTTTAGATGTCCAACATAACGCTCGAAATTCTATGCACGCTGCATTGCATGTCTTTTGGATTCACTAATTCTAACCCTCACCACTTTAAATAGAAGAAATAATAAGATCCCGTGGCTTGATCTATTTATTTTCCACCACCCTGTCAGGATCTGATAGCTCTCATCGATAAGTTGGTAACCACAAGGGTCACTCGAGTTCAACATTAACATATTTAATTAGGAATGTGAAGAATACGTCCTTCTGAATGTCGTATTGTTAACGATTAAACCCTCTTCCTCTTCTTTTTTTTATCATAAAGACAATCTAACGAAATATTTTATATGCGAAATTCTTAGCAACGAAAGTTTAATGGCGATAGTGGATTGTCAGAGACAAATAGGCTTTTAGCGACGAAAGTTTAGTGACGAAATTGGATTTAAAAGACGGATTGAGCTTTCACAAAATTTAGTGACAAAATTTTGCTTTTATAAGTAACAAATTTCTATATTCCAAAAATAAATTATTATGCACAAAATACGTCCGCACTACTACGGGAACACATTTTGTGCAAAATATATCTTTCCGGAAAACGTATTTCTTGATTGTGATTTTAACCGGTAGATCATTTTGTACGTCTTTCCGATGGACGTTTTGGGTCTCAAAAATACCATTTGTACGAAGTTTATGCTTCTGAAAAACAATATCAATAAACTTTGTTGCTAAATATACAATGGGCTAATTAGCATTTAGATCCTAGATTTTATATCAGCTTATAGTTTAAGCCATCACATGTCCAATTGGAGAGTTTAGACCCTGTCTTTTATTTTTTTTTGTTTTCTTTTTTCCATTAAACCCTCCTAACCTATATATGAAAATTTCATTATCAAACATGAAAATAATGCATAATAGGAAAAAAAAAACAGAAAATAAAAATCCAGAATCTAAACTCTCTAACTGAACATATCAGCACTTAAACTCAAAACTGACATAAAATTCAAGGTCTAAACAATATTAACCCATATACAATATTCTGTAACTCTAATTCATGCTCTCTCTTTTTTTAGATATCGTTTTCTCTGACTTGTTTAAACCAGCGCCTTCTAGGTTGGGATCCTTGTTACTACAACTAGGCTACAATATATGAAACTAATTCATGCTTTGAAATAGTCAAGTTAGCTCTTTGGACTCCCATTTTTTTCTCACATGTCCGCAAAAGTAACCATCCATACCCATCAGTCACGTATGAGCGCCAAGCAATAGCTTTAATCACAAAGTCAAAAAAGGAATGCCCTCTGCGCAGTACTACTCCCGTTGGCCCTGCGGAAAACCAGTAACTGGCCGCGTGTGCGTGTTCGCATCGTCGACCGAGCGGGCGTTCGTTCGGAGTACTGAGCTGTACCAGTAACATCATCATTCACGGTTGATTGATTCCATTGATTCCATTCTCTCCTCTCTTTTTTCCCTTGTGCATTGAATACCAAAAGGCAGGAAGAAAAGGTCCTTCCTGTCGTGAAGCTCGATCCAAAAGTCAAATCCATGACACTAGACGGAAAGACGAATAGGACGCCCCATCACACGATATGCGGACGCTGACAGAGAAGTCTATCTGGATTTATCCGATTCGATCGGTACGAGATCGACGTGTTTACGCATCCCACCGGAAACGAGATAAAATGTCCATCCTTCCACTCAAATATGTTCATCTTTTCATTCAAAGATTACTACTTCTTCTTTTTTAGGAACAAAAATCATGAAAATTATGGGTCAATCACGACCAACCATGAGCTCATTGGAGCCCGAGACTAATTTTCAAAATAAAATCACATACATAATATATATATATATATATATATATATATATATATATATATATATATATATATATATATATATATATATATATATATATATATATATGAATTAAAAATACTTGTCATAAACAACTTGAATTGAAAGTAAGGACCTCAATACGTAGTAACCACCAAATTATAATTATTTTGTGTTAAGTGAGATCCATAAAACACACACACACACACACACACACACACACACACACACACACACACACACACACACACACACACACACTGTTAGAAATCGATTGAACTTCACTGACCAGTTCTGAGAAGTCGAATGTGTCGTCGAGGCTTGAATCGTGCATTTATTAGCACTTTCCTTAAAGTGTTTCGGGCACTCCGGTAACGTCTTGGAGTCAGCACGCCAGAACACCCAGGATAAGACAGCCTTTCTGCCGGAGGTTCACTAGATGCTGTGAGACACCGGCGTAGGGAAGAACACATTTCTGGAAACTTTGGAAGAGAAAAGAAAGAGGAATGAATGCTCAAATTCTGTGTTTTGGACTCAAAAGTCTGTAGTATTTATAGATGAATTAGTGTTGTTTCGTGAAGTCGCGACCCTTCCGAAACAACATTCATTCACCCGTTCACAGATTCATTCACCCTTTCGTTTATGTAGGCTGCTGCAAAAATAGGAATTATCGGGGCGAGAATCGCCGCGAGGAGCCCGAGGT
The DNA here is from genome assembly GCA_029216955.1 of Iris pallida. NCBI lineage: Eukaryota > Viridiplantae > Streptophyta > Magnoliopsida > Asparagales > Iridaceae > Iris > Iris pallida. The sequence goes on from JANAVB010033217.1 coordinate 3,104,511, forward strand.
CCGAGGGCCGAGCCTACGCCGCTCGCCCGATGCCACGTTGCCTAAGTGCACAAGTGCGTCTACAATGCACCACTATCGCCTCTACGCCCGTGCCCGATCCCGATCCCGAGCCCGAGCCCGAGCCGGAGCCGGTGTTGCCGGTGGCAACACCGGCTACATTTTTATGAAGAGGTTAAAACAACAATTGTCACCCACTAACAACCCTTTGGTTGTTTCACACTCCTCATAAGTGCACATTCTTATTTAAACACTCTCAAAGCCTTTCTCTTTTTTCGATGTGGGACTAAAGTCCCTTTTCTTCCTTTTCATCTTTTAGGAACAACTAAAGGAATTAATTAATTCCAACAATCCTCCACTTGTTTCATAAATGATGGAAAGGAATTTCCAGAATACATCACTTAAAGAATATTAATACAGTTAGGTATCTTTCGATTTGAACCTAACCTTAGTAGATGCAACACAAGATTTTATCGAAATCTCTGGTAGCTGGACTTTGAACCAGTTATTCCTTGTGATAAAATCGGTGTTACTTTACACACATTCTTTTGTAGTTCTTCGCCTACATCTCTTGCTTAGCACTATTAATGGCCATGTGCTGATCCTGTCTCGTAAATTTTTATAAGATAAACTCCAGATCTTACTGAGACGGCACCATCTCTAAATTCATATAGGTGAAGTTCTTTCAGTATCTCTGTTGCTTTACAGATACATGTCAACATTACTGAACTTCATTAAGAGGTTTATAAACTCAACCATCAAATTGCAACAGTCGACATTATCATGTCGTATACATCCAAATCAGCAGTTTGTTGTTATCCATTGAATCTAAGGTTAAGGTTTTCTTAACATTAGATTGGGTTGCCACTGTTGTTGGAACTCTTACTCAAGGAGTTTCAATCCCATACCTCTCGAGGTAGACTTTACCAAATCCCTAGCTAGTGGTTTAGTAAAGGGATCAACTAAGTTATAGCTGGTACGCACATACGTAAGAGAGATGATTCCATCTTTGATCAATTTTCTTAAGTAATTATGTTTTAGACTTATATGTCTAGACTTTCCATTATACACTTCGTTGTCACTTCTAAAATATCATAAAATAGCGACGTAACGTAGCGACGGCAAGAAATTACGTCGCCAGTAGCGACTTCTTTATAAACACGTCGCAAAACGTCGCTGGATAGCGACGTTCTGCGACAGGAGTATACTACGTCGCTGAATAGCGATGTTCAGCGACATATTATAAGTATATGTCACCATTGTTGCGACGTTTAGCGACGTCAACACGTGACGTCGCTAAGTTATTTTACTTAGGGCACGCCGCTGCCTTCTTTCCCCCTCACTCTAACTCGAAAACCCCCAAAAATTTTAATTTTCCCCCCCACCCCCCCGGCGACTCCCTCCCCCTCTGTCAGTGACCTCCCCCCCCGGCGACCCCCTCCCCCCCGGCGACTCCCTCCCCCTCTGGCGAGCTCCTCCTCCTCGAGATCCTCCTCCTCGATCTCCTCCTCCCCCAATCCGACCTCCTCCTCCTCTTCCTCAGGTAAACCCTAACCTAACTCCTCTCCTTCCTCCTCCTCCTCTCCCACGGACACACACACACACGGACACACACGGACACGGACACACACGGACACACACACACACACACACACACACGGACACACACGGACACACACACACACACACACACACACACACACACACAGACACAGACATTGATATGCACGCCAAGTGTTTGTCAAAATGACTCAAAGAGCATCATTGCTCTAAATTCAAATTTTAACCTTTAGTTTAGGAGTGCTTTGCTATAGCTTTAGCATTGGTATGATAATCTAGCATACAAGAGTATAATAGAAGTAGTTATATTGATTGGGGGATTTGTGGTTTAAGTGGACTGTGGGTGTGTATTTGTGTGGGCTGTTTATTCCATATGTGATCAACCATGTATGACTGTCCAGTCGTTGTATATATATATATATATATATATATATATAGACTCAAGTTTGTAAGTGTGAATGTATACATTGTTAGTCTCTTAGTAGGTCAGTCTATTGCCTTTATATCGATTCAATCCCTTAGCTTTGTTCAGTCAATGAGCTTTGAACAGTCCACATTTGATCCACATGTTAGCATTTACCACTGTACAGTCCAGTTTGGGGGATTACCACAGTGTAATGTTCAGTCCCATATCTATTTGGTATCAACTATGTGTATTAGTCTTGCTTGGCATATTTCAGTCCCATACCACAGTGTAATGTTCAGTCCCATATCCTTTTTAGTTCATTCCACCCTTGCACATCGACATTAGTTATCAACTAAGATGTCCAGCCTGTCCTTAAATCAGTTTTGAATCAATTATTCAGCCCCTAGATTGCTTATTGGTTAGTTCAGTCCCCTATTGAATATGAGTTCAGTTCCTGAGGTCACTTGAATAAGTACTTGAGTATCAGTCCCTAACATCAAGTGTCTAGTCACCTACCTACCATGCATCAGTCCATGCCAATAACGATAAGGTAAAGGGTACCAATAACGATAAGGTAAAGGGTACCAATAGCGATAAGGTAAAGGGTACCAACTTAAGGTATTGGTATTGGAATACCAATAGCGATAAGGTAAACGGTACCTTGGTAGGTAATGACTAGAAATAGGATATTTGACTTAGATTGGACTAAGAGTTGACAAAGTCAACTATAGGTCAACCCTTGACCTACTTTGACCTTGTTTGACTTTGTTTGACTTAGGTTGACCTTGTTTGACTTTGTTTGACTTAGTACAACCTAGTTTGACCTAGATTGCATATCATTGATATTAGTAACTGTTCGCTACTAATGTGTGTCCCTAATAAGACATAATATATGAATTTGTGCCTGTTGGATAATATGTGTCCATCTTTGCAGAATTATTTCCAAATGGATATGAATTACTACTTGCGGAATCGTTCATGGATGTACAATCGTCATCCTGATGATATGTGTGGTGTGCGGGATGAATACATAGCGGGAGTAGAGCAGTTTCTGCAGTTTGCTAAGAAGTTCCCTCAGTACATGGACGGCACCAAAATTAAGTGTCCGTGTGTGAAATGTCATAACGTGAAATATTATCCAGAAGTGAAAGTGACATATCATTTGTACTCGAGGGGTTTCACGCCTAATTACTATCAGTGGACCGCACACGGAGAACTTGTGTCTTTAGCATCAGAGCCGGAGCCTTATGTTGAGCCATATATGCATGCGGGACCTAATTTTGTTTCAGATAATCATGCATACGACGACGGGTGCGTGAACATGGTTTTCAATGCTGCGGGGCCTAGTTTCGTTCATGATGCACCTGAGGAGGCACCGAACGCCGATGCTGCACAGTTCATGGAGTTGCTGGAGAATGCAAGGACTCCATTGTATCCTGGTTGTGAGGATCATTCACCGTTGGAGGTGGTTACAAGACTGTTGAGCATTAAGTCAGATTTTAACATGTCGCAAGAATGCTACAACCGAGTGTTGGAGTTGATTATAGAGATCTTGCCGGCGGGTGCTAAGTTGCCTAAAGACTTCTACCGGTCTAAGAGAATGGTGAGATCGCTCTGGATGGGATACGAGAAAATCGATTCCTGTCGCAATGGGTGCATGTTGTACTACAAAGACGACAAGGACGCAGATGTGTGCAGATTTTGTGGTACTGATCGCTATAAGACAACTAGTACACGAAGGTCTATCAGTGCAAGAAGACCGACCGATTCAATGCACTACTTGTCTTTAACGCCGCGGTTGCAAAGATTATTTATGGTGAAAGAGACGGCCGAAAATATGAGTTAGCACATGCGAGAACAGATTGAAGGAGTGTTGGATCACCCATCCGATGGAGAAGCGTGGAAGCACTTTGATCGAGTGTATCCAGATTTTGCTTCAGATTCGCGTAATGTCAGGTTGGGACTATCTTCTGACGGTTTTACTCCTTTAGTCTTTCGGGATCCCAGTATTCATGCTGGCCTGTGATTGTCACTCCGTATAACCTACCGCCTTGGATGTGTATGAAGATTCAGTACATGTTTCTAACCGTTATAATTTCTGGTCCGAACAATCCCAAGAGGAACATTGACGTGTACTTACAGCCTTTGATAGATGAGTTGAATCAGTTATGGAAAGTAGGCGCTAACACGTACGATGTTTCCAGGAAGCAGAATTTTCAGAGGAAGGCAACCCTTATGTGGACCATCAACGACTTTCCGGCCTATGGAATGTTATCTGGATGGAGCACTCATGGCCGTCTCTCATGTCCGTATTGCATGGACCGTAGAAAGGCTTTCCGCTTGAAACACGGAGAAAAATCATGCTTCTTTGATTGTCATCGACAATTTCTGCCAAAAGATCATCCGTTCAGAAGGAACAGAAATGCATTCCGTGCAGGCATTGTAGAGAAGGGTGATCCACCGCCAAGGTGGTACGGAGCCACGATATGAGAGGAGGTTAAAGATTTTCCAAGTGCTATCGAAGATCCTACAACTGGGTACAAGTGCGATGGATTTGGTAGAGATCATAACTGGACAAAGAGGAGCATATTCTGGGATCTACCATACTGGAGTACCAATCTGATCAGACATAATCTTGATGTCATGTATATTGAGAAGAATGTGTTTGATAACATAATTAATACTGTGATGGACGTAAAGGGAAAAACGAAAGACAATCCCAAGGCCAGGTTGGACTTAGAAAAAATATGCAAACGTCCTGCGTTGCATTTGATACAGCAGAATGGAAAACAGTTCCTGCTGAAGTCAATTTTCTCTCTGGACAAGGAGGATAAAGTGAGACTTTGTCGGTGGATCCAGGGCCTAAAATTTCCAGACGGATATGTGTCAAATCTGAGAAGATGTGTCGATCCGAAGGAAAACAAATTGACGGGTATGAAGAGCCACGATTGTCACGTATTCATGGAGAGGTTAATTCCGATTGTATTTCGGGAATTCTTACCGCAGGCAGTTTGGGATCCATTGACGGAGCTTAGCATATTCTTCAGGGATCTTTATTCTAAGAAATTGCTCGTTGATCATCTAGAAAAGCAAGAGAAGGACATTGCGGTAACACTATGCAAGCTAGAGAGGGTGTTTCCTCCTGGATTCTTCGACTCTATGGAGCATTTGCCGATTCATCTATCCTATGAGGCACGTGTTGGTGGACCCGTCGAATATCGATAGATGTACCCATTCGAGCGATATTTGAATCACTATCAAAATACATGTATTTACCGACGACCTTATCCGTCGGTAGTCCGTCGCCAAAAATAAATACCGACGGATTACCGACGGATGTTTTGGTAAAACAGCCGTCGGGAATAACCTCGTCGCTAAAACATATCCGTCGCTACTCCGTCGCTCAGCGACGACTTAGCGACGGAATACCGTCGGCGCATTTAAATATATATAGCAACGGATTACCGACTAGCTTTCGTCAAAACATGTATCAGGATATAGGATTAGCGATGGAAAACTCTGTCGCTAAAGAGTCGGCAAAACCGTATCAGTGATTTTCTGATACGCAATATCCGTCGCTAATCCGTCGTAAATTTGTCGGTAAAAGCGTATCAAAGATTTTCCCATACGGCAGGTCGTCGTTATGCCGTCGCTAATCCGCCGAGGTGTACGACGGATTAGCGTCGTATTAGCGACAAAACATCCGTCGCTAACTGTAAAATTTATGGACATCAAACGGAACCAGGTCGACGGACATTCCGTCGGTAAACCGTCGCTCAATGTAAAATTCTCCAGGTAGCGACGGATATTACGTCGCCAATCCGTCGATACATTAAATTCCTACAGTTAGCGACGGATAGTCCGTCGGGACTTTGTCGCCAGTCCGCCGTAAGTTAGTCGCCAATCCGTCGCGAAAGCTAAAATTTATGGACATCAAACAGCACCAGGTCGACGGATCGTCCGTCGCCAATCCGTCGCTTTATTAAAATGCTCCAGGTAGCGACGGTTTTTACGTCGCCACTCCGTCGCTAACCTCAGTTTCTCCAGTTAGCGACGGACTATCCGTGGCTGAGTGGTCGCCAGTCCGTCGCTAACTTCTAATTTTTGAAAAAAAATACTGCAAACAGACTCTTTCTTTTTTATACAACACATCCAACACAATATCAAACATGCAAAATATCCATATACAACACCATATATCCATATCCAACACGAATATCCAACGTATCCAATATCCAACACCATATATCCATATGCAAAATATCCATATCCGACACCAATATCCAACGTATCCAATATCCAACAAAATATTACCAACACAATATATCCAATATCCAACATTAAATTATCCAAATATAAAAAAAATATCTGAACATACAATGTATCCAAATGTCTACAAAACCAACAACATAAACAAAATCAAACCCCGTCCGTCGGATCGTCTCGTGCTCGTGCCGCCGCATCCGCTTTGCGTATGTACTCCTCCACCGTGTGTGCCGGCACTTGGGACAAGACATGGTCTGGAAGCGCGCGTAGCTGCTCTGGCGACAACATGTCAAGGAGCGTCAAGATGGTGTTATCCGATACGATGCGGGCGTCCGCAGAGCGGTTAAACGAAAGCCGTCCGGGGGAAGAAGGACCAGGTCGATCCGAAGCACCGGCAGCAGCAGTAGACGGACCGGGAGCACCACCAGATGAACCGGGAGCACCAGCAGACGGACCGGGAGCAGACGGACCGGGAGCAGACGGATAGCGCCCCAACACTAACGCCCGCAAATCTGACACCGCGGAGGTCAGAGTCGCAAGCTGCGCCCTCACATCGTCAACCGGGGGCGCTGGGGGAGGCGGAGGCGGTGGATATCTCGGGGACGGCTGCAACGAGGGCGCCATGGAACCTAAGCCGTAGACGCGCCCTTTCCTAACGCCGCCGACGGATTCTACGAACACGTCGTCGTAGCGAGCGGCCATAGAAGAGTGCGTCTGGGTGGACGTCGTTTCGTCGACATTCTCGGAAGGGGGCTCGATCTCAAGCCGACTAAGTGCCTCACGATACGCAGCCTATCCAATGAATGTGTTTATACTATAAGTTTTCCTAAGTTATAATCTAAATCCTATATTTTCCTAAGTTATAGTCTGAATCCTAAGTTTATCTAATTAACTTAACAATAATTATATTTCTAACATAAATCTCATAAACGTAAGTACTTACATCAGTCTTCTCGGCCCTCGCGTCGACGAAGCTCCCGTCCTTCCGCCTCTTGTGCGTATGCACGAATACATCGTGAGCGGTGACCGTCTCCGCCTCTTTTCCCTGCTTCACCGCCCGTTGGGCCTGCATACGTAGAATTTAATTAACTTCGTATATTAACAGTACGAAATTAAATAATAGAATGAATTTGAATTTGCGCTATCTCACCAAATCTGCACGCGTCGATGCGTGGGGCCTTGATCCCCCCGTATGCAGACCCGCGGCCTGTCGATTAGCCTTAGCTTTCTCCGATTTCAGCTTGAACTGCGGAGTATCTATCTTCTCCAACATCTGCTCATAGTACTCCGCCCGGATCCAGTCCTTCCTCGTATGCGCCGTACGAAGGTCGTACACCGCATCCCGTATCTTTTTCCCGGCGGCGGCTTTGTAGGTCCTGCGGATCGCCTCCTCGCGATGGGGGGGCCACCAGAACGTCCTCTGACATACAATTCAAATATCACGTAATTAAAAATTTAATGATTTAAAGAATAATTAATAATTCACCGACGGATTTATACCCTCATCTCGTCGAGCCAGACGTACTTCATGTCCTGAGGCACCTCAGAAAAATTGAGGTAGGGGCCATGGTAGTTATCCCGGATAATGTGCCCTAGAATCCGGGCAGCATCCCACGGGAAAAACCTATAAAGAAGCAACGACTGGATTATTAACTTGAATAAATGAAACAAATTTAATAAATTAACTTAAATTTACTTACGATTCACCAGCGGGCCATAGCTCTCGTCGGAACTCGCCCACCAGCCTCTCTGGTGGCGTCGGGGATCCGCGCGTCCGCGCATGTACTCCCCGGTAATAGGATGAAACTGAATCCCGGGGTACTCCGAGGCCCACCCTGCAGTAACTGCTGGGCCCCCTGCTGCATCTGCTGCTGCATCCGCTGGTACATCCGGTGGCGGAACGGATCCGCTAGCGGATGGAGTCACAGGCCTCGACGACGATGTCGGTGGCACCGAGGAAGAATGACGGCGGGAAGAGCCTGTGTCCGGGCTCTCCAAGTCGGGATCGGAGGTCACATCCGGGGAATGCGGCTGGCGACCACGACCGCTACCACCACGCCCACGCCCACGCCCACGACCACCACCACCATCGCCGCCGCCGCCGCCACCACCACGACCACGGCCAGCACCACCAGTACGGGTGCTCGCAACCATGCCCTGTAAATAGAACACATAAACAAAATACCGACAACATAGATTTATAAATGAATATAAAACTAAACATATCCATACCAGCAGCAGGGCGATGAGTGCCGCCCAGACGAGTAGGCCTAGGAGTGCCATCTGCAAAAAGAAACTCATACAATAATACGCAAATATCCCAAACTGAAATAAATATTACAATCAGAAGTGAAGTACGAATAAAAGCTAGATACACAAAATCTGATAAAATCACGCACCAATACAACAAAGTACAATTCTTGTAACTTTTGATGAAAGGGCATCTTGTGTTCCACTAGACTTGTAATTGTAAATCCAAATGTAATAGGGTAATTTAGGATTCGAGACTAGATATTGGGTGCTTCAAGATACAACTGAAATATAGCGATATTTAATCATCGTCATCGTCCTCTTCCTCGGCCTCGGCCTCATCATCATCATCATCATCCTCATCGTCGAATTCATTTGTATCCTTATCCTCATCCTCATAAAGTTCTTCTTCTTCTTCTTCTTCTTCTTCTTCTTCTTCTTCTTCTTCTTCTTCAGTCTCAATACTTGGGACAAGACGCCTCTTTCTCCCCTGGTTGACATCTAAGTCTTGTATATCAACCTCTTCCTCTCCTCTATTTTCATCAGCAAGAGGTATATCAACCTCTAATTCAACATCCATGTCACAAGTCTGTTGTCCCAAGTATTGGGGCTTTTCGATCTGGTCCTCTTGGTATGCTGGGTCTCCAACGTTGAATGTATTTCTAGATTTAATCTTGCATACTGTCCACCAGTCAAAGCGATCTCTACGACGCCTTGGGTAGCTTGTATAGTAGACTTGAACAGCCTGACTTGCTATCGCAAACGTGTCGGACCCTCTATAACTCCTGCGATAATTTATATCGACGAATCCAAATTGTTTATCGATTCTCCAACCGATATTTGGTGTCGTATCGAACCACTCACATTTGAACATAACAATATGCATATCAAATGGGGCACTATATTGTAATTCTATAATATCCCGAAGCACTCCATAATAGTCAAAGTCCGGCTCGTCGTCATAGATTGTGCCTCTTATGCAAACACCAGAATCCTTCGTACTGAAGCCGTCATTGAGAAATTCGGCATTTATAGGATGTTGAGTTGTCTTAAACTTGAAGCCATTAACGACATAGCCGGGCCAAGTCTTTGCATGGTTCTTCGGTCCCAATGACAAATAACGAATGCTCTCATTTGTGAGTGTACTTGGTTCAGCTAATAAAACCTGTAAACTTTAAATGTTTTAGTTGCATATATATATTTAAATGGCAGCCGCATAACATATTATCTCAGTTACTTACGTAATCTCGAAACCATGACGGAAAGGTAAAATAAACCTCTCTTTGAAGTCCCTCATCGGTAATATCGGGTGTCCTTATTTTGACTTCATCTCTAAATATACTGTTAGAGAGAATAAAAATTAGTGTAGTCACTTACCTCACCAAATTAGAGATTATAACGAGGTGTAGTCACTTACTTCTCCAAATCTCTCACTTCTTGTATGTCACAATTTAACAAGACATATCGGTGAGCGGCATCATACTCATCGTCACTCAACCACCGTTTTTTACTAGCCCCAATAGGCTTGTCCCTTAAATTGAATATACCTCCTTCCTCAACGTCTTCGTTATTCCTTTGAGGTCTATTTCGATTTGTCTCAACATGAGTATCGAAATAAATGGAGCAAAAGTTTGACACCTCCTCGATAAGATATGCTTCGCATATCGAAGCCTCTATATGAGCCTTGTTGCCAACTTTCTTCTTTAGATGATGTAGATACCTAGAGAGACAAGTTATCTTGAGAATTAACAATGAATTGTAAAATTCACTTAAATTATATCGATTTTTATTTACCTTTCAAAGGGGTACATCCATCGATAATGAACAGATGCACCGATACGGGCTTCGTATGCTAGATGAATCGGTAGATGCTCCATACTGTCGAAGAAACCCGGTGGAAATATTTTCTCTAACTTGCAAATTGTTAAGACAATCTTCTCCTCAAGTTGTATCATATGTTGCACCGTGAGCTTAGTTGAACAGATATCCCTGAAGAATGTAGACAGCTCGGCCAACGGAACCCATACAGCAGAAGGCAACAACTCTCTCAACGCAATGGGCAGTAATCTTTCCATAAACACGTGGCAGTCGTGACTCTTCATTCCTATTAGCTTGCGTTCATTGAGATCAACGCATCTAGAAAAATTTGACACATAGCCGTCGGGAAATCTTAAAGTAGATATCCACTTGCAGATTATTAATCTATCTTCCTTGCTCAATGCGTATGGCGCTATCGGCTTAGTTACTTGTCCACCAGCTCCCCTTTGTATCAAGTTTAGATTATGACGTTTGTATATCTCGGCCATGTCTTGTCTTGCTTTTGGATTGTCCTTCGTCTTTCCTTTAATATCCATAACGGTATTGAAGACATTATCGAACACATTCTTATCGATATGCATGACATCAAGATTATGCCTAATAAGATTATCTTTCCAATAAGGCAAGTCCCAGAAGATACTCCATTTGGTCCAGTTATGGCTTTGTTCGAACCCCTCGACACGATTGTTCGATGGATCTTCCATTGCGGTGGGCAATTCCTTTACATCTTCCCAAATATCGTATCCCGACAATCTGGCAGGAGGTTCAGAAAATTCTTGTTTTCCATATCTGAACGCGTCCTTGTTCTTTCGCCAAGGATGTCTCGTTGGCAGAAATTGACGGTGACAGTCAAAGAAAGAAGTTTTTCCTCCATGTCTAAGGCGGAACGCCTTACTATTTTCTATACATATCGGACAAGACATGTTGCCGTGCGTACTCCATTCCGACAGCATACCGTATGCTGGAAAATCATTGATTGTCCACATGAGTGAAGCTCTCATCTGAAAGTTTTGTTTTCTGGAAATATCATAGGTCGTGACGCCGATCTCCCACAACTGTTTCAGCTCATCCACCAACGGCTGTAAATATATATCGATGTTCTTTGTCGGATTTTTGGGACCGGGTATGATAGCTGTCAAAAACATATAAGGGGTCTTCATACACATCCATGGTGGCAGATTGTAAGGGGTAAGAATGACCGGCCAGCATGAGTATTGAGATCCCGACTGTCCGAAAGGGGCGAACCCATCAGAACATAGCGCCAGGCGTACATTTCTAGGCTCTGCAGCAAAATTTGGATGACACAAATCAAAATATTTCCACGCCTCCCCATCCGAAGGATGTGACAATTCTCCTTCGTCCTTTATGAGATCTTCACTGTGCCACGTCATGTGTTCTGCTGTATTCAGAGACATATACATCCTCTGTAAGCGCTTCGTGATCGACAAGTAATGCATATACTTGTAAGGACGTCATTTTCTAGTTGACTTTCCTTTTTCCTGTACTGTCTTGTAACGATCCGCATTACAGAACCAACAACTTTCTAATACGCAATTCTCTTTGTAATACAACATACATCCGTTGCGACAGTAATCTATCTTCTCGTACCCCAGTCCCAGTTGTCGGACCATCATCTTTGACTTGTAGAAGTTTCTTGGGAGCTCTTTTGATTCCTTCGGTAACACCTCATTAGTTAATTGTGTGATCCGATCATAGCAAGCTTGTGACAAGTTAAAATCAGACTTTATGTTCAATAACCGCATCGTCACTGACAGTACGGAATGAGTCTCACAACCAGGATATAGAGGAGTATCTGCGTCCTTAAACATATCATAGAACTCCTTTGCCTCGGGATTAGGATCCTCCGGATCAAAATTAGGCCCTGCCGCAGCATACACCATATCTCGTGAAAGGTTCTGCATGTCTCCATAATCCACAGAGCATCCGTCGTCTTCGAGGACATCCGTTGCAGCATTATCATCAAAAGCATAAGTACCAGCTTCTGCAGCCTGTCTTTCTGAATATAATTCACCTTGCGATGACCACAGGCCGTAATCACGTACGAAACCCTTACGGGTCAAATGATCTCTCACAGTCATCACTTCTTCGAAACGTCTATTGTGACAATTAACACATGGACACTTGATTTTGTTATCGTCCATGTACTGAGTTTTGCTCATGGCATACTTAAGAAATACTTCCACACCTGCCTGAAAATCGTCACTCACACCAATTCTACTCTCGTGTTGTCGTTTGTACATCCATGTATGATCAACAAAGTAACGATTCATGCTCGATTTGATGTGAATATCTGTATCGTAAGACAAACTAAACATAAGAATTAATAGACCGATACCGATACTCATATCGTAAGAAAAACTAAACTTGTGGATAACACGCTAGGCCTACGACGAGGCTACTTAGTATCACAATCTAACATAATTAGTATATAATCATGTAACTGGTGGATCCGCTAGCTAGTAAGCCGGATGTACTTAATATCAGAGAGTATCAGATTAGTATCAGTATATAGGTTAGGTAGACCGTATCAAACGCATATCGGAATAGTAGGCCGAATAGGAGGCCGAGATAGTCGAATGAGAAGAAGGGAAGAAAGGAGGAGCAGATGGGTCCAGAGCCATGGTGGAGGAGGAGAAGTAACATGAGAGCAGTTTCCGCCGTAACATCTCCTGGCTCTGCTGGCAACTGAAGTCCAGATGCTACAAAGGACGATCCTTCGCTGAAATCGACTATAACACCCATCAGTTCAAGTTCATTCCTATATGAGTATATTCCAATACCACAGAGGAAGGTCAACAAACTGATGGCTTCTATGGCATTGGAATCTACTCATATAGGAATGAACTTGAACTGATGGGTGTTGTAGTCGATTTCAGCGAAGGATCGTCCTTTGTAGCATCTGGACTTCAGTTGCCAGCAGAGCCAGGAGATGTTACGGCGAAAACTGCTCTCATATTACTTCTCCTCCTCCACCACGGCTCTGGACCCATCTGCTCCTCCCTTCTTCCCTTCTTCTCATTCGACTATCTCGGCCTCCTATTCGGCCTACTATTCCGATACCGATACTTTGAACCTTGATCTTAACCCAAACCTATATACTGATCGATACTAATCCGCTACGCCCGATACTAAGTATATACGGTCGATACTGATAGCGATAGTCCGATACCGATAGCGATAGTCCGATACCGATAGTTCGATCGATACCGATAGTTCGATACCGATAGCGATAGTCCGATACCGATAGCGATAGTTCGATACCGATAGCGATAGTCCGATACAGATACACATGGACCTACATATCTATATATCACTAGTAGCCATACTCCTCTACATACTACTCTACACTAGGATCTAGTAACCATATACTACTCTACACACTAGCTACGTAGTCATACTCTAAAATAAGGTAAACTAATTTACCTACACATTAAAACCAACCCAATCAAATCTTAGGCAAACTATTCATATGATATCAATCAAAATACAAATAGGTCAACTAGGCTAGTTCTAGGTCAAATTAGGAGTCCAAGTCAACTCTGTCAAAACTAACCTTAATTAGGCTAAACTTCTACCTTAGCTAATCAAATATATATACTAGACTTCACGACTTGTGTCTGTGTATATATATATATATATATTATTAATAAATTACTTAAAATTATGCCTATATATATATATATATATATATATATATATATATATATATATTTATATATATATATATATATATATATATTTATGTCTGTGTGTGTGTGTATCCGTGTGTCTGTGTCCGTGTGTGTCCGTGGGTGTGTGTGTGTGTGTCTGTGTGTGTGTGTGTGTGTGTCTGTGTGTCCGTGTGTCCGTGTGTGTGTGTGTCTGTGTGTGTGTGTGTCCGTGTGTGTGTGTGTGTGTCCTTGTGTGTGTGTGTGTGTCCGTGTGTGTGTGTGTGTCTGTGGGAGAGGAGGAGGAGGACTCCTGCGCGGGGACTCCAGAGTCCCTCCTACGCCCCCCCTGCCCCGACCCACCCAACCCCTGCCCGACCCCCCCAACCCCTGCCCGACCCCCTCTCCCACCCCCCTGCCCCCCCTGCCCCGACCCCCCCCAACCCCTGCCCGACCCCCCCCAACCCCTGCCCGACCCCCTCTCCCACCCCCCTGCCCCGACCCCCCCAACCCCTGCCCGACCCTCCCCCAACCCCTGCCCGACCCCCTCTCCCACCCCCCTGCCCAGACCATCCCCCCACCCCTGCCCGACCCCCTCCCCGACCCCCCCTGCCCCCTCTCCCACCCCACCCTTGCCCCGACCACCCCACCCCCTACCCGAACCCCCCCTGCCCAGACCACCCCCCCACCCCTGCCCGACCCCCTTCCCGACCCCCCTGCCCCCGACCACCCCACTCCACCCTTGCCCCGACCACCCCACCCCGTACCCGAAACCCCCCTGCCCCACACCCTCTCCGACCACTGCGACAGCCCCCCAACCCCCTAAATCGTAAAAGAGAGAGAGAGAGAGGGAGATAGAGAGAGAGAGAGGGGGGGGAGAGAGAGCATACCTTAGAGAGAGAGAGGGAGATCGCCGGTCGGAGAGAGGGAGATCGTCGGAGAGAGGGAGAGGGAAAAGAGAGAGTGTTTTGGGGGGGAATGAAAATTTCCCCTCCGTTGGTTCAATTTAAGTTAGGGTACAGAAATTAGCGACGGAGTAGCGACGGATTATTCCGTCGCTAAGTCGTCAGTAAATCTCGCGCCAATATTTTAGGCTTTTTCCGCCAAAATATGCGACGTTCTAGCGACGGATATAAAACCGTCGCTACTTGTCCGACGACCTATCGACGGCGTAGCGACGGATATGGACATAAAAAAATAAAAAAAATTGTCCACTGCTTTCCGTCGGTATTCCGTCACAAATCCGTCGGTGATCCGACGGTAATAGCGACGGAAAATTTTCGTCGCTAAGTGGCCGTCGCTAAAATACTGTAATTTGGTAGTGAATCACCTAAAAAGAAAGGTGAAAAATAAGGCACGGGTCGAGGGTTCTATTTGTGAAGCCTATGTTCTCGAGGAGATTACAAACTTTTATTCGATGTATTTCAAGCCTCATGTTGCAACTAATAGAACGAGAGCTTCCAGAAACAACGACGGAGATCATGAAAGTAATGATACAATACTGAAGGTATTCAATGCTCCAGGAAAGCCATCGGGTAAGATGAAGAAGAGATATCTGAACGATGATGAGCTAAGGGCTGCTCAGGTGTATGTACTACTCAACTGCGACGAGGAGAAAGTAGAGAAACTGGAGGGGTAAGTAAATAATATGTCTACATTATTTTAATAGTGTTGAGAATGATACTATTACATTAATGGCACAATATTGTTTTCAGCATATTTAATGATGATGTGAGGTCAGATAGGCCACACATAACAGAAGAAGAACTAGAACAAGAAATGAAGCGTTATTTTCCATCATGGTTGAGTGCATATGTAAGACTTGAGAACTCTGTAATTACCTTTCTGTATATGCACTTGATTGAGAATGAGCTTAATTGCTTCTTCCGTGGTATTTAGGTCGATCGTCCATACGCAAGACTTGAGAATGAGTCTATTAGAACACTAGCCAAGGGACCAATTTATGTTGCAAAAATATGGCCAAGCTACTGTGTTAATGGGTTTAGGTTCAAGTCAACAACTTGTCCGATCAGAGACAACTTTGTGGATCTCGACTCCACCAAAAACAGCTGTTTGTGTATCAGATCTTCGAACTACAAAGATGTTGATGCAGACAACGATTTCTATGTCGTGCTACGGGAGATCGTGGAGCTGACATATAGTTATGGAATAGAGCCTGCTAAGATTGTGTTATTCAGGTGTGATTGGTTCGATCCGATTGAAGGTCAAGGTTGGAAAGTAGACAAGCACGGTCTTGTTGATATAAACTATCGGTGTCGATATCAAGCCTATAAACCATTTGTCCTATCAAGTCAGGCTCAGCTCGTGTACTTCACAAGTTATCCTAAACGGGGAACAACAAGGTCGGACTGGTGGGCAGTATGCAAGACCAAAGCTAGAAATACCTTTGAGATTGACGATATAGCTTATCAACATGATGAACTACCTCTTGTAACAAATATTATAGAAGTGGACACGACCGAAGTTCCTCATTACACATCTAATTGTGTAGAAGAAGTAGAATTATCTGAAGAGGAAGATGCAGATGAAAGTGAAGATGTAGAGGAGGAAGAAGAAGAAGAAGAAGAAGATGAGCTAAACGAACTAGATGAATTTTAGAAGAGGATTAAAATCTGTGATGTCTATCATATAAATATGTATTTTTGTAATAATAAATCTGTGACACTTTAGTGACACTGTAGTGACACTTTTTTCTGTGACCATGATATTTTTCAAAAATCTGTGATGTCTATCATATAAATATGTATTTTTGTTTTATTGTCATATGTTATTATCAGGTATGACTAGACCATCTGGACGATGCGGAGGATTTTACATTAGCCAGTCCCGTCAGCCTCGGCGTGGGGATGGAGAGGGCAGTTTCGTACCCTCATCCTCATCTCCGAGTACGCCATTGTACCGTTCTGTTCCCGGTCCATTACCGGGACAGGGTAGTTCCAGCAGGTTGTCGACTCCTCCCTCGTCGTCCAGCCTTCCTGATCCCGCGTCCAGCAGGTTGTCGACTCCTCCCTCGTCGTCCAGCCGTCCTGATCCCGCGTCCAGCATTCCTGATCCCGCGTCCAGCATTCCTCCTGTCGACGGCTCTATGAGGGAAGCCGACGCCGAGCATATGGAGGACGGCGATCAGACTGATCCTGCCCAGGCAGGAGGTGAGAGCGACCCTCCATGCGCTCTCCCGGACGAGACGCAAATGAAGATTTGGACGGACGGGCCTATGAAGTAAGTTAATTAATTAATATATATTTCTCAAATAATTATATGTACATATATATTCATGAAAAATTATTATTGTATAGATATCGGCCTTCTGCAGTACAGAGACAGCTGGAGACATTTCTGAGGCAGAACTATGGTGGGGATTAGATTAACTACTCAGATGCTCCCGCAGATAGGAAGGCCTTTTGGTTTGCCCACTTCAAGGTAAAAAAATTGTTTAATTTTAAATTTTAATAATCATTTGTGTATATTATACAACTTTTGTATTTTACTTCTTGTAGAGGACCTATTTCTATCCACCACACCGGGCGGCGAGGATCGAGGGCCAATTTTCTGCCGTCGCAGCCAAGCTCATCCGTGATGCGATCGACGACCAGAAGCGTCGTGATCGCTCCGGAGGGCCGATCCAGGGTTGGATTACGCCAGAGTAGTGGACTGCGATGAAGGCTAGATTCAGCGAGCGCAGTTACCAGGAGCGGTCTGAGAAGGCCAAGGTGGCGCGGTCGAGCGCCGGTAAGTGGTGTGGTGGCTCCATTCCGATGACGGAGCATTTTCGTCGTCTGGTACGTTTTCTATGACGGACATTAATTTGTATATAGTTCGATAGAATGTTTAATACTAATAATAGATAATATATTTTAACAGGTAAAAAAGGATGAGGATTCGAACATGGTGACTGTCTTCCTGGTCACCCATCGGAGGGCTGGGGAGTTCATTGACGAGAGGGCGACGCAGGCATATGTACGTTCTATTCTTTATATTAATTTACTATAATTTAGAAAATAGGAAAATAGATATCAATATAGACTTTAGCAAACACTTACACGTTAGCAAACATGTTCTAGGCCGAGTTTGTTTGGCTACAGAAGGAGGCGGCTGCTGCTGCTGCTAGTGCGCAAGCAGAGGGAGGGGCTGGTACTTCCTTCCAGCCGCCTATAGATCCATCGTCGGACGAGCTCTGGATGACCGCCGTTGGCGGTCTTCAGAAGGGTACGTACTACGGTAAGGAATCCTACGGCGCGTATTTGGCTTCGGAGTTATCCCGGGCCCCCTCTGTCAGTGCACAGTCTCCGGCTACGCAGGCGTCGTCACGAGCTGAGGATGTTCGTCGTCAGATCGAGGAGCGACGTCGCGAGTTGCAGCAGCAGATTTCTGATACGGTCGAGCGACGATCCGACCCTCCGATCGTCACCAGACGATTTGATGCGATCGAGAGCAGTATATAGGAGCTGATGAGTCTGTATTAGGCTACAGCTGCCAACTTGCAGACGCTCACCGAGTCTACGCAGCGCACAGAGCGTAGACAGGTCGAGCTGGAGGGATCGCAGAGGAGCATGTCTGCCTCACTCGCTCAGTATACTGAGAGGGTGGGGAGTACCCTTGCTACGCATGGTGAGCGACTGCGAGAGCTGGAGCAGATACGTCCTTCCGGTCCATCGACGGCGCCGACTCCAGACACTGCACTGCCTCCGGCACCGACTGCAGACATTGCACTGCCTCCTACTGCCCCTACGGTATAGCTCACCCAGGAGCAGTATGACTACATTATATCCCAGTTGCGTGGCAGGGGTCCGCAGTAATTTTATTAATTTTTTTATGACTTGTATGTATTGGCCCTATGGGCAAATTGTTTATTCATACACTGTTGTTTATACACTTGGTGGGAGACTTTTTGTCATTTTCCATTTTTATTTGACTCTATTTGATGTTTGTGAGGATGTGTGTCTGTGACATTTACTTTGCACTGCCTCCTATTTTTATTGTGATATTTACTTTGTGATATCTGCGACGGGGATGACAAATATACCTACGCTGGGTTATAAGCGATGATCTGATATACAAAGAAGGTGCTGCCGAAATTTTAAAAAAATATATTGTGTATTTTTGTTATGATGTGTGTCTGTGTTTACAGTGAATGTGAAATGCAGTGTTCGGAACCATCGACAGTTTCGATTACTGTTATATGTGTTATCTTGGATAGAAATAGCAACAGTTCAGGGTGCACTTCTGAGAGGTTCATTTTCACGTCTTTTACTTTCTCGGGACGTCGTACAGGTTCCCGAGAAGGTAAAGGACGTGAAGAGGAAGCTCTGAGAAGTGCACCCTGAACTGTTGCTCTTTCTGTCCAAGATAAAACATAGAACAGTAAGCGAAACTGTCGATGGTTCGAACACTGTACTTCACACACACTGTAAACACAGACACACAGCATGACAAAAATATCAATTATATTTTTTTAAATTTTTTTATTAATACCTGCGACGTATAGCGACGTTCTGCGACGTACTGCGACGTAACGTAGACGTCGCTATACGTCGCTAAATTGCGACGTTACGTCGCTAGACGTCACTAACACACGTCGCTAAATCTGTCGGTAGTCGTCGCTAAGTTGCCACGTGGCTGCCACGCCATGTCATCATATATAAAGTTTACAGCGTCGCAAGTAGTCGCTTTACGTCGTAATTTTGGCGACGTAGTGATATGTCGCTAATTGTCGCTAATTTTGCGACGTCTAGCGACAATTAAGTCCGCATCGCAAATAGCGACGTTCAGCGACTAAAATGTCATCTGCGACTTGCCTATAAGCGACGTCCATTTTTCGTCGCCAAATACGTCGCAAATTGGTTTTAGCGACATATTTTTCTTATTTAGCGACGTCTCTTGACGTCGCTAAAATGGGTTATTTTAGTAGTGTGTAGGCTCTTTGCTAGAGTAGCTTGACTATCGCAATGTATTGACACTTTTGATACATTGTCCTTAGCCAGCGAAACTTCTAATAGAAGATCCCTCAACCATTCAGCTTCTTGTCCTGCAGAAGCTAGAGCCACAAACTCTGACTCCATGGTCGAATGGGTAATGCACGTTTGTTTCTTACTCTTCCAAGAAACTGCCCCTCCGGCAAGCATAAATATCCATCCTGTCGTAGATTTGTTATCCCCGACACTTGATATCCAACTAGCGTCGGTATATCCTTCTAATACGGCAGGAAATCTACCATATTGTAATCCAAGATTCTTGGTTTTCAAAAGATAACCAAAAATTCTTCCGATAGCCCTCCAATGCTCATTATTAGGGTTGCTAGTAAATCTACTCATTTTACTAACTGTAAATGCTATATCAGGTCTTGTGCATTACATTAAATACATAAGACATCCAATAGCACTTGCATATTCTAATTGAGCGATGGCTCTTCCAGAATTCTTTTCTAGTTTAACACTTGGATCAAATGGGGTGTTCACTTCTTTGAACTTTAGGTGTTTGAACTTGTCTAGCACTTTCTCAACATAGTGCGACTGCGTAAGTTCAAAACCCCCACTGTTTTGTATTACCTTGATCCCCAAAATAGTGTCAACTATTCCAAGATCTTTCATCTTGAATGTGGAAGTTAGAAACCTCTTCGTTTCTGTAATTCCACTCATCTCGTTGCTAATGATCAACATATCATCAACGTAGAGACAAAGAAATATCACAATATTTCCATATACTTTAGTATATAAACACTTATCACAAACATTGTGAACAAAGCCGTTAGAAATTATGGTTGAGTCAAACTTCTGATGCCTCTGCTTTGGTGCTTGTTTTAACCCGTATAAGGATTTAACGAGTTTGCATACCTTTTGTTCATTTCCCGGGAGCACGAACCCTTCCGGTTGCTCCATGTAAATCTCCTCATTGAGATCTCCATTTAAGAATGCCGTTTTGACATCCATCTGATGAACATTAAGATGATGCAATGAAGCTAACACAAACAATATTCTAATTATAGTCGTTCTTGCTACTGGTGCATATGTGTCAAAATAATCAATTCCTTCTTTTTGTCGAAATCCTTTGGCTACTAATCTAGCCTTGTAGGTGTTTAAAGTACCATCACTATGATACTTTCTCCTGAACACCCACTTACATCCAATAGGTCTTGACCCTTTGGGCAGATCGACAATTTCCCAAGTGTGGTTAAACATTATCGAATCCATTTCATCTTGGATAGCATCTTTCCAAAAAGATGAGTCCCGCAAAGCTATTGCTTCCTTAAAGGTTTTAGGATCATCTTCCACCTGAAGAATGATAGGAATCTTTCGAATAAATTTCTCTGTATTTCCTTCCACTAGGTAAAAGGAAATAAGTTGAGAATCTATTTCGTCAGGTCCTAGATCCTTAGCCTTTCGAACTCTCTTGCTCATCCGAAGCTCGGGTTGTTTTTCAACTAACCGTGAAGAGCTCTCCTCACGAGAATCTTCATTAGCAGGAATTTCTGGATCCTTATTCTTAGTAATAAGGTTCTCAAAAAATTCCACATCTCTGGATTCGACAATAATGTTAGACAAAGTTTAAAAGTCTATATGCCTTACTGTTGGCAGCATAACCTACAAAAGCACTTTTGATTCCACGAGGACCTAATTTGGTCCTTTTAGGATCCATATTTTTGTAATAAGCTATGCACCCCCACACTCTAAAATAACTGATATTAGGCTTACGGCCTTTCCATATCTCATATGGTGAAATAGCAGTTTTCTTCAAAGGAATTCGATTCATTATATGACATGCAGTAAGTAAAGCTTCTCCCCACAAATTAATTGATAATTCAGAATGCATTAGCATTGCATTTATCATTTCTTGATACGTTCTATTTTTTCTTTCTGCTAGTCCGTTCTGTTGAGGTGTCCGTGGTGCAGAACATTCATGAATAATACCGTTTTCTTCACAGAAGGTATTAAATTCAAAAGAAAAATATTCACCACCTCTATCACTTCTAAGTATTTTAATCTTTCTACCAAGTTGATTTTCAACCTCTGATTTTTATATTTTAAAAGCATTAAAGGCTTCATCTTTATTCTTTAATAAATATACATATGTAAATCTAGAGCAATCATCAATAAAGGTAATAAAGTATTTATTGCCTCCTCGAGATAATGTGCCATTAAATTCACATAAATCAGAGTGAACTAAATATAGTAGATTGGTATTACGCTTACACTGTGAAAAGGTTTCTTAATCATTTTGGATTTTGCATAAATTTCACACTTATCTAAATCTTCAGAATTGCATGAAATTAATCTATATTTAATTAACCTTTTCATAGTGCTAATACCTATATGCGCTAATCTACTATGCCATAAAGTAGAAGACTCAATCATGTAAGCAGAAGTAGAAACTTTATTGATATTATTTTCAATGATACAAAGCTTTATCATACCCTCATCGGTATACCCCTTTCCAACAAACACACCATTACGGGTCAAAATTAATTTGCCCGACTCAAAGACAGATTTTATTCCTGGTTTACCCAACAAGACTCCACTGACGAGGTTCCTACTCATATCCGGGACGTGAAGCACGTTAGTCAGAGTTACTTTCTCCCGGAAGTGAATTGGATTTCCACATCACCTGTTCTCACGACCGTTGAATGTCCTTCATTTTCCATCTGAACTTCTTGTCCATCATTGACTTCAGAGTAGGTTTTAAAAGCTGCTTTGTCGTATAAAACATGAACGGTAGCACAAGTATCGTACCACCATCCGGGAGCCTTCCCTTTGACCGTCATGAGTTTGCTCACCGTAGCAATTATGTCATCTGTCTCAGTGAGATTTACCTCGCTGTTTTGGGTCTTTCGAACCCGACAGTCTCTGGCATAATGTCCTGCTGTGCCACATACAAAACAGTCGGTCTTGGGTCCTTTAGCGGTGCTGGAATTCTTGAACATTTGTTGGTCCTTCTTAGGACCGAGAAAGTTCTTCTTTCCTGCAGGTCTCTTGCCTTTCGCGCTCACCGCATTGGCTTTAGAAACTCCGCTGTTCTCGGATTTCTGTCTTTCCTTCGATTCCTCTTCGATTCAAAGGTGTTTTTGAATCTGTTCTAGTGAGAAATCCTCAGAGCTGTGAAGTAGTTTCTTCCGATAACTATTCCAAGATGCTGGTAATTTAGTAATTATAGTACCAACTTGGAATGGTTCCGGAAGTTCTATCTTCACTGCCCTGAGTTTGTTGACTAGAATTTGTAGTTCATGTACTTGGGCCAGTATAGGCTTTGTATCAACCATTTTATAATCAAAATACTTTGATATAAGAAATTTCTTTGTACCTTCTTCTTCTGCTCTAAATTTGAATTCCAGAGCCTTCCAGATGTCAATTGCCGAAGGATTTTCTGTGTAGAGGTCGTACACTCTGTCCGACAGGGTGTTCAGAATCTGACCACGGCACAACAGTTCGTCCTCTTTACGCTTTTTGCGTTCTGCCTTGACCGCATCAGAGTCTGCTGCAGTTGGTTCTGGAATGGGTGGCAGATCTGGATCGAGGACGTAGTAGATCTTCAGTTCTGTCAGGAGGAAGATTATCTTGTCCTGCCAGCGTGTGAAGTTTGTCCCGTCGAAGCGATCTAGTTTCACTAGATCCTGATTCATGACCTTGATGCTCGAAATCGCAGCCTCGGACGCCATTATTTGCAACACTTTAAGATTGTTAGAAATCGATTAAACTTCACTGACCAATTCTGAGAAGTAGAATGTGTCGTCGAGGCTTGAATCGTGCATTTATTAGCACTTTCCTTAAAGTGTTTCGGGCACTCCGGTAACGTCTTGGAGTCAGCACGCCAGAACATCCAGGATAAGACAACCTTTCTGCCAGAGGTTCACTAGACGCTGTGAGACACCGGCGTAGGGAAGAACACCTTTCTGGAAACTTTGGAAGAGAAAAGAAAGAGGAATAAATGCTCAAATTCTTTGTTTTTGACTCAAAAGTCTGTAGTATTTATAGATGAATTAGTGTTGTTTCATGAATTCGCGACCCTTCCGAAACAACATTCATTCACCCGTTCACAGATTCATTCACCCTTTCGTTTATGTGGGCTGCTGCAAAAATAGGAATTCTCGGGGCGAGAATCGCCGCGAGGAGCCCGAGGCCCGAGGGCCGAGCCTACGCCGCTCGCCCGATGCCACGTTGCTTAAGTGCACAAGTGCGTCTATAATGCGCCACTATCGCCTCTACGCCCGAGCCCGTGCCGATCCCGATCCTGATCCCGATCCCGAGCCCGAGCCCGAGCCCGAGCCGGTGTTGCCGGTGGCAACACCGGCTACATTTTCATGAAGAGGTTAAAACAACAATTGTCACCCACTAACAACCCTTTGGTTGTTTCAAACTCCTCATAAGTGCACATTCCTATTTAAACACTCTCAAAGCCTTTCTCTTTTTCCGATGTGGGACTAAAGTCCCTTTTCTTCCTTTTCATCTTTTAGGAACAACTAAAGGAATTAATTAATTCCAACACACACACACACACACACACACACACACACACACACACACATATATATATATATATATATATATATATATATATATATATATGGGTCGTTCTACAATACATCCGCTGGAAATGGATGTATCGATACATCCGAAATTTGGACCGTTGGATGTTGATCCAATGGTTCGGATTGAATAATAGTGTAGAAACATCATTTAATGCTGATTTAGACTTTTGACCTGTTGGTAACTTGCTTTAGCAGGTCATTCTTCACTTTAATTTTTTCAAAGAACACCCAAAATTAACTCATATTTACTCTCTCTTTCGTCCATCCAATTTAATATTTCGTAATTTTTTTTGTTACAGGCCGTCGTGGTCGTGGTGTTGGTGGTTGTGGTGGAAAGAGAAACGGAGATGAAGAAGGAAATAAGAATCGGTCCGGATCGTGTCGATCGTCGTCGAGTCCTCCTAGAACAATGAGGAGTACCAGCTGCGCCGAGAAGAATCGGTCCGCTTCGCGTTGGACGTCGTCGAGACCTCCTCGAACAAGAAGAAGTACCAGCGGCGCCGCTCTAATTTTACTGCCCATGCCATTGTCAGAAATTTTAATTTTCATTTAACAATTTAATATTTTGTTAATAAAGCTATATGTCATGGTGGTGGTGGTGAACTAAGGAAACCTGCTTCTGAGGTCGGGCGGATTATTTTTTAACTTTTCTAAAGATAATATTTTCGATGAGAATATTTTTTTGGACGGAAAATGGCCATTCTCTTTGCTTTTAACACGGAGAATGGCCATTCTCTTTGCTTTTAATATGGCGAATGGACGGAGAATGGCCATTCTCTTTGCTTTTAACGCGGCGAATGGACGGGGAATGGTCGTTCTCTTTGCTTTTAACACGGAGAATGGCCATTCTCAAGGAGAATGGCCATTCTCCGTTCCTTTAACATGGAGAATGGCCATTCTCCGTTCTTTGAAAACGGAGAACAGACACTCTCTGTTCTTTTAACAAAGTATGGTATATTTAGGACTGGAAATGTTCAAGTATCTCATTTTTTTCACCAAATATTTACAGTATTTTTAATATCATTTACCATAGTACATTCATTTAATATTAAATCATTTTCAAGAAAATCCGAATATCATTTTATCAGGCTTCCACTGTATGGCTGAACAAAATTTCTTGCGAATGTTTGAATATAATTAACCTACTATCAAAGAGAATTTTTCTTACATTATATTATGCATTATACTGGCATCGACTTCATACTGATGGCATTGATGTACTGATGGCAATAACAAAGGATGAACATGCAGGATTACAATTATGTTTCAGCAATAACAAGTGATGAACAGGCAGGATTACAATTTTGCTTCAACAATAACAAAGGATGAACAGGCACTGGCATCGAATTCATACTGATGGCATCGATGTAATAATTTTTTTACAGAAAGCAAAACACATTACAATCAAATAAAGTTTTAGTGATCCCAGGAATGCATCCATAATGAGGCCACCTGTAAACCCTAGGAATGTACCCAGGACTCATGAAATCTGTGATGGACATCTGCAAATCAAAGGAATACACCAAAATATCAATATCATCTATGAAGGCCAACTGCCAACCAAATAAACGCTTCAACCAAAAAATTATAATCAAATTAAGTATACTTCATTCCAAGTCCAATAAACTGCATAATTCATGTTACAGTAATCTGCCCAATCCACGTTAGTAATTCAACATAGAACCTGCATAATTCACAATACAATAATCCAAATAAATATCAGACCTACTCTAAATTTAAGACCATATTACATTTTCAAAACAAATTACAAGCAAAAAGTTTAGTCTTAAAATATTTCAAACACAAAATTTAGTTTGACCGCCATGACCAACAAATATTCAGAACCATATTACAAGTCAAATATTACTTCCAAATTGAAATAAGAGACATTCAAAACTCAAAAGATGAATCTTCATATCCATGTCCATCTTCTTCTTCTTGTTTCTTTTTTTTTTCTACTTCTTCTTTCTCAAAATATCCTTCACCTACATCTTGAGGGACGGATTAAGAAAAATTATAGTCAGTATGGACTCACTGTACATGTAGAAATGACATCCATAAACATAAATAGAAGTATCAAAGTGATGGCTAGTATTAAAGTGTCAATGTGTACAGTGTGTATTTTTACATAAGAGTTTGGGCTAGCCCCATTTACCTTCTTCACGAGGGAAGGAAAATCATATTCTTGGTCAGCAAATTCAACCTCTATCTGGTTAATCTTATCCAAATCAATTTCTGGTTGTCGGATATAGTCTTCATCTCTTTGAAGACATTCTCAAAGTTTACAGCAACAAAATTGTATAGATCATCAACCTTGTCCTTAGTGTTTTTGATTCTATAAGTTGATGGTTTTCCAGATGTTGATGGTTTGCTTGTAGCTGCTGCCCTTTTTCAAACATTCGAGTGAAGGTTAGTTTTCTCATGGGACCTTTGTTATTAATATAAACATCCCCTGCTAAGCTTGGGATAAAATGTTTATTAGCCGTCGAGCATACAAATCCTCTGAAAGGGAGAGCTGTCCTTGCAGTTGATTTTCCCACGAGATGCATCATTATACTGAACATGTAGGAACCTATATCCATCCTTTTTTTCTTCCCCATATAATAAAGAAATTTTACTCTCTCAGGATGGATGGAAAACTCATGTCCAGTAGGGTTGAGTGTTCGAGATACGTAGGCATGCAATAATTTATACAAAGTTTTTAATTGATCTTTGTATACATTTTGAGGGGTCTTGGCACCCATTGAAACACCTGTAATCTCATGAATTGCATCCGTCATGGAAACATTATCAATATCTTTATATCAAACTCAGAAACTGGATCAAATCCATAAAATTCGTTGATGACAGCAGCATTTACCCTAATCAGTTTCCCTCTCAGAAACACCAGTGGTTGATCCTCTTCTTTTTCTTTAATTTCAGCCGGAAGATTTGAGTAAAATTCTCTTACTATTGTTTGGGAGATTTCCTCAAGACAGAATTTGTTCAGTTTCTCCAATTGATAGAATTTCAATATATCCAGGAAAGCTTCGTCTTCGACATCATCCATCTTAATTGATCTTTCAGGCATAACAGCCTGTTTCTTAAAATATTTAATGTAAATCTTCTTAGTTTTAGAGTCTTTAAATTTTTTTACCTCCTCTCCAGCCTGGAACTTATTTGATGATTGCTCTTCCTCTTCATTTTTTCTTCTGATGAGGATTCAAAATGCACAGAGTACGCTGATGACTCTATATCCGTTGCCACCTTAGCCATCGCTTGAGTACGCTTTCGATCTTCATAAGTTGAGTCTTCCGACGACTCTGTATCGAAGATAGATTTTTCGGTCTTTGTCGAACAGTGAGTGTTTTTAGCCTTTTTTGCACGTGGCTTGGCTGCCGCCTCCGCTTTCATCATCGCTGCCGCCGCCGCTGCTTCCGGCGCTGCCCTTTCGGCCTCAGTCCTAGCGACCATAATGTTGGTTTTCGCCGCCCTTGCAAGTTCTGCCCTTCGGGCCTGTATCGCATCCCTTTGTGGATTCTTCCCCTTCGGCGACGGTCGTTGTTTCTTCGGCGACATTTTGATTAGAAGAGGGTTTGGGAGAGGGTTTGGGAGAAGGAAGAGGGTTTGAGAGAAGAAGAGAGAAAATTTGACCGTCTTATGTGACCTTGGGAAGTGGAAAAAATTAGAATAGTTTTGAGTCTTAAATTAAATTTATTACTATTATTACTAGTATAAGACGGTCGAATTTATTACTATTAAATTTAAAAAACTACTTTCCAAAATTAAATTTATTACTATTATTACTAATATATATCCATGTAAATTACTACATAAATCTTTGGGATTTTGACACCCTAATTTTAAAAACTACTTTGCAAAATTAAATTTATTACTATTATTACTAGTATATATCCACGTGTTCCGTATAAATTATTGAAAAATTTGGCAGAAAAAATGTGGTGAAAACATGTTTATTTAAAAAAATTTGACAACATATTTAAGAATGTGAAGTTTAATCTCAATATTTCCATTTTTCGAATATTTGATTAAATTTTTGAAAATAAGAAGACTATGTACTTGAAAAGAGTAAAATTGAAACACTCAAAGTTATCCTCTATTTTACTTTGTAATCATATTTAAGATGGATTTGACGATAAGATTGACGCTGACAGCATAATCAATTCTATGACGTAACAAGTCATTGATGGGGATATCGTCGCTGATACATGGATTTGACGTAACAAGATTTGTTAATTATAAAGGGCAATGCTATAGTTAGCAAATGGGTATAAGTTGTAAGAAGGTTGTAAAAGTTTGATTGTAGCCGAAAACAAATTGAGTTAACAAAATATTATATTTCATTAAATCCCAGCTTCGTCGTCGTAACATTCTCCGGAGAAGTATACAAGAGGAGGAAAAAAAACTGTAAAAAATAAAAAAAAAGGTCTAGCCCTCACTGGCCTCGCGGAGGATCTCCGCAGTCCTGTAGGGTGCGCACACCCGCCCTATGGCACAGGCGGCGAAACGCTTCCCTCTTCTCCAGAGAATCCCGTTCCTCCGGAGTGATCGACAACAGGTCAAAGTTGGGCGCCGGATGAAGAGGTCGAGCGATGACCTCCAGTGACAACCCGCAGGAGGTCAGGAAGTCCGCAGCCGCTGCCAGCCAGTCATGGGCCGGAGGCGGCGTAGAGGGTGCTCCATGCGGAGAGGCTCGGCGACGACTGGAAGAAGACTCTGGCAATGGTTTCTAACAAGATGATCTTTTTGGAGCCATATTAAATGTACAACCTACTCAGATGAATGGGGACCCCTGTGTATATATATACACGTTCCTAACCGACTCTTCCTATTCCTTATTGGAAGTTGGGAATATAATGCTACAGTTACAACCAAATGCTTACAACACTCTTACAACCTTCACCCATTGCTGACATGTGGGCCATGGCCTACATGTCAGCAATGGGTGAAGGTTGTAAGAGTGTTGTAAGCATTTGGTAGTAGACTTAGCATTATTGATGTCTTTCCAGGCTTAGTTGGTTGTGCTGTTTGGCTTTTACATGGAAGGCCTAGGTTCGAGTCAGGTGTTTGGGTTCTGTAGAATTTTTCTATTGTTAACATTTTTTGGGTGCTATTATATGCTTTTAACTTAGTATGGAACAATTTTTGGGACTGTTAATGGCCATTCTCCGTTCCTCTAACACGGAGAATGGTACATCTAGGACGGAGAATTGTATATTTAGGACGACGAATGGTACATTTAGGACGGAGAATGATAAATGTAGGACGGAGAATGGTACATATAGGACGGAGAATGGTCCATATAGGACGGAGAATGGTACATTTAGGACGGAGGTAGGACGGAGAATGATACATGTAGGACGGAGAATGGTACATATAAGACGGAGAATGGTACATTTAGGACTGTTCTGTAGGATTGTGAATTTTAAATAGTTTGGCTATTTAGGTTTGTTTTGAATCTATATAAATTGGTTTTGAAGGCTCGTTAAGATGAATTAGTTTGGCTGTTTGGCTGTTAATGGCCATTCTTCGTTCCTCTAACACGAAGAATGGTACATTTTGGACGGAGAATTGTATATTTAGGACGGTGAATGATACATTTAGGACGAAGAATAGTAAATGTAGGACGGAGAATGATACATGTTGGACAGAGAATGGTCCATATAGGACGGAGAATGGTACATTTAGGACGGAGATAGGACGTAGAATGATACATGTAGGACGGAGAATGGTACATATAAGACAGAGAATGGTACATTTAGGACTATTCTGTAGGATTGTGAATTTTAAATAGTTTGGCTGTTTAGGTTTGTTTTGAATCTATATAAATTGGTTTTGAAGGCTCGTGAAGATAAATTAGTTTGGCTGTTTGGCTGTTAATGGCCATTCTTCGTTCCTCTAACACGGAGAATGATATATTTTGGATGGAAAATTATACATTTAGGACGATGAATGGTACATTTAGGACGGAGAATGGTAAATGTAGGACGGAGAATGATACATGTAGGACGGAGAATGGTCCATATAGGACGGAAAATGGTACATTTAGGACGGAGGTAGGACGGAGAATGATACATATAGGACGGAGAATGGTACATA
The DNA here is from genome assembly GCA_029216955.1 of Iris pallida. Lineage (NCBI taxonomy): Eukaryota > Viridiplantae > Streptophyta > Magnoliopsida > Asparagales > Iridaceae > Iris > Iris pallida. Next base: position 3,135,112 of record JANAVB010033217.1, read on the forward strand.
TAAGACGGAGAATGGTACATTTAGGACTGTTCTGTAGGGTTGTGAATTTTAAATAGTTTGGCTGTTTAGTTTTGTTTTGAATCTATATAAATTGGTTTTGAAGGCTCGTGAAGATGAATTAGTTTGGCTGTTTGGCTGTGTAAATAGATTTTAAAGGGTTGTGAAAAAGAAACCAATATTTTCGTATCGATCACCATTAATTATGGTGAATGGCACTGATACTACTAATATGAGTAGAATTTGCACTGCCAGAATTCATTTTGAATAAGGTAAAATCTGTGTTGGGAAATGGCAAAATCCCTTGGGTATGATTACACTGAGATGTTGTTTTAATGGTAAAATCTGTGTTGGGAAATGTCGAAATCTCAGAAGTGAGCCGTCTTAGGCGTCATTATATCACAGTCCATTTTATTTATAAAAAAATTAATCATGTAAAAAATTAGTATTGACAAAAGTAAAATTTTGTCAAAATGGAGAATCGAACTCATAAAAAATATCTTGTATGTAGACTAGTGAAAAATATAAAGAAATGCATGCATGCATGCTAATATTTTTACCATTCACCCTAGGAATGATAGAACATATCTAAATCATTATACATCTCGTATACAGGTTCTCCTGGTACTGGGATTACATTATCAAATGGTTTTTTAAATGTCTGTATTGAATAACAAATTTTTCAGAGTTCGTCGTCGAAGATCACGTTGAAGCACCCACGTATATCAAGCAGGCGAAGACCCTTGCAGTTGCATATGCTAGATCGCAACGTGTCTCCATTGAACATGCCGAATCCCATATGTAGGTGCTCGAGACGCGGCATCGAATCAGCCACGGCATTTTCTTCCGCCTCATTTTTCGTGTCCAGCACGAACATGTTCCTGAACATGAAATCCGGAGGGGGCATGTTCCTACTCAGCTTGACCAGACGACGGCAATACTTTTCGGCAAAAAATATTCCAGTCGACGTGATATAGAGGCAGTAGCTAATGTCAAGTTCTTCCAGCACAGGGAGAAACTCCAAGTGTCTCACGAAAGTTTCATCACTCACGTCGCACTTCGGAATGTGCAGCACCCTTAGAAATTTCCCACTGTATTATAAAAATAGGAAAACATCAATAGAAATTAACAAAAGTATACGTAAAATTTTGTAATAGAAAAAATAAAGTATTAGAATAAGACCAAATAAAATTTTGTACTGGCCTTAAACATGCAAAAGAGAAGGCTGCTTCTTCGAGCTTGTACGCGGAGAGGGACCCTAGATATCCGTCACTGCGAGCCACGAGCTTCATTACGGTCAAACTAATCTCAGCGATTTGCTGGGTCCTCCGGCACCACTGTACCAAGTCGACGTTAGACCAATAGTCTAAGGGACCGTTGAGCGCCTTCCACCACGAACGTCAAACTGGGGCCACGTTGCACATTACCTCGTCCGCCGGCATCCCCGACAGTACCAGTATCATCGAGAGAATCTCAGTAGGGATGACGGCCCATCCGCTGCAGTTGATCTTGCTCTTCTCCATTGCGACTGTTCTTCTTCTTCTTTTCTTTGTTTCTCTCCAGTCGGATGGGTTCTCTTCTTTTGAAAAGGCTATTTAACCCCTCGTTTAGGGGGGTGTAACCCGCTCGTGGAGGGGTGTGACCGAACAAGACACGAATCTATTGGGAAATAACGGTAATACCACTGTATTAATATTAGTAATTAGTCGTTTGGACTCCCAACATATTTGGGTGATGCCATCTCTCATTATGTGACATCTGACATGGCAGATGACATAACAGCTGACATGGCAGATGACATAACAGCTGACATGGCAAATTTTAACCCCAAAAATTAATTACCCAAATTTTTTTAATGTTAATATTAATGTCAATATTAATATTAATGTTAATGCTAATGCTAATACTAATATTAATGTTAATGTTAATGTTAATGTTAATGTTAATATTAATATTAATATTAATATTAATATTAATTAATGTTAATTTAATATTAAATTATTTATTTACTATTAATGTTAATTTTAATATTAATTTTGTTGTTAAATTTTGTCATGTCAGCTGTCATGTTAGCAACCATGTCATATGCCACATCATGGAAGTTGGTATCACCCAAATTTTTTGGGAGCAGATAGCATTTTCGTAATATTAGTTTTAATTATATTGTAAATTTTAAATTAACAGAAAAGCCAATATAGATTTAATATTAATGCTACTGTAAAATTTTCCCGATCATGCCTCGATACTTACGTTTGTCGATCGAGTTACCGTCTTCATCATTATCAAGTTTGACCTGAATCATCGTCCTCGCTGGGGCGTGATGCCACATTTAATCTGGAGTTGCGCTCGTGCAAGGCAAGATAAGAGATTCACAATAGTGTTTATAGCTCAAATTGATAACATAAACAGCGGAAGGAAAACGTAGTATACAACAAGAATCTCTTTTATTGATAATGAACTGAAGGTTACAATGGCTCTGAATAGCCTAACTTAACATGACAATTAGCTACAACGCTCATGATCTCTCTAGCTTACAAAGGAGTCATTGTTCCATACATTATTCCTCTTTATAGCCAACAAGTAGTCTTCGGCTGAACATCTCCATGTCGCAAATCCAAACGACAATGCGGTAGCTCCTCTTGAACGCTAAGGACTCCATGTCTCGGCACGTCCAAGCCGAGCCCCGCCTCGAGCCGAACATATCCTGAACTTGCCCACTACCGTGTCCCTGCGGCAGATACAGTTAGACATAATCTTAACATAAACATAGTGATCGTGCTCATCTATGTCCCATTTCGCCTAGCCTGCAAGGTTAGAACTTTACATAAGAAATCATATCATTTCACTCAACCAACCAATCGTAAACTTAAACATATGCATAAGGGTGGCAGGCCTTGCGCCTGCACCCAGCGCTAATCTCAGCCCATCGGCCCTATCTATATGAAGGTCACGGTGTTTCGCATCGTAATGCATCTTTGGCATCCTTATGTGTAAGACTATGATCGCTTCGATACGGGATGCTAGCCCAATATCCGAAGGATCCCAAACTTACTGATATCATAGCTTATCACAACACTGGACGGTCGCAACCCGTCCTAATGATGTGCACCATAAATATCATACATAATTTCCTCCTTTGAACTACTCGGTTGAATTAAGATGATGTGCACCATAAATACCATACATAAATACCAACACTGGACGGTCACAACAATATAACAGCTTATTGGGTATATTATATTGACATTGCTTGTCCTCCATTCAGAGTTGACCGTTCTCGACAGGTTTTGATATTATAACTGTTGTCAGATAGTAGAACTAGACAGCGTTCTACGTCGATTCTGCGGTGTAGGCTGGGACGCTGTCACGCACTCATGTCCTTACTACGGGTGCGGGTCATAATAGGGTGCGCGAGAAAGGAACAATGTCGCTACCGATTCGGTTGGGACCGATAGGTCGGAATCAGCCGAGGTCGATCAAACGGGAACGGTTGAATTAAGATCCATTCCACGTTATGGAATGGCTTCTCTAGAACCAAGTCCCATATTCAGCAGGTTGCAGACGATCGCGTAGGCGACGTCAGCGCAGCCAACCAGTCGCTCGTTTGAAGCAAGTCTAAGGCAAGTGGCTGACCTCCTTTGCCTTGTCCCTCTTCGACGTCAGCTGGCATCACAAGCCATCCCGGACGTATAGCTTTGTTAATCGGGGTCCTTTCAATGCAAAGTAGCTAGCTCCAATGCAAGTCCCCGCTTGTAGTGCCCCGTCCCGCTCAGTCAATCGACAGGATCAAAATGCCAACGGCGTTCGGACTTAGCCTTGCAATGGCTACTCGAAGACATCGTTCGGTCAAAGCGACCGCTCGCTCAGGTGGGTTAGTTTCGGTGAACTTGCCTCATCTTAGCCTTCACATAATAAATCGCTTATTTTCAACTTGCATTAGTAGGCTTAATAATAAAATAGATGAATCCACATAGCTAAAGGGAATAATCCCGACGGGTCGAATTGAGTAAGAATATGGAAAGGTCCAACAGTCGGCTTAGAGTTGGTGCACGGCGTGCTTTGAAAATGACACTCGATCCTTCGTCCCGTGGCTTGGGAGAAGGAAAGTCGGTTGTGTAGGCAAAGTATGAACGTAGCCTAAGTCATAGGCGTCGCCCGCATAAATGCTTCATAAAGCATGCACGATCCCGTCATCCAAGGCTTGGCATAGCCTTGGCTTGCCCATGAGTTAAGTTGCGTTGAGCGGCTTGTGACCTAAGTCTAGGCACCCGAGTGACTTGGTCGTTTAAGTTGGATGCGTGCACGGCACGATCCGTTAAGGCAAAGCTTGATGCAGCCTTTGCTCGTTAAGTTGTTGCGAAGTTAATTTAGGCAAAGTTATGCCGGTCGACCTAAGATATTACAAGCACTGTCCCGCTCCTTCGCGGTTTGTCAAGTTAAGTAGTCCTACGATCTCAAGTCCCGTCGACTTGGGCAGGAGTGTCACGCAGAGCACGATTGGCTTAAGGTACGATGCACGGGCTTAGTGTTTAAGGCGAGGATCACAATTGATTCAAAGTGAGTTTTGAGAAAGGACTATCAAATAGGCATTCATGAGTTGAACCAAATGATAGGGTAACAAGGAAGGAAATGCTCGCGACCGTGGGTCGTCGAGGGGTCTCAAGGAAAGGAATGCCCGCGACCGTGGGTCGTCGAGGGGTCTCCTAGGTCGAAACGGTCCCGTGGCACCGGGTTGTTGATCGAGGAAACTACTGTCTTGTCGACAAGTTGTCCATAACCGTACGAAGACATATTTTCCTTTTAGTTAATAAGACATAGCCTACATTATCTTTGAAAACTCAATCCCATTTCCGTGTTTGTGCCCTCATATTTATCCTTTTATTCGCAACAACATTATCGATTTACCGAGGAAGGGGGTCAAGAAGAGGAGGGTCAACCACTCACCTTGAGTTTACTTCAGGCGAGAGAATGGATCTTAATTCAACCATTCCCGTTCGATTGAGTCAATCGATCCCGACCTATCGGTTCCGACCGAATCGATAGCGACAGTGTTTCTTTCACGCGCACCCGGTGGACGGAGTACGGGGCACGATGTAGGGACGGGGCACTACAGCTATAGACTAAGATGTCGTCTATGAACACTATCATGAACTGATCCAAATAGTGCATGAAGATACGATTCATGGGGTCCATGAATACGGCTGGCACACTGGTCGCTCCAAATGGCATAACAAGGAAATCCCAATGTCCATACCTCGATCTGAATGATGTCTTCTGGATGACTTTCTCTCTGACTCTGATCTGATGGTACCCTCATGACCGCAAGTCAATATTCGAGAATACAGCCGCTCCCTTGAGCTGATCAAATAGGTCATCAATGTACGATAATCAACACATAATCTTGACGTACCATCCTTCTTCTTCACAAGAAGCATCGGTGCTCCCCAAGGCGATCCACTAGCACGAATGAATCCTTTGGTTCTGAGTTCTTCAATCATTTTGTACAAGATTTCCAACTTTGAAGGTGCCATCCTGTAGACTCTCTCCGATCCTGGTGCCATCCCTGGAATGAAGTCGATGGTGAAAACTCTGCCTCACCGGAAAATGAAAAATCTGCCTCACCGGGAATACCAAAAATAATCCTGCAAATATGGCAGTCTTTCTTGTGTATTGCTCCTTCAACCAATCCATTCCTAGGCCAAGGGACCGATTCGGCCCGCAGCAAAAGGGCGTCGTCTAACCCAGCTATAGTCCGTGATGGCTTGACATTGCCAGTAGCCTTCACACCCTTTCACTGCTTAACAAATGCACGTGACACGGGACGGTGCTTGATATACTTCGATAGCCCAACAAAACTCTTTTCTAATGTGTTCGTGCAACGACTTGACAAGCAAGGACTACGTCAAGCCTTGCATCGAGGGAACGTGCTGTGCATGCGTTCGACTTGAACAATCAAGTTCTTTGGGTGCATAACTTAAGCAAGAAGCAGTGAAATACGACTTAAACTACGGGACAAGCGAATGTTAATATTAATTGTAGTTCCAATTACATTTTAAATAAAAAAGAATGCAATTTTAACTTTAACTAGTTTTAAGTAAATGTTAAATCAAAAACTATTTTAAATTTTAGTATTAATATTAGTTTCAATAATATTATAAATTTTAAATTAACAGGAATGCCACGGTATTAGAAACCTAGCTTGCTGATGTCACGTTGCTCGGGGCTCGGTTAGTGTTCGTCTAAACTCGTACGTGCGAACTAGTTATTAGTAATGATAACCAAAAATTGAATTTTAAGTTTAAAATCTAGTCATCTCCCATACTCTCTCTTTCTCTCTCTCTCTCTCGGGTTCTCCCTCACAGGTTGTGTTCCTTACACAACAGACCCCGGAGCATTAAATGCTCTGTATGCGTTATCCTACACAATTTAATAATAAACACTGATACCATATCAATAGAAGAGTAAAAGTTGTTTTGGAACTCGTAAAAAATTACTTTGTATTGTCTTCTCAATACTTTTTTGCATTGGAGATGACTTTTTAAACTTATTGTCATTTGTGAATATAGCAGCATATGCAAGTTATTGTCTTCTGCCTCATGCCACATAGGATACACAACACATAACAAGACAATAGGGTTTCGTAGCATTAAATGCTGCTGCATACGTTATCCTACAGAAGAGGGGCCACGTGGAGATTGCTGTTGCATGCTTCCTCATGCGTTATTAGCTACACAATTTAATAATACATGTACCCAGAAGACGAGAAAGTTGTTTTGTTGGAAGTTGTTTCCTTAAAATTATGCTTGCTCCTAGAATCACTCAAGATTTTTCATGAGCCATCAAAAGAGGGCCACGTGGCGGAGTTACAAGGAAGACGAAAAGGTTGTGTTGTTGCCTTGCTGGAAGTTGTTTCTTCCTGAATAATGCTTTTTGTACCTCCAAATTGCACTTTCAAACTGTCCATCCTTACGTGGCAGCTGACGTGATATGTTGATCTGGCAGCTGACGTGGCAATTTTTTTTAAATAAAACTAAAAATAAAAATTAACATTAAAATTAATATTAACATTAACATTAACATTAATATTAATATTAATATTAATATTATCGCTAACGTTAACAATAATATTAATATTAATATTAACCTTAACATTAATATTAATAAAATTAATATTAACATTAAATTAACATTGATATTAACGTTAAATTATTATGGAGAAAATTGGGTAGTTAACTTTTTGGATTAAAATTTGCCATGTCATCAGTCATGTCAGATGACACACACTATTATTTAACATGCCACATCAGATGGAAGGGCTATATATTAGAGGGACAATTTGGAGGTACGAATATAGTATTACTCTTTTTTCTTGTATTGTTTCTTGTCATTCGTTTCTTCTGCTGGTTTCTAACACACTCTATTTTCTTCAATGTCGATGTCACATGGAGAAAGTGATGAACGTGTGAAAGATTTAGTTGATGAAGAAAGCTTCCTTTCAAGAGGACTGTCAGATGATTTGGATGATGAGCAAAGTTTGGAAGATGTCAACTTTGGAGACAGTAAAGAACAAGATGAAGAAAACGATGGAAGAATGCATCATAACGACGACGACGACATCAACGCAAACAACGAAATGTTATTTCGCATCACCCTTTCTAATGGATTTAAGAAATGCATTATATTTTTATATCTATTTCTCATGTTTATTTTGTTTTATTCTGTTCTTAGGAACGACGGTGAATCTCCATTGGATTTTTATGCAGTGACGATGAAAAAAATATTGCAGTCTGCCAACATTAACAAAGATCCAAAACAGCTCTTAGAAGAAGATATTGTCAGTCTGCAGTTCAACTCTATTGAATAAGTAGAGACATTCTACCGGATATATTCAAAAGCATATGGTTTCAGTATTAGAAAGAACGAGGTAAAGAAAAACAAATCTGGGATGGTGATGATCCGTAGTTGGTGTTGTTCGAATGCGAGATTCAGACACAAGAAATACAAGGAAGCTCCAAACAGGGTTCGTGAGCCAAGAAGTGAAAGCAGAAGTGGTTGTAAAGCAATTTTTCGTATTGGGTACACCCATAAAACAAAGATGTGGTCCGTCAAAAAATTTATGTACATCACAACCATAACCTGGCGAATGATTATGAAACAGTTTTTTTGAGATCCCATCGTACGATATCACCCGCAGAGTTGGAAGAAATTAAGCTTATGAAGCAATCAGGTATGGGGACTGGACAGATATGGAATTTAATTGTCCAGAAGAAAGGTGGCTGGGATAAGGTTGGATGGACGAGAAAGGAATTTATACAACGCTCTAGCTCAAGATAGTAGAGCACTAGACGATGTTCATGCTACGACAACACTTACATTTCTTCAATCTAAGGAGGGCAGTGACCCAGATTTCTTCTACGCGTACAAGGTAGACGAAGATTCCAGATTGACCCATCTCTTTTGGGCTGACGGTGCATGTCGATTCGATTACGAATTACTTGGAGATTCACTAGCATTCGATTCTACATATAAAATAAATAGAAGTCAAATGCCGTTGGTGGTTCTAGTGGGTACAAACAATCATGCGATGACTTGTGTGTTTGGGTTTGCAATGATCCATAATGAGACTGCAGAGACATATTCTTGGGTTCTAGAAAAATTCTTAGAGTGTATGAATGGCAAATTACCAGTGACAGTTCTTATGGATGGTTGCAGATCCATGAATAAAGCAATTGAGGAATTTAAGGCCCAGTGTAGTTCATCGAACGTGCTCATGGCATATCCTAAATAATGCTGCCAAACATGTACACCGAGAGGGTTTTCACAATAAACTGAGTCTTCTGATTAAAAGGTACATCGCACACTTGCTACTTTACTTTGAATTATGTTGTTGTTATAATATCACAACTTTAGTTACTGTCCATGTTTTCTAAACAGGTACTATTCAGTCGATGAATTTGAAAATCGTTGGCAGCAGATGCTAACAGATTATAATGTAGAGAACAATGAGTGGACCACTGCATTGTACAGAACGAGGGAGCGATAGGCGGACACATTCCTACGTGGAAATTATTTTGGCGGTTCTACTGCAACAAATAGATGTGAATCTATGAACGCATTTCTGAAAAGGTTTTTGAATGAGAAGCTGCCACTATGGAAGGCCCTTCAAAATTGTGACTACGGTTTGGCGGCCTTACGTTACGGCCAGATGGGTAAGCATGTCAATGATAAACTCTCAACACCAGTTGTGAATCAAACTAGCATGGCCGTAATAGAAGGTAAATTTGTCCGCAATTTACACTAAAACGGTGTTTTTAGATGTAAGGAAGGAAATCACCCGTTCTGATGCATATACTGTTCTCCATCATCACATCATAAGAGAGTCAGAAGTTTGCACTGTCCAAAAGTATATGTCGCCAAACAGTGTCAACCGGAAGGTTACATTTGATCCGGCCGACAACATCATAAATTGTGAATGCTTGTGGATGGAGACCAAGGGGATTCCTTGTAGGCATATTTTTTCAGCAATGAAGAGATTGCAAATTGGAGATATTCCAAAGAACTTGATGAAATCTCGTTGGCTCAAGGATTGCAAAGAGAGTTATGTCTCCGGACCTGACTCAGAAAGAAAATTCATCCACCCAGACAGTATTGAGAGCAGAAGGTATGGTGGTATTCATGAACAAGTTAATCTGTTTACATACTATTGTAAAAAATCAAGCAAAATTCAAGAGAGGGGAACGGAGTTGATGTCGTCTGTTCTGATAGAGTTGAAAGAAATGGTGACCGATATTGGTGAAGAAGAACAAATGGTAGCTGATGCAGTTCATGGAGTGCATGAAGCTTTAAAGAGCCAATTCCGGTAGCAACAAAAGGAAGGCCTTCTCAAGGAAAATCTAGCCAGCCTACAGAAAGTCAGCCTATCCCGAAGCCTAGAGTATGTAGAGTTTGTAAAAAATTGGGTCACAATTTTCGTAATTGTAAAGTACGAAAGCGAAATAGCGACAAAGAGCAAATGGAATAAAATGAAACGTCGTTGACTTAAGATAATGTCTTTCTTATGTGGCAAGATGTCATTCACACGAGACAATTAGATAAAAAATATTTTCTCCAATGCAAAAGTTTGAGAAGACAATTAGATAAAAATGGAGAATATCAAATTCCAAGTTCAAAACGGAGAATATCAAAAATGGAGAAAATATGTTCTCCGTGCAGTTCAAAACAGAGAATATCATTCTCCGTTTCAAATGACACGGAGAATATCATTCTCCGTTTCAAATTAAAATGGAGAATGAACATTCTAATATATTTTTAACACTGGGAAGCTTATTCTCTGTTTCCAATTAAACGGAGAATGCCGTTCTCCGTTCCAATTTAAACGGCGAATAGAATCCTCAATCGTTTTAAAACTGGGAACAGCATTCTCCGTGCAGTTCAAAACGGAGAATATCATTCTCCGTTACAAATAAAACGGAGAATATCATTCTCCGTTTCAAATTAAAATGGAGAATGAACATTCTAATGTGTTTTTAACACTGGAAATCTTATTATTCGTTTCAAATGAAACGGAGAATGCCGTTATCCGTTCCAAATTAAACGGCGAATAGAATCCTCAATCGTTTTAATACTGGGAATGACATTCTCCATGCAGTTCAAAACGGAGAATATAATTCTCCGTTACAAATGAAACGGAGAATATTATTCTCCGTTTTAAATTAAAACGGAGAATGAACATTCTAATGTGTTTTTAACACTGGGAATGCTATTCTCCGTGTAATTCAAAACGGAGAATTCTATTCTCCGTTTAATAAAACACGGAGAATGCTATTGTAGTGTCGTGGTTACAATGCTAGACTTGTATTTAAGAGGTCATTGGTTCAAATCTTGACTATAACAAAATTTTGTTTTGTTTATACTTTTTTTAGCCCATTTAAAAGGGAAAAAACTTTGATACAGGAGAGAAACTTTGATACAGTAGGGGGTATCAAAGTTTTGATACCCCCTATGTATGACATGTGGGCCATCTCAAAATTTATGTGTATATATATGTTTACACGTTTTACAAAGCAGTAGGGGCCCACATGTCATACATAGGGGGTATCAAAACTTTGATACCCCTACTGTATCAAAGTTTTGATACCCCCTATGTATGACATGTGGGCCCTCTCAAAATTTATGTGTATATATATGTGTACACATTTGATAAAGCAGGAAGGGCCCATATGTCATACATAGGGGGTATCAAAACTTTGATACCCCCTACTGTATCAAGAAAAAAACATTTCTATACAGTAGGGGTATCAAAGTTGGCAGAATTCGAAGGGGAAGATTCATTGGTATTAATGGCATATAAATGGCAGTATTTGGGAGAGTTTGTTCTAGTATTACTTAGCTTTACTTGAGAAGGGGCAGATGCATTGGTATTGATAGAAATTAATGGAATTGAATTCGAAGTGGCTGCCACTTAACGCATGAGTCCGAGTTATTCCATGCCTATAAATGGTAATAGTGTAGGAAGAGTTTGTTCTCATCTCACTTAGCTTTTCTTGTGGAGATGGACTCTACCGATCCCTCGCCTTAGCAAGACGCTTTCCTCTTGGTTGTCGATCTCCTCGTTCGAAGAAGCTTTGGTGGTGAAGTCCTTCAGAAGACTGAGATGTGCCTGGGTTTGGATTTATTGCCAACCCACGCTCTGTCGAAGCACCCGCACGTTAATTGGCTCGGACTATGCACGGTGTTCCTTTGCCGCAAGGAGTTTATTTCTTCAACGTGTTCCATAGGTCCGACGCTGCACGGTGGTGATGTCGTTCAGAAGACGGAGATGTGCATAGGTTTGGATTTATTATCGTTCCACGCTCTGTCGAAGCGCCCGTCAGGAGTTTATTTCTTCGACATGTTCCATGATGAAGAAGGATGCCTTTGTACAGTACTCTGCCTCAAGGAATTCCTTTGCCTCAGTGAGTTCCTTTGCTCGGAGGATGCACGATGAAGTGACTTGCCTGAAGGAGTCATCCAATGGTTCCTATGCTCTGACGATGCACGATGAAGAACATCTACCACGTAGACACGAACTGAAAGACGATAGAGAACAACACTCCTCATTCACAGTCGAAGCTTTCAATTGAATTCCTTGAGGCAGATCACTTCATCGTGCATCGTCAGAGCAGTGGAACTCCCTGAACAAAGGAACTCCGTGCATAGTCAGAGCAATGGAACTCCATGAACAAAGGAACTCTGTGCATAGTCAGAGCGAATCAAAGTGCGAGCGCTCTGACAGAGTGCGGGTTTAGATTTATTGCGCTCGCACTTTGATTCGCTCTGACTATGCATGGAGTTCCTTTGTTCATGGAGTTCTATTGCTCTGACTATGCACGAAGTTCCTTTGTTCAGGGAGTTCCATTGCTCTGACGATGCACGATGAAGTGATTTGCCTCAAGGAATTCAATTGAAAGCTTCGACTGTGAAGGAGGAGTGTTGTTCTCTGTCGTCTTTCAGTTCGTGTCCACGTGGTAGATGTTCTTCATCGTGCATCGTCAGAGCTTAGGAACCGTTGGATGACTCCTTGAGGCAAGTCACTTCATCGTGCATCCTCCGAGCAAAGGAACTCACTGAGGCAAAGGAACTCACTGCTTCAAGGAATTCCTTTGCCACAAGGAGTTCTATTGCTCTGCGATGCCCGCACGCAGCTCACATTCAACTTTTTTCTTGATAGTAGGATTTTATGTAGTATTTCAGACTTTATAATGTAAATGTAACTCAAAAAGTCAAACTTTTCGTGGTTTTCACAATGTACTCAAAAAGGATTTTATTATAAAAGACAGCAGAGTAGACATTATAAAAGACAGAAGTTCCCTTGAAATCTAATTCTTAGCCCATACCAACCTCATCATTGTAGTCTTCTTAGCCCATAACAACCTCGTCATATCCTCATCAAGCTCATCTTCATTCTCCTTTTCAAACTAAACGGAGAATAACATTCTATGTTTCGAAAGACACGGAGAACGTTATTCTCCGTTTAAATAAAAACGACGAATAAACATTTTAATGTGTTTTACAACTGGGAATGTTATTCTCCGTTTCAAGACAGACGGAGAATGTTATTATCCGTTCCGAAATAAACGGTGAATAGAATCCTCAAACGATTTAATTTAAACGGGAAAGTTATTCTCTGTTTCAAGTAAACAGAGAATTCCATTCTCCGTTCCAAATAAAACGGAGAATATAATCCGAAGGGGCAGATTCATTAGGAATAAATGACATATAAATGGAAGAATTCATTGGTATTAATGGCATATAAATGGCAGATTCATTGGTATTAATGACAATAAAAGTGACTGCCACTTGGCGCATGAGTTCGAGTTGTTAAATTTTGCCAATAAATGGTAGAAGTTCTGAAGTTGGGAGAGCTTATTATAAAAATGGCTGCAACTTGGCGCATGAGTTCGAGTTGTTTCATATGTAAATAAAAGTCAAACTTTTCGTGGTTTTGACAATGTAAATGTAATTCAAAAATAATTATATTATAAAAGCAGAGCTTATAAAAGACAGAAGTTCCTTGCCCAATTACATCATAATTACATTGTTGTTTTACAATGTCATTGCTTGGTTCGTGTTACATATTTGCTTGAAAGCAACTCCTTAGCCCATGCCAACCTCATCGTTGTCATCTTCTGGTGTGTTTCATTGTCATTTCCTCCCGGTATTTCGAAGGGAGGAGTCGTCAACATATTCATATAATACGCCGTGTACAAGAGGCAGTTGGTGCCCGTTGTTGTGGACAATTTGGAGAATAATTCAGCACTTTGCTCTCATACTCCATCTTCGTCGGGCATCCCTCCCTCATCTTATCAACTTTTCTCCTGACGATAGGCTCTAAGGTGTTCTTCATTAATTTTGCATCCACCTTGTACTTATCGTACGTATTTTGCCTCAAGGAGTTGTAGTGTGTCCAGTCGTAGGAGATAAAGTTGAATGTGAGCAGAGTATAGTGTTTGATGGATGCATTAAAGAGTGGGATGAATAGCAACTCTATGTCGTCCTCCAAACCCATGACGAAGTCTACTAACTCTGTTTGGATGTCTTCAAAGGCGCCGACTTTTGCGTCTCGTGCATTGGCACGTTCAACGATGGTCTGTTTCCCAAAAACAAAGCACAATATCATGAGTAATTTTTTTCTGTCATTTTTCATCGATGTACACATGAATATGGATTTTTTTGTTTGAATTTTTAACAATGTGTGGGCCATCATGAATACAGACTACTTATGTGATTGGGGCGCCGGCTTTTGCTTCTGTATCAATGGCACGTCCTTTGAACTAGACGGGGCACACCTTTTACTACCTTGAATTTCTCTCAGCTTCCTTATTATTATGTCCAGTATGCCAGCCTCCATGTCGTCGTAGTTGAGTATGTCTTGCATGTCTACTGCCGACAGCTGGACTGAAAATCCTTTTTTATCCTTTTTCGGATAAAATGTGTATACAATATCACTGCACATAAATTTACTTTAGATTAAATTAGTAAAGATATATTCTTATTACATAATTGTGAAAAAAGTCTAGAAAAAACGAAAGAAAAAAAGGGTTCAGAATACATACTTTGGAGAATTCTTTCTGGAAATTACGATGTCGATGTATTGCTTCATCAGCTCTTCATCCGCATATTTCCAAAGTAAGAGTTCATTGCATTCCCTTAGTATGATGTGGTTCTTCTTTAATTTAGCCATTTTGGCGTCTCCTCCGGATTTCAGAGCGGCATTAACCTTCCACTTTTTATTAGCCTCTCCAACTGTATTGCTTTTTATTAACCTCTTACCCCCCGATCCTCCTCTTCTTTTGGCTTCTTTTGGAGCAGCAAGTTCAGCAGCTGCTTGAATCTCCTCACGCTAAAGTGCTACAACCATGGCTTGGAGATCAATAATTTTCCCATCCTTTTCATTGGCTTCAATATTAAACGATTCAACTTTATTTTGAAGCTCCCTTTTCTCCACAACGAGCCTTTGAGTTCTTCATTCTGCGCAAGAATATCAGAATGATGTCTTCTCAAATCCTCCAATTCCTTTGCCGAGTCGTCCATCACAGCGCCCATTTCATGATGTTGTGGTATCCGTTGTTCATCAAAATTATTCCCACCTGCTTCTTGGTGTTCTTCCTCTCCCTCTTTTTCAACTTCTTCTATAGGTGGCTCATCTTCTTTGTGTCCTTCTTCTTCCCCAACAAGTATAACCAGATCTTCAAATATCATCTTCGATCTCATTTTGTTGTGATATTCGGCCTTGAGGAAGTTTGAGATTTCGTTCCCATTCCATGTAAAAAATCTTGGGTAATCAGAAATTGGGGCAAACTTCCTTTCCACAAATTTACTATATTATGCAAACCAATAGAGGAAGTATATTGTGCAACCTTCCAATTTGTGGAAAACCATTGAGTAATCCCCCTGTTCAGTTTTGCTTCTACTCCTCTTTATGCTATCCATTACATATGAAAGGATTAACCTTGGCCAGCATATACTGTTGATGACGTCCACACTGTCTACCAAGGCCAAGAATCTGTACGGCAAATTTGAACCGCCAGAATTTGTGAAGAATACTGTTTGGCACAAGTGGACGATTATTAGCTTGGCCAAATCATCTGGATTAACATCGTTATCTCCGCCACGAAGCCGTCGTAACAATTCAAAGAACTTGTCTCTCACTTCCTTATTCGTGACTTCTGAGTGTTTGCCCTTGGTATTAGCCAGCAATCTTGTGAAATAATCTCTATACAGGCTCAATGATGCTGGTCGTGTGGGCTTCTGTTATTTTTCCTTTATCAATCTTCTGTAAGAAACATCATCATCGCTTTTTTCATTCAGCGGTAGACTGAATATGACTGCCATATCCTCGACGCTTGGCGCGATTTTAACAGTGGTGCTCAATTCAAAGCACCCGACGCCATTTTCTGCTTTTGTGTAACTTGCAATTAAATTCTCAAGCCCTTCGGAGACCTTGGCCACTTCGGAGACGTGGACTCTATTTTGGTAGAAAATCTCGACAAAATTCCAGAAACCGGTATTCTTCAAGGAACCAATAACTGGCTCAGGTAAACGGCCAACATCTCGATTGACCTCCTCCATAAGATTTAGCATTGGCTTGAAGGTAGAACGGAAAAGTCTTGAATCCTTGTTCCTGACAGATTTTTTTTCTACAAAACAAAAAAAACAAAAAATTAGGACGGAGAATGGCCATTCTTATGGGTTTTAACACTGGGAACGGCATTCTTCGTTTCAAGTTAGACAGAGAATGCCATTCTCCGTTCCAAATTAAACGGCGAATAGAATTTAACATTCAAATGCGTTTTATGACGGAGAATGTCATTTTTCTTGTAATATATACAGAATTTGCGAACATAAAATCAAAGTTATACCTTCTGTTTGCACTTCTTTTTGTTTAGCAACTTTTTCTTTTTTCCTTTGTGCAACTTTCTTAGAATAGGGTTTCCGTTGTTCTCCGTCTATCGCTTTTGGATTTTCTGTAACTGGTGCATCTTCTCTAATTGGTGATGCTGCCGGTGATGATTCTGCCGCTGATGCCGACATGGTGTGAATATTGCGAATGTGGAGGAATGTTTGAAGATTTTGGAGGAGAATGACCTAGGTTTGAGTACAGAGTGGAGTATGGAAGAAGCGAAAGCTTCGAAACGGTTTTCTTTTTTCTTTTTTTTAATAAAAGGGTTCAGGGGTGTTTTGAATTAATTAGAAGGACAAAAATATCATTCGATGGAAGGGCAAAAGACTCCTTTCTTCTTAATTATATTAATTTGAAGGGCAAAAATGATTCTGCTTAATCAAAAAGAATCGAAGCCGTTTGGCAAAAATGTCATTACAACTCAACAAAACAAATGAACATAATACATTAGGGGTTTCCATACATTAGATATAAAAGAAGAAGAAAAAAAATAATCGTCTTCCATATTCAATCATTTCAGATTGGACTTCTTTTTTAGCTCTTCATTGTGCTCTGAAGTTGTAATCCATTTAGCAGCTTTGCGTCTTTCCTTTTCCGCATCAAACTGCATATAACAAACATAACATCAAAAATATTGCTCTAAAAAGTTAAAGTTTTTGACGACATATTTTCAGACTTACATCGAGAGAATGGTAGTCTAGACTACATCGGTCTTTCATGAATGATATTACAAAAATCCCATAATCAACATAATTGCCTTGGCGGGGAACATAAGAAGGACGTTTTATTGCAAAAGTAGAAAAGCTGAACCTAGCATCTCTCAACTTCAAAATCTCTTCTTGGAGAAAGAGATCCAAATTTGAAAGCTACAATTACCAGAATACAATATGTATTAGTATACCGCGTATCTTGTGCCCAATTCATAAAAATTGATGAATATGAGCTTACTATTTCTTTTATGACTGTTTTGCTTTGGATCGGATCTTCTTTAGATGTAAGTGAGTCCCAAATTTTAACAGTCCTTTTTTAACCAGAACTCTTGCAAGAGTATAGTGTTCGCCCATATGAATGGGTATGTATATCTGAATCAGGATAATTAGGTAAAACAAATTAGTAAATTTTCAGAAAATTAGGATTAATATTTAAACATAAATACATTAATACCTCTTTACAAGTGCTTAAAGATCCCATGTAATCCTGAAAATATTTAAACTTCTTCCATATTTCATGAGGTTTTTTGTCGGATGGAGGTAACGTTGCTTTCTATATACACATCAATTAATACATTACGAAGGACAAACAAACGAGAAAATTGTTAATGCATATGCACTGAAGAATAAAGTGCTCACTCACCGATAACCTTTTTGGTAAAAACCATACATTAGCTTTATTGGAGGTTCTTTTCTGTTCCTCCGCGGTGAGAAGAGTAGAGACAATACCTACAATCTGAATAAATCATTAAAAATGTCAGCGATGGAATCGAAGTAAACATAGATGGCATCTAAGAAGAAATATACTATCTATACATACCCCATTGCTAATTTTCGTTAAAGGAGCTAAGGTCTTCATCTCAAACCGTGACACATAGTTTTTGTTGCAAGTTGATATTATTTCTCTAAGAAAAGAAACGAATAAATTAGAAAAAAAAACTGTTGGAATTAAATCAAAACTCATATTACTTACTCGTCAGGTCTATCATCTGCAAAAATATAGTCGTAATATCTCGAAGAAACACTAGTACAATTGCTAGGCTTCGAGGTTGAACACCTTATTAAATTTTTCGATGGTGTGACCGGATGTAAATTTCTACGCATTCTTTTAGAAGGACTGCTAAAGTCAGTTTCTTCTATAGGGGACAATGCGAGCATTCGGTCCAATGCTTTACTACGATACTGTAGCTCCATGTCCTCCTCTTCGGAAGAAGATACAACAGAAACCACCTTCACATTATTAAATGCTCCAGATGAAGATGCCTTCTTCAAAGCTGGAGATTTTTCAAACTTCTCCAAACGCCGAGATAAATTCATTTGTTCAATTTCTAATGAACAAAGCTTAGAATTGATCTTTGCAACATCAGCTGAAATTGTCGACAGATGTTCTTCAATCTTGCGCAACATATGCGGAATGAAGGTTTCATTTGGAGGTGGCATTCAATCTTCTACGTCTTCTACATTTTCCACCACACGATTAGACATCTTGAGAACAAGAAAACTATTGTATTTCAGAAAAATATTCTATGTATTTCAGAATGAATAATAGTACTATGAAATAAGAAAACTATTGTATATATAGCAAGAGAGAAGTACAAAAAGTGAGAAAGATGGAAAGACAAATAAATTTCGAGATTAGCAAACAATCTACTAGCCGTTTGATTGAGAAGAGCTCCAGGAAGATTCTACTAGCCGTTTGAAAAATACAAAAGGTTATCGTGATCAACTTCAATTAAGGAACTCTATAAGAGGTTTAATTCCGCTTGATTGAGGAACTCGACGAAGTCCACCGCGAACCGGAACTTTTTCTTCTTTTCTTCTTCATCTCCGTTTCTCCTTCCACCACCACTACCATGCCCTGTAGCTTTATAACAAAAATATTAAATTGTTAAATGAAACAAAAAAACTAATTACGGAAAGATTACTAAATCAAAATCAAACAGAACACATATTCATAGAAAACATGGGATTAAAGATGAAAGTGTCACGGAAGCAACACCACAATTTTACAACAACTAAGCAGATTCTGCTAAGCAATAACTAAAATTAGGGATTGTGTCCTCCTTGGATTTAATTTACACAAAGAAGAGATTTGAGAGAACGAGCTTTTGTCGGCTTCCTAAATGTACCATTCTCCGTCCTAAATGTATCATTCTCCGTCCTAAATGTACCATTCTCCGTCCATTCGCCGTATTAAAAGCAAAGAGAAAGGCCATTCTCCGTGTTACAAGCAAAGAGAATGACCATTCTTCGTCCATTCGCCGTATTCACCGTCCATTTGTCGTATTAAAAGCAAAGAGAATGGTCATTTGCCGTATTCTCCGTCCTAAATGTATCATTCTCCATCCATTCGCCGTATTAAAAGCAAAGAGAATGGCCATTCTCCGTGTTAAAAGCAAAGAGAATGGCCATTCTCCGTCCATTCGCCGTATTCACCGTCCATTCGCCGTATTAAAAGTAAATAGATTGGCCATTCGCCGTATTCTCCGTCCTAAATGTACCATTCTCCGTCCATTCACCGTATTAAAAGCAAAGAGAATGGCCATTCTCCGTCCATTCGCCGTATTTACCGTCCATTCGCCGTATTAAAAGCAAAGAGAATGGCCATTCGCCGTATTCTCCGTCCATTCTCCGTCCTAAATGTACCATTCTCCATCCTAAATGTACCATTCTCCGTCCATTCGCCGTATTAAAAGCAAAGAGAATGGCCATTCTCCGTGTTAAAAGCAAAGAGAATGGCCATTCTCTGTCCAAAAAAATATTCTCCTCGAAAATATTATCTTTAGAAAAGTTAAAAAATAATCCGCCCGACCTCAGAAGCAGGTTTCCTCAGATCACCACCACCACCATGACATGTAGCTTTATTAACAAAATATTAAATTGTTAAATGAAAAATAAAATTTCAGACAATGGCATGGGCAGTAAAATTAGAGCGGCGCCACTGGTACTTCTCCTTGTTCGAGGAGGTCTCGACGACGTCCGACGGAAAGCGGACGGATTCTTCTCGGCACAGCTAGTACTCCTCGTTATTCTAGGAGGGCTCGACGACGTTCGACGAGATCCGAACCAATTCTTATTTCCTTCTTCATCTCTGTTTTTCTTTCCACCACCACCAGCACCACCACGACTACCATGGCCTGTAACCAAAAAAATAATAATAAGGTTCAGATTAAATTGGATGGACTTTTGAGAGAGTAAATATGAGTTAATTTAGGGTGTTCATTGAAAAAATTAAAGTGAAGAATGACCTGCTAAAGCAAGTTACCAACAGGTCAAAAGTCTAAATCAGCATTAAATGATGTCTCCTGCATTATTTATCTGAATTTAATCTGGACCGTTGGATTAACATCCAACGGTCCAGATTTCGGATGTATCGATACATCCATAATGGGTGGATGTATTGTAGAATTTTCCTATATATATATATATATATATATATATATATATATATATATATATATATATATATGGTAATTTATTTCAAAAGAGTAAAATAAACAGACTTACAATCACTCCACCATCATCTACCTCACCTCATCTCATTTACATCATTTTCGATATTATATAGAATTTCCAAGGGAGAAGTGAAAAGGTTCTCGAATATTTTCCTATTGCGTTCTCGCCAGACGTGTCAAACAGTCACAGGTAACCGGAGTCAAACTTCTCTGAACCATATCGGACCCCTCTGTCTCAGGTGTGAGATCCCGTCTTAGTTTTTCGAATAGGAACCGTGCCGACAACACCGCCTTGTATTTTATGGTACTCCTCTTGCCATATAGCAGCAACAATCAGGCATTGAAGGAACAACTGATCAATGGATTCAGCATGGCCATCGCACAGTTATCGCTATGTATCTGTACTCCAAATTTGTTGAGAAGGTCCCAAGTCAGGAGTCGGCGTGGGAGCAATCTATACATTATTGGGAAAGAAGCGCGGAAACCTTTCCCCAAACCGGAGAGTACCTGCGAGAGGACCGAGCAAACAACGCACGAACCCAAAAACAACCACGCAGACACAGAGAATTTTTGACGTGGAAACCCTTGCGGGAAAAACCACGGGACGATCGGAGTCCAACCCTGAGAAGCCTCCACTAATGGAATAGAAGAATTACACCCTCTACAAACTCCTCCCGATCCAAATCGGATCCCCACAACACTCAGAGACAAGAACAATGATCACAAGGCTACGAAGAACGAGAACGACGAGTAGAGATTACCCGAAACACGATCTCCTTCGAAAACGACCTTCGATCCTCCGTCTTCTTCTCCGAAGTTGCAATGGCACTCTTGCCTCCTTCTCTCTCAAACTTGTGTTGTCCAATGCGATAATACGATAATGAATTAGGGTTGAGAAAACTCAATATATCTCCCTAATCCCGCAACCAACCTGGACCATTGGATTAAATCCAATGATAAAAACTCATCCTGAAATCCGCTTCAGCCCCCCGACACACAGAGTTCGGCCAGAACTCTATGTGGGGCAACCAGCACTGGATGGCCAAACCCTGGAACGGCCAGACCGAGTTCGGCCCGAACTCGCCATGGGACCGAGTTCGGCCCGAACTCGGATCCCCTGCTTCCAGCAGCTCCAGCAGCAACAGCAGCAGCTCCACGTCTACTTCCCGAGCTTCTTCGACACACGAACGGCGCTCGTCGCACTCCGGGGCTTTCTCCACATAGGTTGGGAACCCCACCCACTCCAACAAATCTCCCCCTTCACAACTATGGGGAGGACGTCATCATCCCGACGATCTGCCTGCAGTACTCAAACTTCCCCTTTGGTAGAATCTTCGTGAACATATCAGCTCCGTTGTCATCTGTATGCACCTTCTCAAGCTCCGCGTCCTTCTTCTCAACCACATCCCGTATCCAATGATACCGAGTCTCGATGTGCTTGGACCGGCTATGAAACGTCTGATTCTTCACAAGATGGATAGCACTCTGACTGTCGCAAAGCAAAGTATACTGCTCTTGCTTCAGTCCCATTTCCTGCAACAGCTTCTTCATCCACAACAGCTCCTTGCAAGCCTCCATCGCCGCAATGTATTCCGCCTCCGTCGTCGACAAGGCAACACACTTCTGCAACCGCGACTGCCACGACACTGCTCCTTCCGCAAATATCATCACGTAGCCTGAAGTCGATCGTCTCGTGTCTACATCTCCAGCCATATCAGCGTCGGTATACCCAACCAGCTTCGGCTCGTCACCACCAAAGGAAAGTCTCCAACCAGCAGTGCCCTGAAGATATCGTAGAATCCACTTGACCGCACTCCAGTGTACCCTTCCAGGATTTGAAAGATACCTGCTAACCGTACCAACTGCATGAGCAATATCTGGCCTCGTACACACCATGGCATACATAAGGCTTTCCACAGCTGAAGCATATGGAACCCGCTCCATATCTTCCTTTTCGTCCTCGGTAGATGGACACTGCTCCTCAGTGAACTTAAAGTGAGCCGCGAGGGGGAAACTCACTTTCTTCGACCCGTCCATCCCGAAACGCTGAAGTACCCGATGAATGTACTTCTTTTGGGACAAGTGTAGCAGCTTGGACTCTCTCTCTCGGCTGATCTCCATCCCAAGAATAGTCTTCGCTGTGCCCAAATCCTTCATAGAGAAGGCCGTGCCCAGTTGGCGCTTCAAATTCGCTATCCTAGTGGCATTCCGACCCACTAATAGCATATCATCAACATAGAGCAATAAGATGATAAAATCATCATCGGCAAAATACCTCACAAATGCACAATGGTCCAACGTCGTCCGTGCATAACCATGCTCCCCCATAAACGACTCGAACTTCCTGTACCACTGCCTCGGAGCCTGATTCAGACCATACAAGCTCTTCCTCAACCGGCAGACCAAATGTGACTTGCCCTTCTCACAGAATCCCTCCGGCTGCTCCATGTACAACTCCTCCTCAAGATCACCGTGGAGGAACACCGTCTTCACGTCCATCTGCTCGACCTCCAAGTCGAAACTGGCTGCTAATGCTAGCACCACCCGAATAGACGAATGCTTGACGACAGGCGAAAAGATTTCATCATAATCCACGCCTTTCCGCTGACCGTAGCCCTTGACTACCAGCCTCGCTTTGTATCGAGGGCGAGTAGCATCATCCGTCTGCTTCACTCTGAACACCCATCGATTTTTCAAAGCCTTCTTGCCCTTTGGCAACCGCACCAGATCATAAGTAGAATTGGTGTGCAAGGAACTCATCTCCTCCTGCATAGCTACCATCCACTCCTGCCTGTGTTCGTCTTCCATAGCCTCTGCGAAACTTTCGGGCTCTCCCCCGTCAGTCAGTAGCACATACTCATCCGACGAGTATCTCGTAGATGGTCGACGATCCCTGTTGCTCCTTCTCAGTGGAGCCACTGGTGCTGGCTGTATACCGACAGCCTCCTCCCCTTCAGGAACTACCTCTCCGGCATGTTCATCCTCCTGAGGGACACCCTGACCACCATCAGCAAGCTGATGATCAAGGTTGGGAGCAACTCCATGTACCGGCTCCCCCATAACTGGATCCTCTGCGATGTCCTCTGGAAACTGTTCGAAGCGAAATGACTCTAACTCAGGCAATTCCTCAGCCTCAGAAGGCGTCTCGGAATCCTGAGTGTTGGTCATGGTCTGATCCTCGACGAACACCACGTCCCTGCTTCTGTAGAGCTTTCCTTCCACTGGGTCGTAGAGTCTATAGCCAAACTCATCCCGACCATAGCCGACAAAGACGCATCGCCTCGTCTTCGGCTCAAGTTTGGTCCTCTCGTCCTTCGGTACATGCACGAAAGCTTTACAACCAAACGCCCGCAGGTGATTGTATGACGGCTCTTTGCCGTACCATACTTTATCAGGCATATCATCCTGCAAAGGAGCACTAGGAGACAAATTAATAATATAAGCAGCTGTGAGAAGAGCCTCACCCCAATAAATGCCCGGCAAGTTTGCTTCTGACAGCAAACACCGCACCCTCTCCATCAGTGTCCTGTTCATGCACTCCGCTACACCATTGAGCTGAGGTGTCTTTGGCGGAGTCTTCTGGTGTCGTATCCCTTGCTCTCTGCAATACGCATCAAAGGGACCGATGTATTCGCCGCCATTGTCGGACCGAACACACAACTTCTTGCCCGTCTCCCTTTCAACGGAGGCCTGAAACTCCTTGAAAGTAGGCAGCACCTGATCCTTTGTCTTTAAGGCATAGACCCAAACCTTCCTGGAACAGTCATCAATAAAAGTCACAAAGTAAGAAGCACCACCAAGAGATTTTACCTTCATAGGACCGCAGACATCCGAGTGAATCAACTCGAGCAACGCCGGCTTCCTCGAACTTGGGTGACTCTGGAAAGACACCCTACTTTGCTTCCCAGCCAAACAGTGCGTGCATTTCTCCAACTTTGTAGACTTGAGCCCCGGAATCACTTTTCTGTTCACCAAGTAGCTCATCCCCTTCTCGCTGATATGGCCGAGCCGCCTGTGCCACAACTCGGTAGACGCGTCACTGACTGCGTTCACCTCCTGTGCCCTCTGCGCTCCCCTCCATATAGTAGAGATCGGACTTCTTGCTTCCTCTGGCAATCACCATCGAACCTCTGGAAAGCTTCCACTGACTATTCCCGAAGAGACTGAAGAATTCCTCGTCATCCAACCTTCCAACCGACACCAGGTTGAAACGGATATCAGGGACATGACAAACATCCTTGAGAACAAGAACCGCACCCGTCTTCGTTCTCAAATGCACATCTCCAATGGCAACCGCCTTCGACACATCTCCGTTGCCCATCTTCAACACGCCACAGTCGCCTGTCGTGTAAGTGGCAAACAGTGCCCTATTGTGAGATACATGTGCTGAAGCCCCTGAGTCCACCAGCCAAGAATTATCATCGCAGGCGAGGTTAGTAATGACCTCATCACCTACGACGATCACATCGCCTCCATGTACCGAGGCCGCCGCTGTAGTGTTCTCTTCTTGCTTCCCCTTGTCGCCCTTCTTCTCCTTCTTCCAAGCGAAACAATTCCGCTTGATATGGCCCTTCTTACCGCAATGGTAACACTCTGAGTCCTCGTACCGACCCTTGGACTTCCCCCTGCTCTTGTCTCTGCCACCACCTGGACCCCTGCTTTTGCCCCTTCCGCGGCTCTCTGAAATAAGTGCCTCTGAGTGGTGGGATGTGGATGAAGTGCCCTGAGAACGTCTCCGCATCTCTTCATTCAACACCCCGCTCTTGGCAAACTCCAGACTGACCACGCCCTCTGGAGCAGAAGCGATCATAGATACTCGTACGGTCTCCCACGAGTCTGGCAAGGTACACAGCAGCCACAGTCCCTGAACTTCGTCGTCGAACTTGACTCCCATAGAAGATAGCTGGTCAACCACGCCCTGGAAATCACTCAAGTGATCCGTAATAGACGCCCCATCCTTGTACCGCAGACCCATCATCGTTCGGATCAGGAACAACTTATTTACCCCGGTCTTCTTCGCATACAAGGATTCCAGCTTATCCCACAACGTCTTCGCGTGCTCAATATTGGCAACGTGGTTGTACACGTTCTCATCAACAAACTGCCGTATGTACCCACACACCTGTATGTGCTCGAACTTCCAGTCCTCCTCGGATTTATCACTGGGCCTCTCGGTTGCAAACACAGGTAGATGCAGCTTCTTGACAAATAGCAAATCCTTCATCTTGCTCCGCCAATAATGATAGTTTGTGCCATTAAGGTTCACCATGCGCACCGGCTTCGCGTCTATCTCTCCTCTCTGGTTCCTCTGTCAACTCCTGACACCCTTTGAACCCAAAGCTCTGATACCACTCTGAAGGTATCAGCCAGAACAAAACCTATGCTCTGATACCACTCTGTTGGGAAAGAAGCACGGAAACCTTTCCCCAAACCGGAGAGTACCTACGAGAGGACCGAGCAAACAACGCACGAACCCAAAAACAAGCACACAAAAACAACCACGCAGACACAGAGAATTTTTGACGTGGAAACCCTTGCGGGAAAAACCACGGGACGATCGGAGTCCAACCCTGAGAAGCCTCCACTAATGGAATAGAAGAATTACACCCTCTACAAACTCCTCCCGATCCAAATCGGATCCCCACAACACTCAGAGACAAGAACAATGATCACAAGGCTACGAAGAACGAGAACGACGAGTAGAGATTACCCGAAACACGATCTCCTTCGAAAACGACCTTCGATCCTCCGTCTTCTTCTCCGAAGTTGCAATGGCACTCTTGCCTCCTTCTCTCTCAAACTTGTGTTGTCCAATGCGATAATACGATACTGAATTAGGGTTGAGAAAACTCAATATATCTTCCTAATCCCGCAACCAACCTGGACCGTTGGATTAAATCCAATGATGAAAACTTATTCTGAAATCCGCTTCAGCCCCCCGACACACAGAGTTCGGCCAGAACTCTGTGTGGGGCAACCAGCACTGGATGGCCAAACCCTGGAACGGCCAGACCGAGTTCGGCCCGAACTCGCCATGGGACCGAGTTCGGCCCGAACTCGGATCCCCTGCTTCCAGCAGCTCCAGCAGCAACAGCAGCAGCTCCACGTCTACTTCCCGAGCTTCTTCGACACACGAACGGCGCTCGTCGCACTCCGGGACTTTCTCCACATAGGTTGGGAACCCCACCCACTCCAACATACATAACCAACTGCATTTTTCTCGCGAGTCCAGTGACCCAAATGAAGTCGAAATGCTCGATCAACAGAAATTGGTTTCTGGTAATATCACAGCAAATATTAGATATGGAGGCCCCTCTAGCTTTGCTGCCGGTGGTAGGAGAGGTCAGCGCCTCCCATACCCACACGTCCACATTGGCCTTGGGATCAATTTGCACATTTGTGATGATATTAGCTGACTTAAGTGCTATAGCATGCCTATGTCCGTAGAGCCCATTTTCCGTCCTACAACAAGCATGCCACCGCCTCCCTCCTAGTGGCTTCCCACAGATAAAGTCCTCCTGTCAAGTCCATTTGGCTCTGATAACAGATCCACGGATCCAGTCAGAGGTCTTTATTCCTTCCATCATAAATAATCCTGCAAATGGCGCCTTTGAGATGTCGTCGGTTACGGAGTATATTTTTAAACGTAACCGACTCATTATTATTGGATTCGTACGTCCAAAAAGTTTCCCCTTTGAGGTAGCGATTACTGAGCCACTCTTCCCACAACGATCTGCCTTTCACAAATTTCTAGGTCCGCTTTAGTCCAGCAGCGTCTCGTAAATTTTAGAATGAACGGAGCCCAACACCCCCTCCTTATGTGGACGTCAGATATGGTTCCATACAATTGCATGTAATGCCCCTCCCCCCCACCCCCCCACCCCCTACCCCCCCGCCATATAAAGTTAGCACACATGTTTTCTATCTTCTGGATAGTATTTCTCGGTAGCATCAATGCCTGTAACCAGAAGGAAGTCGGGCCAGTAATGGCGGACCTCACTAACTCATGCGTCTGCCAAAAGAGAGGCATTAGGCTTGCCACCTTTCCAGCCTCTTAGTAAACTCGTCAAGACTTGTGCACTCTGCATAACGAGCATAATTCACACATAGGGGTATGCCAAGGTACTTTACAGGAAGTTCACCTTTGTCGATTCCAAGTATTGCTGCCCTTTCCTCCTTCCTGTTGAAGTGTTTGTTGAAATAAACTATGTTCTTTTTTCGATTGAGATGTAGCCCAGACAGCTGAGCAAACTCCTCCATAATCTGGACAACAGTGGACATCCCTTCGGTTGTAGGCTTCAGTAATACCAAAAGATCATCAGCATAGATTAGATGTGAAATACGAGGTTCCACCAATATATATATATATATATATATATATATATATATATATATATATATATATATATATATATATATATATATATAGAGAGAGAGAGAGAGAGGAAGTATAGGCATCCCCACACTTTTTGCATCCTTATGTTCATATCCGTTGGATGTGTTTTAAGTCGTCTAATCCTAACAATTAGTAAATTAACGGTTAGAATTAGATAACTTAAAGTATCCTCCAACGGTGTAAATAGGGAGGATGCAAAAAGTGTGGAGATCTTGATCATTCCTTATATATATATATATATATATATATATATATATATATATATATATATATATATATATATATATATATATATATATATTGGAACATGTAATTGTGTTAATAGACTCCTGGTCCGAAGGCCTACAATCTTGGTTCGAAGGTCCGCACCCATACTGGTATCTCACCACATCAGGCTCGACCCGTAGGCCCGCACCAGCACTTCTATCTCACCGCATCCGGCCTGCACTAACATTTTGTCACTCCCCACTCCCAGAATACGGCAAGCTGAGTACGTAACAACAACCCCAGGCTACGCGACATACGAATACTCCAGTACCCATATTCGCGATTGTCGTCCGTAAGGTTCTAGGATAGGATTACCACATGTCACATGGTACATAATACAATTAATTTAACAATTGATTACAGGACATTCTAACTATAAATAGAAAATTTTATGATACTACCCGATTTCAAACATTAACCCAATATATGCAGAACATAACCAGCTACACAATACTACCAGCTGATGTCCAGGATAGACCTTCTCTTTGTCTCATTCATTAAGCTCCTCCTCAGTGTGCACTAGCATCCCCTCCTGACCTTCATCAAACCCTAGTGAACAAAACTAGATCGTCAATACGACGAGCAAGCCCTCGGTCAAAGGAGAGAGTTACGAATGTGGAATGATAAGATAAATGAATACAAAATAAAGTAAACTTGAACAATTAGACTCTCAGCTTATGATATCAATCAAGAGGTAAATAGTTCTCAAATTAATGTCACAAAGAATACAAATGCGATCTTTCTAGACCAATATGCAGTTTAGAAAAACTTTTTGGATCACAAACACACGCCTAGCATCTCAACAATAACCCCATTGATCCGGGATCAGGCTCGTACAAAACGGATAGTGCTTAGATTCTCCAGTCGTCTGTACTAACACATATTGATGTAATTACAAGCAGGATAGCATCATGAATTAGTTTCTGAATCATCTAGGTCGAGTCATCGAATCATGAGCTATAAAAGGAAGTTCGTATGACTTGGACCTTTCCAAGAATATCGAACCTATTCATTAGAAGTCTGAGCTGAAACTCAGGGCTTAGATGTCTAATGAACTAACCATTATTCTGAGCTGAAACTCAGGGCATGAGACATAAACAATGGAAGTCTGAGCTGAAACTCAGGGCTTAAATGTCTATTTGTATCAGGACGATGAGCTAAGCCTCACCTCAGATAT
This sequence comes from Iris pallida, assembly GCA_029216955.1. Lineage (NCBI taxonomy): Eukaryota > Viridiplantae > Streptophyta > Magnoliopsida > Asparagales > Iridaceae > Iris > Iris pallida. Next base: position 3,164,555 of record JANAVB010033217.1, read on the forward strand.
TCGCACGGCCGCAAGAACACCGATTCAGGGACTGATCAGTACGAAAAATGAAAAATCATATTGCAAAGAAGTCAGTCGGGTGTGATCCAACGGTTTCTCTTCCAAACCCCATGCAACCTATTCTAGACATTCAGATCACATAGAAACTATTTCTTAAACGGAAGTCCTAGAAGTCAAGTCGCATTCAATTAATAGTTCCGACTTTTTTGAAACTAAAGTAGTCCAAGAAGTGTTGGAACCAAGGCAAAATTCTGAAGTATCTAATTGGACAATAATTTTCAAGAATTCCTCCGATGTTATAGGTCGGATATAGGATGGTTCCAATGGTCTAAAACTTGAGTCAAAAGTTTCTAAAAAGCTCGAAAAACTCGGAAAAAGACTAGCAGAGTCTCCTTTGTATTTACTGACCCGGAAACATTTTCAGAACAAATAAACACAAAGAATAAACATATAGGCACGCCGACCCCTTCGGTGGAGCAACCCTCAACACCGGCAACACGCAATATATATAACCGGGTACGCCGACCCCTTTGGTGGAGCAACCCTCAACACCGGTAACACGCAATATATATAACCGGGTACGTCGACCCCTTCGGTGGAGCAACTCTCAACACCGGCCACACAATTTAAAATAAAGATATGCACAATAAAGTAGCTTTCTTACCCTGGTGAGCAAGCAAGCAATAAGGTTAAAATTTTAGCATTTGCCCTTCTTCTAAATACTCTTCCAAGTTCAAGAAAACTCAATTTAGTAAGTAAAGATATATCGTAGGCCTAATGTTAGTTGTACACAATACTGAGCACAAAATCTTAACTTGTAATAATATAGTGGACTTCTTGAGTGTACAAGATAGTCTTTTCACTTGAAAAGTTAACTAGTATGTTAACCTATTTAACCGGTATCCATAAATAATGCTTCTTGTTGTGTTTTTATGAAAATAAGGATCATTTAAGCTTAAATTAAAATCTGGACAGAAATAAAATATTATACAAAATTGGTAATTAATCAAGTTTTCACATTTTTGGAAGGGTGTATCAAAGATATATTATGTGTGTATATTTATACAAGAACTTTTTGATTTGTATGCATTTATCCTTACATGCATAAACTTCTACATATATACTTGTGTCCAAGTTGTGTCATAGTGTGAGTGGATATAATTTTACTAGCATGTTGGATTTTTGACATATATATATATATATATATATATATATATATATATATATATATATATATATATATATATATAGTAAAACAACAACATACATCTACATATCCATAATAAGAGTTTAAAAAAAAATCGGAAATGCCCTTCTTTTTCATGATGTGTCCAACATCGTGTCCAATTCACACATTTATGTATATACACATTCATGAGTGAATTCTAGCAAATTATTTCTAACACTCACAATTGTAATTTCATAAAATTGGATTTTGTTCATGAGTTAATGATATTCCAGAAATGTATATATATATATATATATATATATATATATATATATATATATATATATATATATATATATATAATACTCAAGAAAGTAAATTTAGAAAACCAATTATCAAGAGGAAGGAGTAGGAGGGCTTGCCTTGCTTTTGGGCATGATTCCTATTAGAAGAGTTCTTCCCCAAGCCCCAATTCAAAATCCTGGGGCACAAAATAAAATTGGGTTAAAATTAGAACCCTAGAAATAAATTTGAAATCAAAATGGAGAGGAATTGGAGAACAATGGGGAGAAGAAGAAGAAGAAGAAGAAGCAAAGGGGGGTTCGGCCGGCCGGCGGCAGCAGCCGCATCAGCATATGCGGCAGCAGCAGCGGCAACATAAGCAACAGCGGTAGCAGCAGCATATGTAGCAGCAGCAGCCGCAGCATAGGGAAGGGGGGTGGGGTGAAGAGTGGAAATGAGAAGAAAAGACAAAAATACCTATAGAGCCTTGTCATGAAGAGAGAATGACATTTGGCACTCTTCCATGCATGCAAGCCACATAAGCTTTTATGTAGAAATGCAAAATAGAATTTGCATGAGGAGCAAAAAGGAAAATCTGATTTGATTTTTTTTGGAAAAAAATTAATATGGGAAAATAAAAACAAAAACTTGAATTTACAAGATATGTATAAATATAAATATAAAAATTTAGGTTTTGACACTCTATCCACCTTACAAAAGTTTCGTCCTCGAAATTTAAATTTATAGATAAGATTTTCAAAGTAAATTCAATAGAAGCAAAATGTTCTACCCATCTTACAGAAATGGAGTAATAATCCATTACAGTATTAAATAAAATATTTTGAAACATATTTAGCAAAAGCTTCATGAAATTAAGGACAATTCGAAAATATTAGAAATCATCAAGATTCTTGAAATTCCATATAATCAATACAAAAGTACCATAACCATGTATGTTCTATAAAAATCAAAATTATATTCCTCATTTCTTGTTTCCTGACGTGATATAGTAGTCTTGTGCCTCGCCATTGCGCACATGACTGCAATCAAGATTCCATTTCACTATTAGGATTTGCTACCTCTTCCTTGAAGCCATAGAATGAGTAGGAATTAAGATTGTGAAGTAGTATTACCATGTAAGCAAATATATTCAAAAGTCATTACTTAATTTTTAACTTTTCTAAACATCTTCGGCATTACTTGGTCATAGTTTCAAAAGTAATATGTAATATTACATAAAATAAACTCATATATCTAATATTACCAGAAACACCATATGTCACTTTAAATTATTAAGGTCAATGAATTTCAAATCAAAACGGTAGTAAAACAAAATCAAAATATGAATATCAAATTTCGAAATCCATCACGAGAAAATATTATGTCATGATCCCCGAAATTTTATTAACTTCTTGAATCATGTTTAGAGAATATGTGCCTCGCCAATTTGGATGATCAGTCCGAATGGCTGCAACAACTTTCCATTTCATAATTCAATTGAAGAATTTTCGAATTCTTGACACAATGAACAATTTTTCATTCACATGAAATTCAATTTTAAAAAGTCCAATAAAATATTGTTTCAAAAAGAAAGTCCAAAAACCAATCAATAAGTAATGCATATATGGATATTTAGAGGTAGGACAACGCCCAAAAATCAGGAATATTATTGAAAATAAAATTGGACATAGAGGCAAGAATATATTTCAAGATTTCGTCCATAAAAATATGGATGAAACCAAAAAAAATGTGGAATTTCAAGAAAGTTGTTATCTTGTGAAAAATGGGTATACGAGGTTTGACAAGATAGGGAAACGAAAAATGATTTAAGAATGGGTAAAAATCATGACACCGAGGAGTTATACTACACTCAATTAGCTATATATATATATATATATATATATATATATATATATATATATATATATATATATATATATAGCTAATTGAGTGTAGTATATATATATATATATATATATATATATATATATATATATATAAAATCTTGTATATATGGGTAAAAATCACGACACTGAGGAGTTATACTACACTCAATTAGCTATATATATATATATATATATATATATATATATATATATATATATATATATATATATATATATATATATATATATATATATATAACACATCTTATGCATGTACCTTAAGCAAAATGCTATTAGTACTAACTTATCCAATAGTTCTTCCAAGTTACCTTTATATATACACTCATCCCCCAACATACTCCATAAAATCTAAATAAGGCCTTAGATCATATCTGGTTGGCTGGCTATGTGATCATCATTTTCTTACCAGTCCAATCTATATAATATCTAGATAATCTAATTCCAGTTTTACTAAGGGTACAAAGTTCAAGATCCTTAAGGAACTTTCTGCAATCATTTACTGGGCTACTCTAGTTAAAAAAATACTTGTCTAACTATCTATGAGTTACTTGATCTAAAAAAAAAAAATTAAGCCATATCTACCCTTATACCACCCATGGTTATCTGATTATTATCAACATCCTTAATGGCAGTCATAGGTTAGTATTCTAAACTGTGGAATGACTATAGAAAATCCATTAGGTAAGGATCTATAGAATGAAACACAGTCTAGGGATAAAACTTGTGGAATATTCCAAAATCAATGGTCCTTTGTAGGCTTTTCCTATGAACATGTCTTAGGTTTTAGAGCTTAACCTATAAAGGTCTACTCAAAAGCTTGGTCTCAATCCTATCCTAGGTTTTCTATTTTTCGAGACTGCATCATATCCTAGATTTTCCATTCTTCGTGACCTGCATGGGCCACCAACAAAAAGACGTGTCACGCCCCGCTCCCAGAATACGGCGAGCCGAGTACGTAACAACATCCCCAGGCTACGCGACATACGAATACTCCAGTACCTATATTCGCGATTGTCGCCTGTAAGGTTCTAGGATAGGATTACCACATGTTACATGGTACAAAATATAATTAATTTAACAATTGATTACAGGATATTCTAACTATAAATAGAAAATTTTATGATACTATCCGATTTCAAACATTAACCCAATATATGCAGAACATAACCAGCTACACAATACTACCAGCTGATGTCCAGGATAGACCTTCTCTTTGTCTCATTCATTAAGCTCCTCCTCAGTGTGCACTAGCATCCCCTCCTGACCTTCATCAAACCCTAGTGAACAAAACTAGGTCGTCAATACGATGAGCAGGCCCTCGGTCAAAGAAGAGAGTTACGAATGTGGAATGATAAGATAAATTAATACAAAATAAAGTAAACTTGAACAATTAGACTCTCACCTTATGATATCAGTCAAGAGGTAAATAGTTCTCAAATTAATGTCACAAAGAATACAAATGCGATCTTTCTAGTCCAATATGCAGTTTAGAGAAACTTTCTGGATCACACACACACGCCAAGCATCTCAACAACAATCCCATTGGTCCGGGATCAGGCTCGTACAAAACGGATGGTGCTTAGATTCTCCAATCATCTGTACTATCACATATTGATGTGATTACAAGTAGGATAGCGTCATGAGTTAGTTTCCGAATCATCTGGGTCGAGTCATCGAATCATGAGCTATAAAAGGAAGTTCGTATGACTTGGACCTTTCCAAAAATATCGAACCTTATCATTAGAAGTCTGAGCTGAAACTCAGGGCTTAGATGTCTAATGAATTAACCATTATTCTGAGATGAAACTCAGGGCATGAGACATACATAATGGAAGTCTGAGCTGAAACTCAGGGCTTAAATGTCCATTTGTATCAGGAAGATGAGCTAAGCCTCACCTCGGATATTCGTGCGGCTGCACGAACACCGATTCAGGGTCTGATCAGTTCGAAAAATAAAAAATCATATTGCAAAGAAGTCAGCCGGGTGTGATCCAACGGTTTCTCTCCTAAACCCCATGCAACCTATTCTAGACATTCAGATCCCATAGAAACTATCCCTTAAACGGGAGTCCTAGAAGTCAAGTCGCATTCAAGTAATAGTTTCGTCTTTTCCGAAACTAAAGTAGTCCAAGAAGTGTTGGAACCAAGGCAAAATTTCAAAGTATCTAATTGGACAATGATTTTCAAGGATCCCTTCGATGTTATAGGTCGGAGATAGGATGGTTCCAATTGTCTAAAACTTGAGTCAAAAGTTTCTAAAAAGTTCGAAAAACTCGAAAATAAACTATCTCCGAAAATTTTCAAAATTTTCGGCAGAGTCTCCTTTGTATTTACTGACCCGGAAACATTTCCGGAACAAATAAATACAAAGAATAAACATATGGGTACGCCGACCCCTTCGATGGAGCAACCCTCAACACCGGCAACATGCAATATATATAACCGGGTACGCCGACCCCTTCGGTGGAACAACTCTCAACACCGGCCACACAATTTAAAATAAAGATATGCACAATAAAGTAGCTTTCTTACCTTGGCGAGCAAGCAAGCAATAAGGTAAAAAAATTAGCATTTGCCCTCCTTCTAAATACTCTTCCAAGTTCAAGAAAACTCAATTTAGTAAGTAAAGATATATCGTAGGCCTAATGTTAGTTGTTCACAAAATTAAGCACAAAATCTTAACTTGTAATAATATAGTGGACTTCTTGAGTGTACAAGATAGTCTTTTCACTTGAAAAGTTAACTAGTATGTTAACCTATTTAACCGGTATCCATAAATAACCCTTCTTGTTGTGTTTTTATGACAATAAGGATCATTTAAGCTTAAATTAAAATCTGGACAGAAATAAAATATTATACAAAATTGGTAATTAATCAAGTTTTCACATTTTTGGAAGGGTGTATCAAAGATATATTTTGTGTGTATATTTATACAAGAACTTTTTGATTTGTATGCATTTATCCTTACATGCATAAACTTCTACATATATGCTTGTGTCCAAGTTGTGTCATAGTGTGAGTGGATATAATTTTACTAGCATGTTGGGTTTTTGACATATATATATATATATATATATATATATATATATATATATATATATATATATATATATATATATATATATATATACACACACACACTACACCAAAACATACAATTTGTAACACTTTTTTTTTCTAATTCGTAACGGTTATAACTGTTACAAGTTAGTCACGGTAATTACCGTGAAATAATTAAATAACCGTTAATAAAATATTTATTATAATTTTTATTTTTGTTTATTTGTTGTAACGAAAAAAATCGTGACAAATGGAAAAAAAAATGTTACCAAAATTTTTAGTTTCCCCCCTTTAATTTCCACCCCTCCTTTATTTCCCCCTCTTTCATTAGAAGAGTGTTATCGAACTGAAATCATCCCGAGCTAGGGCTCTCACCTTCCCGAGCCATTCCCGAGTCAGGGGACTTTCCTTACTCCCAACACCCTCTCCTGGCAGCCATCCCGAGCCAGGCCTCCGCTACCACAACCCTCACCGGCGCCATCACCATGGCTGCTCGCTGCTCTCCGAGTCAGAGCGCCGATCCCTTGTGGAGGAAGATGAGTTGCATGAGTGCGTCGAAGAGGGCTTCTCCGACCTGGAGGCCTACCGCCACCGGAGAGCCTACAGGTCTGGCAACCGCATCCTCCGCATCATCTGGAAGTACTTCCCAGGTCCCCAAATTGATCTTTTTTATTATCTTCTTGAACAATCGGAGAATTTATTAGTTCACTTATAGTGTTATTTTGTATTTCTTGATCATATTAGTGGTAAAGTTTGGTTCTCTATATATTAATTGTGGAGAATTTTACTTATGATTTTCTGTAAGAGGAATTTAGTTGGAGTAAGATGACTACTCGAGAACCTGGTAAGGGTGATTTAAACCCGGCTGTAAGAACGTCATTGCATGCTTTACTTAAGGTTAATTTAGTTCTTCTCTATGGTTCTCTTTTTCATTTTGTTCTTAAAGATATTATATCTAGATCTGGGTGATTACATTCTTAGTGGTAGTGTTAGTAATATTTTTCATGCCAATTAGTTAACTTGCTGCAGAGATTCAAACCTCAAAAATGGTAGTTTAAGGAAGAGGGGATGAGGAAGAAGGAAAAATAAGCTTTTTATTTATGTTACTTGTAAATAAAATACAATCCAAATAACCTACATAGAGGAGCTATGTCCGCTGAGATGCTGATTGCGACTTTACCAGCGTCACTGGGCGGGTCTTTTCTCCTTGATTTTGTGAACCAAAACTCCGGTGGTGTCTTGAAGTCCACATGTGTCTTGTTTTTTTACTTTATTAGCTATTGAGTACCCAACACTGTTTTATTTCATATAGTCACCAACATTTTTGGATTTTCTTTTAACAGTAAGGAAACATGTGAAACCTAGAATGTTGATTTAACTTTATATATTGGTTAAGATGGCGATGGAAACCTAAATTTTCTATAAATTTCCATTGCTGAATCTCCAGAAAGTTTGCTACATTTCAGACAGTGTTGATAGGAAAGTGTTGTGTCACAAGCTCTAAACCAATTAAGCATTTCTCTGGATTCATTTTGTTTTTGTTTTTTTGAAGAATTTTTCTGCTAAATAGCATCATTGAACTTGGATTGAGTCTATGATGAAGGATATGTTTTTTATAAATGTTTCAGAGCACATGGCACTTAACAAAGATGAATGGAAAAAAAGGACTCAAATAGCTGCCACAAAATATTAGGGATAAACCTTTGTTATTAAACTGTCATGTTTGAAGAATTTATGTTATGTAGTTACAAGTATTGTATGCAGTAGAGCTGAGCATTTTCGACTGAAGTAAATGAAGTTAGTGTGGAGATGTTTGAAATATCGATGCTTTATGTTCCCCAAGGTGAGGAGAATAGGGGTCGGAGTTATAACTGCTTCAGAGTCCTTAGCCTTTGCTACCTTGCACTTTCCCAAGTAGACCGAGCTCAGGAATTCATTGACCAAGCAGAGAAGGTACATGCGGCTCAAGCAGGAAAAAGATAGTGTAGGACATGCATTTGAAGTTATTGAAACCAATATTAATGCTGAAATATGAATAAAAGCTTATGCTCTTCTTTGTAGCTTGACCCCAACATCAGGTGTTCATTCCTTACTCCTTAGGTACTCTATGCTTTCAATGTTCAACACATTATGTCTATGCTATGTTTCATTAAAGTTTTCTAAAATTGTTCTTGTTTGGAAACTATATTTAACTAGTTTATCCTTATTCATACATGCATCTAATGTTTGATATTAACAATAACAGTTTACTTATAGGAGAGAAAGGTTAATGTTTGGTTTCCTGCATCCATGTTCCTCTTCTTTTTCAAGGAAAGAAAGCAAAGTAATATTAGATAATAAAATAAATGAGATACTTGTTCATCTTGATTGTATAATGCAATTCATGAGCTTAAATAGGATTTACAAACTCGAAGTTGGTTTGTCTTTATATTTAGTACGTCTACACTGACTATGTTGTTTATTCTTTACCTTTTAATGACTTATAAATTTTTCTTGCATAATATCATTTTTATGCTACATTTTCTTTAACTTATTTTCAGTTTTCATATGCTTTGTGCCTCATCTCCTATTCTATCTTCTTTTGTATAGCCAAGTACTCCATTTGCAATTCTTAACATTCAAATCTTAAATTCTCTAAAAATAGAGAACGTAGTGTATGCTGTTAGTGGGAACAAAAATGAAACGAAGGTTTCTTATTAGCATAGCTTTTGGGTCTCCGATTCATATTTAAATACTTTTTCCCCAACTTATTGGGTCATTCTAAAATTTGTACATTTCCAGGTAATATATGTTTTTAGTAGGAACAAAAGTGAAATGAAGGCACTCATTGCAGCAGATCGAGTACATCGGAGTCCAGGCTGATCTTGTTAAGAACTTTGAGATGTGTGTAACTATTAAACCCGTGAATTTCTTTTAATGAACCCTCTGGGATGGTAGACGACTTACTGTTGTTTAGAAATTTTCGAAAAGTACATTTATGCGGCTCACAGATTAAAGGATCTATGTGTTCATGCAGATTCCTGTACTTGAGACTCTTGATGGTCTTGTTTTAGAGAGTAATGCCATTGCACGATATGGTATGACATATTTTTGCCCTTTAAATTCATTAAATCTTATTTGATGTATTAAATTGTTGATGTTAAAAAGGAGATGATTGAAGAAAATTCAGGGCATTTGTTTTCAGGGCATTAGTTATCTTATAAATGCATGATAATTGGTCCTGATTCAGGGAATTTGTTTTCATCCGCTGGGAAACATGCATATAAGATGAATAGACTATGTTGGCTCAGCTTAGGAAAAGACGCAACAACTACTAGAAGAAAATTCTACCAGTATACCATATCTAATAGTAGATATTCTGCAACTCATAATGAGGCTTCCGTTTCATGTTCTAATGGCATCGGAAAGGATTCAGTCACACCTTCCAGTATTCCATTACAACATACAAGCATCCTCTACTGTGTAGCTTCTACTACAAGTCATAATAACGTATAGTTTATTATTGTCTTATCTGCTCTTTTCCAATCATAAATATTTGACATTCATTAACAATTAAATTTTCTAATCTTTACAATTATAAGAATTATGACATATAATCTTATTCTCCATAAATTTAAGGCTTTCCATCTCGATGATATATTTAATTTGTAGGCCAGGATTTTGTTTCTAGGACATCTATTTGTAAAATATCCATCCTGGTCGAACAAGTCATCAACAAATAGAGAACCTTTCTTATATGTAGTTGTTGAGCTTATTAGTTTTACTACCTTTTTGAGCTTAGTATACTGCAATGATTTTACGAGACGGATACAAAATGACACCTATTTTGGTGTGTGGAAATGTATTTTGGAGTGTCCGAGTTTTTTAAGCATCTGTTTCGGGTGTACTTTGACCAACCGTGCAATCTGACTACCATTCAGAGATTGATACTTGATCACGACTGCAATTTGTACATTTAGACTTCAGGTTTTGAGTTCAAATTATGGTTCGATTATTCTGTTTTTGTGTTCTCAGAAAGTCAAGTGAGCTTTAGCTACAAGATGGTGAACTTTATACTCTCAGGGATGGAAGTATTTTCAAAATTTGATATGTTGGTCCTTGTATCCTGCACATTGCAGTTTGATGGTGGCATATTATGGTTCTATTGCTCTGTTTATAAAATATTGATTGAGCTTTGGAATTTAAGTGACTGATTGAGACTAAATATGACACATTCTTTGTTATTATGTCTTCATGATTCTTGATACATTTTGATCGACAGGGGTGCTGCCACAGCCCGTGAAGAAGACACTAGGAAAAGTTGTATCATCTGTATCCGATGATGAAGAAAGCTGACTTGTATATGACTGGCGGTAAATGACCTTAATTGTCATAAAATAGGTTTGACTTTGGATTCCTCTCATCTGAAGACATGTGGGTCACAATTTTTGTTCTATTCTTCTACACCATAGGATGGTGTGTGCATGCACGCACGCAAGACACATGCGCACACATGTGCACAATATAATATTGATTGAAACTCAAATTATGTTTCGTGAAAACTGCTATATGCCAAATTAAATCATCCAACAAGCATAGGCTTACAGATTGTGGCATCGGGTATACTTTGATCATCTTCTTTTAGGTAGTAGCTTTTTGTTAATAGATGGTTACAGAGTTGTTTAAGATTCCATCTTGTACATATATCCCCTGGATGTTTAAGACTCCATCTTTTACAGATTGCTTATATACCATTTTCAATTGTAAGGACTGAGCTCTTTTTCATGAAGGGTTGAACAAAATGCATATAAGGACAACATGACTAGTACTACTTCTTGAATAGCTCAGGGACACCATTACAATTTAATCATGAAAGTGTGACATAAGGACCTCTGGAAGTCAAAGGTACGTAGGCATCATGACTAATCATCTTTATAATCAAGTTTGATTAGTTATCTACATAATGAATACTATTGTAGATGATCAATTGGGACTTGTCCTTTTTTAGCTTGCTGAATTTTAATCTTAACAATTTGAACAGATTATTTAAATTACCAACGAATCCAGCTAAAGATAATTAGAAGAATATGAAAAATAAAGTAGGTAAGTATCGAAAACAGTCGGGTATAGCCAACTTTGGGGCCTAAGTTGTTTTCTACAATGCAAGGAAAACTATTTCCCTATCTATGTGGGTCAAGTCTCCTGATAGCAATGGGAACTTGTCCACAAAGACTCCACTCATAAATTCCTCATAAAATTGCTCATTTGGTTCATAGTACTATCATCTATTCTCAATCGGTTAAACGAGTATTTTGGAGAAGATGGGGGAGTCTGGGAGAAGCTAAGGAAAGGGACGGTTCTGAGCAATCTTGACCATGTTGTTATTGAACTCAACCTCCTTCCTATCCAATTCTAAATATCCTAGGCTTTAATGCTCTGATACCTCATGGAGCGAGCTTTGGTTGTCATCCTCGAGGTTGGTGCAAACCTCAAGTGACAAAATTTACAGTTCTTAATATAAAAATATACAGTTTCAGTGACAAAATTTACAGTTCTTAATGTAAAAATATGATAGGAGGGATCGGATAGGCCAATGCCAGGGCTTTGTCAGTTAAATCTGAATTTGTTCTTGATCTTTTGTAATCAATGAAATTCTATCAATGGAAACCCCAGTTAAGAATATCTAATTTTGCCAAGGGATGACTGAAGGAGGAGGACGTTGAGTGATGCTTAGTATATATACTTCCTTCAGTTCCTGATGCACAAGTAATACTGATTGGATAATTATAGTCATCGGGTATAACTGGCTGGGCTTTTATTATAGTTTGTTCAATTTCATGAATGGAATAACTTGAGTTTGACTATTTTTTACTTCCTTTTGATTAAGGATACATAGCTTGTCTCCAAGTCAAAATTGAGATTCTGGAATATTTGAGTCATGAAAGTCCTTATTTGTTAATGTTGATGATGTTCTGTTGGTAAAACATAAACTTCTTGTGGAAGAATTGATTCTAATTTGGGATTTTACGAAGTTTCTTTGGGTAGATGTTAGACATAGGCTGCAGTAATCATCTGATCAGCCTACAAGCATAGGTTACATATCCACTATAAGGTACTAAAATTCAAGAATTTAACTCGTATTAAGCTAGAGTGTCTCCAGGTACATAAAACTGTAGCTTGTGTTGACATTTATATACATGTTCTGTTCAGTATGTAACATATCGAAATGGTATCAAAATGTACAGAAAAGAAACAATTCATGGCATATGGGCTCACCGTTCAACAATGTACAGAAAAGAAACATTAAGCTAGAGTGTCCCCTTTTTCTTTCAAATTGCTACGGGCTCACCGTTTAACAAGTTCTTCAAGGAGGTGATATCGAGGAGGCTGTCTACTCTCCACCATCAGAGGCTGGGTTGTTGTTTGAGGTCTCTATTATCATGGTGAGATTTGGTACTGATGCTCCTTCTCTGCTTCTTTAACAGAAGAAAACTGACGACTACTTCCTTGAGAGCGCCAAGGTACCTTTCTTTTTTGAGGGTGAGCATATGTTTTATTTGGTTGTAAGAGCTCTAGATTACTAATATTCAACATTTTAGGGTAATCTATGTTTAATAAGTGGACATTGTGATGGCTTATCTTAAATGAGTGCCAAGAGACAATTGCCTTTAGCAAATTTGTGCTAGATAGCTTTTTTATACGGCAGTTAGTAAACTATATATGGCAATTTTTAGTCCTTAATTATATTTTCTCCAAACTTAACAGTCTAGTAGTTTTTTCATCTCCCTATTTGGCTTCAAAGTATATTTTTCTGCGGAAAACAAAGTTAGTATTCAACGGATGCCACTTGCATAAGTTAACGTAACCTTTCAATTGTGTCGTGAGTTTTTGCTTAGTTTCTATGATTTTGAGAACACCATAAGCATTTTATGATACTTAACCTTTTTTTCTCCCATCAGAAAACCTCCTAAAAAATCCCCTCACTCTAATCAGTAATTTAATGTTAATATTAATGTTAATATTAACATTAAATACTAAAATTAACAATAAAATTAACATTAATATTAACATTAACATTAATATTAACATTAATATTACGAATTAGAGTGAATATATATATATATATATATATATATATATATATATATATATATATATATATTTTTTTTTTCTATATATATATATATATATATATATATATATATATATATATATATATATATATATATATATATATATATATATATATATATATAACGATATATATATAAAAAATATAACGATATATATATCAGAGGTTAGGGCTGCGCGCGTTTTACGGAGCTCTCTTGTGCGACCTTGGCGATTTGGAGCGGATGGCTGCTCCGGCGGGGGGTTCCGCCCCCCTGGCAATGGCACGTCGGCGGGGGACTCCGTCCCTCCTGGCCTTCGCGAGTCGGGCGGTGTTGACCTAGGGGGCGACCCGGCTGCACGCGGTTTGGCTGCTCCGGCGGGGGGCTCCGCCCCCCGGCAATGGCACGTCGGCTGGGGACTCCGGCCCTCCTGGCCTTCGCGAGTCGTGCGGCGTCGACCTAGGGGGCGACCCGGCTGCGGGGGAGGGGGGCTTCGTCCCTGTCCCTAGCGGGATTCCTGACCGTGATGAGGTGGCGCTGCTGGTGGACTCTCCGGCAGTGGCGGCGTCTCAGGCGAAGGTGGCAGACGAAGGGACGGATGGACCGGCACGGTCCTTCGCTGTGGTGGTGGGCGGACCCGCGTCGGCGTCGTCGGGTGGTTTGCCGAGGGTGGATTTTCAACCAGCCATTGTTTCCGATGGCCGAAAGGTGGTCGTCTTCTCTCAGTCGGATATGGAGGCCCTCACGGCGCCGTGTGGGCTGGACCTTATTGGCATGTTTGCTAGGCGGAGACTCCCGGTTGAGGCCATTAGGAAGGTTTTTGCTTCGCGGGGTTTCGGGGGGTTGATTGAAGTGAAGGCCATTGATGATCGTCCATACGGCCTCATGTCGAGAGTGACTTTCTTCGGCTTCGATCTAAGGACTGTTGGTTCGTTGGTCGGGTTCCGATGGTGTTATTCAGGTCTTCAGTGGACTTTTCACCGATGAGAGAGGATCCTCGTGTTCCCATCTGGGTTGTCTTCCTCGGGTCCCCACTGCATGTTTGATACCAATGCGGTTCTCTCCATCGCATCTGGTCTTGGCACTCCGCTCTTTACGGACCGGGCTACGACTTCCTTTTCTAGGCCGGGGGTAGCCAGGGTCTTGGTCGAAGTGGACGTTAGCAAACCACTTCAACATGAGATTTTCTTCCAACTTCCTGATGGCGTTCGTTCGCAGACGGTTGTGTATGAGCGGACTCCTCTCTACTGTGTTTCTTGTGGCCATCATGGTCACGTTGAGAGTACTTATGGTCGACCCCAGGTGGAAACTTCTTTTGTGGGTGTAGCTGACAGACCGCCCAACCCCGACGTTTCCTCTCCAGGCGTAGCGCGAGAGGAGGATGGCCCGGTGGGTGGCCGTGGGATTAGTAGGGGTCGTCGACGGTGACGATCAAGACGTGAGAAGGGGAACCGGACACGGCAGGTGTGGAGGTGCGTCCAGGGGCGTGATGATAGCAGAGGGACCACGCAGCCCGGATTGTATGGGAGTGATGGTAATCGCGCGAGTTCCGTTCCGCCATCCTGGCACTTGGGGGAGTCATCTTCGGGCCAGCTGGCTTTATGATCGGATGGCGGGCGGTCCATGCAGGGGGGACGCAGCGCTCCGTGTTCTAGTTTGGATGGGTAGATGGGGCCTGAGCGGGGTGTTGGTCCTATTGTTTTATCGGACCTACCTATCATTATTCATAGTCAGTTGGGACAGGGAGTTATAGCGGCTGATTCTGACACTGAAGATCGCAGCTTGGTGGTGTGGGAGGAGCCCGCCCGCGGATCTATCTCCGACTGGGGTAATGACCCCTCTCCGGGAGATGATATGGTTTCATTGCCTGAGGCTAGACCTTCTACTTCCTTTTTCGAGGGTCAAGAAGATGGCTGACAGATGGTACCATTCAAAAAGGCGGCTGGTAAGCGAAGAAAGTCGATGGCACCTCAGTCGGATCGACTTCTTCGATCATATGCTTCCCGGGTTAGGCGGGACCCCCAGAGGGTCCATGGTTAAATTCCTTATTTGGAATGTTCGGGGGACGGCGAACAGTTCTACTATATGCCGTCTCAGGTCCTTGTGTCGGACCAACTCTATTCAAGTTCTTGCTATATTGAGCCCATGGTGATATCCTCTAAGCTTCTTTCTTATCAACTGAGGTTGGGTTTTGATGCTAGCTTTTGCAATGATAAGGACAATATTTGGTTTCTCTGCAAGTCGGGTCTTGGGATCAACTGTATTGATTCTTGTGATCAGGCTATCACGGTGCAGCTTTCTCTGAGTTATTTTTCGGATCCGGTGCGGTTGTCGGTTGTTCATGGTGCAGGGACACGACAGGGGAGGAGGCGTATGTGGCGACACCTTCTGGACGTCCAAGCCAGGGACATTGGCTTACCCTGGGCGGTGGGCGGGGACTTCAATATTATTGCTTCTCCGGATGAAAAATTTGGAGGTCGGCCTCCTGACACGAGGGCCATCGCGGACTTCCTCGACTTTTAATTGGCTGCCGGGCTCTCCGATGTTGGCTTCAGAGGTAGCACTTATACTTGGATGAATGGTCAGTCGGGGGTAGATCGGCAGGGATCCCACCTTGATAGGGTGCTCGCGACGGGAAGTTGGCTGGATGGAGTCCAGGTCTCCTGCGAGCATCTTAATCGGGCAGAATCTGATCATTCTCCACTATTGATATCCTGCCAGCTAGCTTCTTTCCTACAAAACCCCCTTCAAAGTTTTCAAAAAATGATAAATTATTTCGAAATACTTTGAAATCGAGATGATAAAATGTATTTAGTCACGCTGAGATGACTTTAAAGAGAGATTTACTCCGAAATGATTGGACTGTTGGGATTCTGTGCAGTTAGGATCCTGTGCAAAGCTCCTAAATCGAGGCAAATAATGATATTGCCGTTTGGATTTCTTCATGAGCCTATAAATAAGCCATAAACCCCTTCTTTCATTTTTTTACTTGCTTTTAGAGAGAGAGAATCCACAGAGGAGAAAACTTCATCTTCCCCGACGAACTTCATCTTCTTCGACTTCTTTTTTCCCTTCTCAACAGCAATGGCTCCTAAGAAAGCCGATGCTCAGGCCAAGGGGAAAGCTCCTGCGACTTCCTCTCGTGCCACCACTGACAGACTCCCTCGACGAGAAGTCACGCATCCTCCTATGCAGCGTAAGTGATGGATGAGGATACGAACTGTTGAAGATGATTTTGATGAAGATGACTTTGATGAAGATGAACTCCACATAGAAATCTTAGGATTTTAAGACAATGAACTTCAGAAATATATCCCCCCTTTTTAGGGCAAAGGATAAAAACAAAGTATGCTCCCTCTTTAGGGTCGGCCATACTTCACATCTTCGTGTTTACGAAGCTTTGTGTTTCACGCAAATGAGCATGGCTCACATGACTCTGCGTGATTTTTTATGTATTGGCAGAGATGTCAATGTTTGAATTATTCACGCAGCTTTCATGACTCTGCGTGATTTTTCACATGTTGGCAGAAATGTCCATGTTGAATTATTCACGCAGCTTTCATGACTCTGCGTGATTTTTCACATGTTGGCAGAAATGTCCATGTTGAATTATTCACGCAGCTTCTGAGAGTCATCTTCTGGATAGATTAGTCTTTGATCTGTCAGTGTATTTTTGTCATTCTCACTTTAAATGTGATTCTGACAATGATGCGTGACTTTTCATTCTAATCTGTCTGGACTTTGCGTGAATTAGTCATCTGCGTGATTTTTGATAGTATATCTGTCTGAAGTCTGCGTGACTTATGAAATTTCTTTCGAACACTGGTATACATGCATAAGGCTCGTAGACATAGAAAACACATCTGACCTTGTCTTCTTTTATTTTCTGTAGTGAACATCAGAAGTGAAGAGGCAGATTATAAAGGGCACCTGAGTTTTTCATTTAAATATGATTTATCTCATGTGAAATTTCCTCAGTTTGACCTTCCAGAAGCCAGACTGTCGTTGTTGGCAAATCAAGACCATACAACTCTACTCTGTTTGATGAACGATGAACCCTTTCAGAGCCTTGATTTGGTGTTCCACAAGAAACCAGTATTTCTGTTCGGGGATGCCATTGCACAGAAATCACAGCCAAAGGGCATCAGAGAGAAAGTATGCTTCTATTTTGAAGGCGATGCAGGACAGCCTATGTACTGGCCAAAGGTTTCTAGGGGCTTATCTATCATGAGATTCATGCATGCTAGTTATCCCCGAAAGATGTCCTGGTACTTAACAGAATATCAGCAGACAAAGGCGAGCCGTATCATTTACAGGAAGGAGGGATTCTTCAGTTCCCCAGAGAATCATGTATCCGTGTTCCGAGGTCTGAAGCCGGGATGTGTACCACCTGAAGACTCATCAATATTGATGCCATTCAGAATGCCTGCTTTAATAAACGAATTCATGGCCAACGAGAAGGCATTCTACCCCACTGATTCGACGCCGAGGATGAACGGCTTAATGAATCAAGAGAACGTGAGGTGGAGGACTTTGGTGCATTGGGCTTTGGAGAAGTTCGAGAGTGAGCTGAAGAAGATAAACCTTTATGACGCAATCGTCAATTCATCATACGGCTTCAGACCCAACCCCTTTTTGTTCCTGGCCTTAGTTGAGAGGTATAACTACAGGATGGGGACATTTATGACTCCCAAAGGGGAGATGGGCTTTGCCCTTCATGAGATGGAATGCATCTCGCATCTGCCTTCAGGCACACTACCGTATGAAGAGTATGTGCCTACGACAGAAGAGCTGAACTTTTTGTCAAAGAAGAATCCTGAAATGGTACACCTGTTTGAAGAGATGATGTGCCATTTTGGTACATGTACTCTATATTACAAGAGTACCAAGGAAGAAGCCGGCAACCACATCCAGAAGTGGATGTCCTATCTTTTCATGAACCGTGAAAAGGATGAGAAAAAGATAAACGAGAAGAGATTGTACCAGATTAACTCTTTCAAGCCTCTCTCTAAGAGTGAAATCATTTATCTGCTAGAGAAATATGACTGCAAGGATTTCACGATCGATGAAGACTGGTATGAGTTCAAAGCTGGAACCACCTTCAGCTCGTATGTGAGGCAGAGTGGAAAGACTCTGTCAAGGAACGATCATTTGGCCGGATTCTTATCTCTTTGGTTAAGAAGATTCATTGTTCCTGGCTCCAGTTCTCTAGACAGAATACATAGAGGCATTATCTTTGCAGCAGTGCGCCTTATATATGGTTATAAGATAGACTTGTTATCAGCGATGACCTGTAGGCTGAATGCAGGTCTTCGGAACTTTGTAACCAATATGCTATCTGATCAGAGGAAGATGACAGATGAATTTCCCAGAATAGAGATGCCCTTCACATATCTATATGGTTGGCTTCTTCTCCATCATGATGCTCTAATACCTCCAGGAGCAGGAGGGAGTGGCAGTCTCTTTTTGGAGATGTATTCTGGGGAAACTTTCTGGAAGGTTCACACTCTTCCAGAATGTAGAAATATTCTGAATCGAGCGTCACATTGGTCCATTCAATGTGTCCCTCCACCACTGGGTTATGAAAGCATGCCCTTGAATATGATAGATGGAGATAAGGGGAATAGGCTAGATGATGTAGCCTTTCAGTGGTTGCAGAGAATTCGGCCCTCTCATTTAGTATACCGTCATGAAGAAATGACGTATCTGGAGCCGTATTTACCAAGCCGATTTGCCAGGCAGTTTGGATATGACCAACTTCATGTTGGGAATGCCACGACCTGCCTCTCTGCTCGTGGAGGGCTTATTGACGGAGCTCGGGCCTGGAGATATTTTGCGGCTAGAGATACAAAAGTTGTATTCTCTATGCCTAATCCTTTATCCAGCACGGGGACGAAGATGCTTTACACATATGCTCGCTTCTATGTTTCGTCAAGCACCTTCAAGCCGAGTTTCTATCTGAAGACTTTTGTAGCGGAAGGCGACCCAGCTCCATCAAAGAGGTCGGAGAAGAAAATTGTTATTCAACGATTTTCTCCAGAACCTGAAGATGAGACAGCAGAGGTTGAGCCCCTATATGACTTATTTCAAGAGCGAAGTTTTCATGATGAAGTTCTTCCTCCCATATTTGTATCCATTTCTAAGATGAAGAGAAGTAATGAATATGAGACAGTCTCCAAAAAGAGTACTAAGTCTCAGACATCTAAGAAGAAAAAGAAAGGGGTCTCAGTAACTGCCACTTCATCTTTAGGTGGCATCTCAGTGGATGAAGATGCCGCCGCCGATAAAGACGAAGATACCGAAAAAGACGATGCTCCTTTGATAACAAGGAGGTCGAGAGGCAGGTATGTCAAGAAGACCGTCGGCAAAATGATGGGCAATGATCTCCTAGAAACGGTTATGAGTGGAGGGGTCTTACCAGAGGTTAATGAAGCGGCTTCTACTGAGAAACAGAATCTGATGATGTTCATCGTCCAGCAGCTTCAGCTGAACGGACTGAGGTAGAGTCCACTCGAGCTCAGGAAACAACTGCTCCGACAACAAGTGGAGTAGTTATTGAACCCTCAGAGACGAGGATGATCCCTTTTGAGCATGGGACAGAGGGCGTCATCTAGGCATTGGATGATCAGATTGAATATTCTGAAGAAAAACCAGCCCCGGCAGAAGTTATGGAACAATCAGAAGTTCCAGAAACTCAGGTGGAAGAAAATATTTCTTTGGCCAGAGGCGATGAAGACGTGCCAACGTCCGAGCTATCAGCTGCTGATGACTTATTGAAGAATGTTTGTAAAGACATCGTACTTCGAACTGATATTCCAGGGGAAACTGAACCGACAGTCAATACTGAACTTGCTATCATTACTGTTCCTGAGATTCATCCATCTCAAGGAATAGATGAGGATGTGAACATCATGGACTCCGGATCAGAGACTCATCTTGAAGCCAGGGATGAAAAAGAGTCTGAAGAAGAAGAAGAAGCTGAAGATGGAGAGGATTGGCATGCTGGCACTTCTACTCCTTATGATGAAGATAAAGTTAGAGGGAACAGAATGGAACTCAGCCCCGAACCTGCCCAATCTCCGGACAACGCTCCAGCACCCAGTAATTCTGGAGCTGGAAGCAGCCATATGAAGCAGGTGTCGGACACTATCATGGACCGGCTACGAGAACACGCAAGACTCCCTCACCACATAGAATATGAACCTCAGCCTGGTATAATTTTATTTCAGATTTTGTCTTTATTGTTTCTTTTTCTTTAGATGCTGATTATTTTTTCTTTGACTAACAGGAACTGCTGCAGCAATGAGTTCGACTCATGCTCCACTTATCCAGGCTGATGCTGTTGAAGGGAGTTCACACTTGCCAACTTCTCCAGTGGCACATGCTTCCGTTCCCAGGATGAAGAACGTTCAAGCTTCTTCTTCCATGATGACAACGACTCCTGGGTTTGAGACTGGACTAGCAAGAACTCTGGGAATGTATTCAAAGATCATTTACTCATATCTAGATACATACTCCAGACGTTTCTTGAAGGACGAAGCTATACCCTTTTCTGAGCTTCGAACTATGATCAATTTCTCGCTCATGGCGTTGCGACATACTGGTTGCGAATCTCAGTGCATCTTCTTCGAACATCTTCTGGATGAGTTGGAAATAACTATCCGAAAATACTGGGAGACTAAGAAGGAAGACATTCATTCTTTAACGGTGGCTGAGATTAGTCAACTAGAGCATGAAGCCCAGTCCCAGCAAGCTGCATTAGAAGTATTTCTTGCCTCTTCTTCTGAGAAATTAGTAGAAAAGGGTGAAGAAATATTAGCTACTCGTCAGAGAGTAGAGCTTCTGGAGAAAGATAAAGCATCTAAGGCTGAAGAGCTGCAGAAGTTGAAAGAGGAGTTGGCTCGTCTTCAAGAACGAATTGCTGTCATAGAAACAGAGCAAGCTGAGGTCAATGCTGCCTATATTTCTGAAGCCGAACGCTGTGAAACTCTTCGAAAGGAACGAGAGCAGATGCAGACAGAGAAAATTGAAGAAGTTAACTGTCTCCAATATGCTATTATCATTTTTGATGAACAAAATATCATAGTGGAAGCAGCTGAAAGAGTTCGAAAAGCTCATGAAGAGAAAATGAATGTTGTTCTTGATCGTATCAGGGAGCTAATAACTCCTAATAAATGAATCTTTTCATTTTCACTTGTATTCAATGTTTTGATTCTGAATGAAAACAAATGAGAATTCTTGATCTGATTTATAGTTTTGCTGTTTTGGTAATGATATTTATAGAAAATATGTTCAGAGGTAAATAATACATGACACATTTCAATAGAATAGAATATACAAACAAACTTTGTAATTCTATCAGATGATATTAAACCAAAAATGATCTTAGTTTAATACTGATAAAAAAAAATAGAATTCAGACATAAAAATATCTTTGAACTCAATTTTTCATGAATGGCTGAACCGTCAGGCATTTAATGAACGGGCGAACCGTCGGATGAAAATGAACGGATGAACCGTCAGGTATTAATGAACGGGCGAACCGTCGGATGAATGTGATAAATGAACGGATGAACCATCAAGCATTAATGAACGGGCGAACCGTCGGATGAATGTGATAAATGAACGGATGAACCGTCAGGCATTAATGAACGGGCGAACCGTCGGATGAATGTGATACTTTATTATTTGAGGAACTTCTGCCTATAAATATAGCAGAAATCTGACAAGAACGAACACTTCTACTCTTCAACATAAAAATGTCGTCTGAAGAAGCATCCAAGAAGGCTGAAATCGTCCCGAAGGTTAAGAAGAGCACTGAAGAACGCCCTGCCGATCCAGTTCAGCCGAAGGAGTTAGAAGCAGGCGAAGGTTTGTTTGCACCCAAGCCACCGCGAGACATTCTGGACTTTCTGCTTGATCCAGAAAGGACTGAAGAAGAGGAAGCCATGAGGATGGCTGCTTGCAAATTCCTCGTGGGTTCCAGCAAAGAAGTTCTCAGCTCTTTTGCTGATCGCATTTTCGAGAAGGACGGCAGCGGTCCACGTCCAAATGTAGAGAAGGATGATAGTGAGCTTCTTTAATATCATATACTATCATATGATGAAATAAAATTTGAATTTTATTCATGAACTTGAACTTTGTCTGATGATTTTACAAGTACTTATATTTATATATAATACTTTTTAAGGAATTTGCCATTAATAGGCATCATAACAATTCGACCATCCAGTTCTCAGAGTTGATAAGCTCCATTTGAGAAAACTCTGCTCACAACATAGGGACCTTCCCACTTTGCGTCGAATTTGCCTTTGCTCATATGAGTCATAGTCATAGGACGCTTGACTGTTAGAACAAGTTCTCCTTTTTGATATGCTCGAACTCTGACTTTCTTGTTAAAAGCTCTTGAAATTCTAGCTTGATAGAATTCGATATTCTGTTGAGCAGATAATCGCTTTTCATCCAGAGCTTCTAATTCCTGAAGTCGAAGACGATCATTATTCTCGACGGTAAGTTCATTAGAGATTGCTATCCTTAAAGAAGGAATTTGAATCTCTAATGGAAGAACAGCTTCGTATCCATACACCAGAGAGAAAGGTGTACATTTAGTAGCATTACGAACTGTAGTACGGTAAGCCCACAAACATTCATCGAGTTTCTCACTCCAATTGCATTTGTTAGTAGAGACAAACTTCTTTAAGAGTTTGATGATGGTTTTGTTAAAAGCTTCCGCAAATCCGTTAGCTGCCGGATTATATGCGGTAGAAGCCACATTGTTGATCCGATGATCGTCACAGAATCGAGTAAATTTCTGGCTGACGAATTATGGTCCATTATCATGAATAATGCGTCGGGGAACACCAAATCTGTAGATGACATGATGCTTGATAAAGTTGATGACATTGAAAGTTTTGACTATTGATAAAGGAATAGCTTCGGCCCATTTGGAGAAATAATCAGTTATTGCGAGAATAAACCGATGACCTTTTGACGACAGCGGATTGATCGGACCGATAATGTCCATGCCCCAAGCTTCGAAGGGCCATAATGCTGCCGTTGGATGTAGAAATTTTGAGGGTTGATGAATAAAATTCGTATGGATTTGACAGGCTTTACACTTCCTTGCATATTCGATGGTATCTGATACCATAGTGGGCCAATAATAACCCATACGTCGAATACGGTCTTGAAGTTTTGGTCCAGGCTGATGTGCTCCACAAATACCATCATGTGCTTCGCGAATAATTTGTTGAGCCTCATCACCGGCAATACATCGAAGAAGTAAACCATCATAAGCTCGACGATATAAGGTTTTTGTAGTATAATTGTAATAGAATCTGAGTGATCGTCGTCTGATAGATGCTGCCTCACTCGGATTATCTGGAAGAATATCATACAACACGAAATCTAAGAAAGGAAGTCTCCAATCTTTATCCGTATTCTGAGTCTCAGCTGCATTACTGAAGATGAATTTCATGCTAGAATCAGATGAAGATGATAATGATTTACGACTTAATCCAAACCCTCTTGTTGCGTTGACATCATGAGATATTGATTTTTCAATGTCAATTGGAAGTCCTAAAGTTAGATTGTTTTCGAGATGAAATAATTCTCGATTGCAGACAACAATCATTTGTTGACGTCTAATTGGAATAGCTAACACGGTCGCAAGATTAGCAAGAGCATCAGCTTCTGTGTTACATGCTCGCCTAACATGCTCGATAAAGAATCCTTCGAATGAAGAAGCCATAGATATAGCCGGTCTATGATAAGGAACTAGATCTTGATGGCAAACTTCATAAGTACCCCATATCTGATTGACAATGAGTTTAGAATCTCCATACGCTTCCAAATGTTGAATATTTAGATGTTTAGCGAGTTGAAGACCAATAAGCAATGCATTGTACTCAGCTATATTGTTTGAACATGGTTGATCGAGAGAATAAGCTCTTTGGATAGCAAGACCTTCTGGCGACACAAGAACGATTCCAACCCCAGCGACAATGTCACCATTAGGACCTATTCTTGAAGCTCCATCAAAGAATAGACGCCAAGTAGGATCTTCTTTAGCAATTTGGTTTGAATCTAGGACTTCATCTGGGATTTCATCATAGAGTTTTGAATTTTTTGGAATTGAATGAGCAGCCAGAAAATCAGCTAAAGCTTGTCCTTTGACTGATTTTTGAGGAATATAGTGCATATCATACTGAGCAAGTAAGATTCCCCAGTTAGCCAATCGAGAATTTAAAACACTCGGTTTCTTCATCATGACTCGTATAGGATTGATCCTGGAAATGACATGAATGGTCTGACCAATGATATAATGTCGTGTCTTTTGGACAGCGAACATCAAGGTTAGACATTCTTTTTCGACCGGTGAATATCGAGGTTCAGCTTCGGTCATAGTACGACTGAGATAGTAAATGGCTTGTTCATGACCATTTTTATTCTTTTGAGCGAGCAATGCACCCAATGAATGACTCATTGCTCGGGTGTATAGGAGGAACGGTATTCCTGAGACAGGAGGTACCAACACTGGAGGGCTCATCAGATATTGTTTTATATCATCGAATGCTTTCTGACATTCATCATTCCAGACAAAAGAAACACCTTTCTTCATAAGTTTATTGAATGGTCTACAGCGTCCTGAAAGATTAGAGATAAATCTCCTGATATAAGCGATCCTTCCTTGAAATTCTCGTAGCTCTTTTAAGGTGCGTGGAGGACGCATCTCTTGGATGGCTTTGATCTTCTCGGGATCCACGTGTATACCTTTCGAGGTAATGACAAAGCCGAGAAATTTGCCACTAGAGACGCATAAGAAGGACTTAGTAGGGTTCATCTTTAGTTGATGCTTACGCATTAGATCAAAAATAGTCTTCAAATCTTGGATGTGATCCTCTTTTTGTCGACTTTTGACTGCAATATCATCATCGTAGCATTCGACTGTTTTTCGTAAGTGTTCACGGAATATAGTGCTCATAGCTCGTTGATAAGTTGCTCCTGTATTCTTGAGACCGAATGGCATCACTGTATAACAGTATATACCGATCGGTGTTCTGAAGGAAGTGTGTTTCTCATCATCTGGAAATATTTTAATCTGATTGTACCCAGAATACCCGTCCATGAATGACATCCGTTCAAACCCACAGGTATTATCGATCATAACATCAGTAATTGGTAGAGGAAATTCGTCTTTAGGACATGCCGCATTGAGATCGCGGAAGTCTATGCATACTCTGATCTTGCTAGTCTTTTTAAGGACATGAACTATATTAGCCACCCAATCAGGATGTTGTTCCTCTCTAATAAACCCAGAGGCCATGAGTTTATTGACTTCAGCTTCAATTGCATCCATAATGTCTGGACGAAATCGTCGTTGCTGTTGTTTGACCGATTTAGCATTCGGCATGATATTGAGTTTATGAGTTGCGATTAGTGGATCAAGTCCTGGCATATCTTCATAACTCTAAGCGAAGACATCGATGTATTCACTAATAAGTTTGATCATGTCTTGCTTATCAGTTTCTGAAAGACTTTTACTAATGAATATTGGTTTGGGGGATCCCTCTTCGCCAACATCTATTTGAACAAGTTTGCCTTCAGTCGGAGGTTCTTTTTGTTCGAATCGGAACTCCCATTGATTATCTAACCTTTGGGCCCATTGTTCTGATTCAGGTGAGATTTCAAACTCGTCTTCGTTTTCATCATCTTCAGAACCATCGACGGAAACCATGTTGGAAGACAGAATGTTGCAGTGGAAGTCGCCGATACTTATATCAGAATCCCAAGAGGTAGTACTGGAAGAATCAGATCTCTTATCTTCGTCAGATTCGGGATCTTCATGGATAGTATTGATAAAAGGAGTATGAGCAATATAACCTAATCCGCATTTCGTCCTTCCATATTTCAAAGGAGGAATCCGAACAGGCATTCTTCTTCCTCTCCCATTACTGAGGCCAGTTCTGAAGTTATAGCCCATATTTTTGATAATATCTTTAGATTGTTGACTATAACAACGTAGTTGTAATCTTCCAGTATCATCGTTTTTGTCATCATCTTCTAAATCAGAAGGATTCTGGGGCCCTTTGTAGAAGAATATTGGAATGTCTCCTGGCTTTCTACTAGGAACCAGAAAGTATGAAGTTTGTACTGATTCTTGGGATACGTCTGTATGAACAGTCTGTACAACTCCTATGGTTATTATTCTCAAGTCATCTAACAAATGTAAATAACTATGAACATGATTACACACATTAATATACTGCAAAGATGGAGGCTTTTCATTAAATTTAAAAGTAGCAGTATTTACATTGGGAGAAGGCTGAGCCTTAGAAATCTTAGCCAAATCAATGACTAAAGGGGGAGAAGAAGAACGAGAGGAAGTTTTGTTTCGATTAAGATCGATAACAAATGGCTCAGAAGAGGTGAGCTCCCTTGAAGCCTGAGATGGAAGAGTAGTCCGCCCTCCAACAGGGATTACCAGAGTATCCTGTTTTATATGTGAAGATACAGGAACTGTAGTACGCCCATTGACAGGAATGATCAGTGTATCTTGAGTAGACGACTGAGGTAATGGAGAGATCCGTCCGCTCACTGTAATAATGAAGGGGGCTTCTCCAGAAGATTTAGGAGATTGTTGCTGAGTAGTTCGACCTTTAACAGGAATTATCAAAGTCTCACTTTGCGGATCCTCTTTCTCCATAGCTTGTATCACCCTTGTATATTCTTCTTTGTACATCCGGGAATCATTGAAATAAGCTTCAACCCCATGGAAAGGATTTATATCAGCAACTTCCTTTTGTACTCTTCCATTGCTGTCAATGTATTTAAAATACTGATGAAGAGTAGAAGGCACCACATTATTTTCATGAAGAAAGGGCCTCCCTAGAAGAAGATTATAAGATCCTACGATCTCAATCACATAGAAAGTGACTTTGGATCTGAAATCGCCTATCTGGAGTTTCAGATGAATCTTTCCCAAAGGCTCGCTTCGGCTTTGATTGAATCCCAGGATAGTAGTAACCGTCTTGGAAAGCTTGTGAAGAGGGATTTTTAGTTCATCCAACAGACTCTTTGGCATTATACTTATAGCAGACCCTGGATCAATGAGGATACGGTCACCTTCATCGTATCGATATAACCGGTGTAGTAGAGAGGCCGATCATGTCGATTATCCTCCAGTAGCATGTCATCTTGTGTAAAGGTGATATTTGGTATAATCTCCAATACACTGTTGTAATGTAAGCAAGTGGCAGGTTCTTCACCTGGCTTCTTTAATTGTGCAAGACGAAAGTCAGCCTGAAGAAGTGCCTCACTTAACGTCTCCCGAGTTTCTTTAGAAAGACGTAGAAGTTCAAAGAGGGACATTCTAGCTGGAGTATTAGCAAGTTAAGCTAGAATGTCAAAGTTATAAGGTTTTTGAAGCCCAAGAGGAGGGGACTTCTTGATTGGCTTATCAAATCGAGCCTGTTGTTTGCCTTTCTCAAGAGCTGTGGGCTTGGAAGGAGTAGGTACAACTGGTGCAGTTGAAGGAACAGGTGCAGTAGATGATTCTTCTTCAAGAGGAACATTAGGAGCATCTTTGTCAGCAGGAGGGATATCAGGAGTATCCTCAGGACTCTTGGAATAATCCTTCAGATAAGGTTTTCTTGTTCGAGTAGCACCAGCAAGTGCTTCTTCCTTATCTTTTGGCTCTGTGTCAGAGGTAGATTCGAAAGAAGTCATATAACATGACTTAGTTTTTCCAGCCTTCTTAGATTTTCGGAAAGTAGTCTTTTGAAGAGGAGAAGATTCAAAATCTGCCACTAGATCAGGATGAATCCATATGATTTCTCCTGTTTCCATAGTGATTGGTACTAATCCTTCGGACTGAGGAGGAGGAATATTCACTATTTCAAGAGTTGCCTTGGAAATAGGAACAATCTCGCTTTCAAGGAGTTGAGGAGGGAAATCTCCGAATTACATAGAGACGACATTGGAGGTAACAGTCTTATCTTTCGGAGTAAGAGTGATAGCTCCAGATTTAATCATTTCCTGGATCGATCTTTCCTTTCAGTACATAACATGTACGAACTGTGTGACCCAACATTCTGTGGTATGGACAGTATTTAGGATGATCCGTCTTACCCGCTTCATCAGGTTTCTTGATTTCAGGTAATTGTATTTTATTACCTTTCAGCAGACATTCAAAGATACCAAGAACATCATCGTCATCAAAAGAGTATTCTTCTTTGGGACGAGGTGCTCTTGGTTGTTGAGTCGTAGAGGCAGGAGGAGTTTGAACAGTCGATGCATCTTTACTCTGAAGATTAACTTCAAGGGTTTCTTTTCCCTTGCGAGTATTGGATTTAGCATTATTGTTAGTATTTTGACCTCTTTCTTTGGGAGTCATCTGTACTCCTAAACCTTTGAAAGTTTCAGCACTAATTTCTGCAGCTTTGGCACTAACTATGAAGGAAGGCCAATCATGAAATTGAGTAGATCCTGTCCACATGCTGATGATTGGTAACAAATTTGATTTGCATGTGTCGATGGTGACAGCATCAGGAGTGCCAAGAGGCATCTTCAGAGCTTTTCTTCGAAACCGTTCAATGAATTCCTCTGTAGTTTCATTATTTTTCTGCTTGATTCTTATAAGGGCAGACATAGTCATGTCATTGAGCCCTTCATGGAACCGTTCAAGAAACATTTGTTTGAAACCGGCAAATGAGGTAATACACCCATCCGGGAGACTTCTATAGCATTCATAAGCCGTTCCTTTGAGACATCCGAAAAATACCCGAGTAAGGAGGGCGTCACTTGGTTGCAACTGGTCAGTCATCACTTCAAAGTGATTAATAAATTGACTCGAAGAAGTGGTTCCATCATAGAATGAGATAGTAGGAGGCTTGTATTTAGGAGGATACGATACTTGCTTCCATTCTATCGGATAAGGTTGCTTGATGCCTAACCTTTGTAAACCATCCTTCTGTTTCAATGCCTCAAATTGAGTTCGGAGATTCCTCAATTCTTCAGTAACAACTCCGGAGGATTGTGGAGTTGTAGCTTATAGAGAATAGTTGGAAGGAGAAGCAGCATTATAAGCACTACCCCCAGCTCCAGAGTGACTAGGAACCGTTTGAGCTTGCCCAGGAGTATTGGATTGTACTGCTGGAGGAACATGTACTGGACTCACACCAGTGTCAATTGGTATGGCATCTGGTACAGTCTGTCAATTTTTCAGTTGGGTTGCCATGAGTTCATACATCGACTTCATAGTATCAGCCATAGATTTCATTTGCTGTTCCAAAGAAGCAATCCTTTGGTCTTGAGGAGTCATCGAAGAAGAAGGTTCATTGTTCAATTCAGTATTCCCATCCACCATATATGTTGTAACTGTACGATGGATTGTTGATGAATTAGTGGATGTTGTATGTTCTGAATCACTACTTTGTGTATCAAAGTCATTTGTAGGAGAATTACCCCCAGTAGGAAGAGGTAGGAAGTTAAATTCTCCAAGAAATTCAGAATAATCTTCAGAAACCGAAGCTCTTTGATTAGAAGCCATGACTCTTGATCTGGTGCCTCTATATACTCCATCTGGACTATCAGTTCTACCCCCAGTGTCCCGAGAGGTCATATTGACAGAAACAAACAGAGGTTCATCTTCATCAGGCATAGGTTCACACTGAATCCGATTGAAGACAGATTGTCGTTTAGTTTGACATCTGCATTGCATTGTGACTCTCGGTTAGAAGTCACATTCATGATCAGTACGGTCATGATCCATTAATTGACATCTGCATTGTTGAAGGTGTTCTCGTAGATCTGTCTGTGAAGATTGAGGTACATCAGAGAACATTCTTTGTGTATTTTTAGGAATATATTTCCGGTTCTTGGGTCTTGATGGCTCTTGGTTATATAGAGAGTGATTAATGTGAGCCACATAATTTCTATATACTCTGCATCTGGATCTCTTGCTTTTGTTCCCGATTGGTATAGTTTTTTGACACTAGAAGTGCTTCTTAAACGGATTTGATCAAGTTTTGCTCTTAGATCAGTTGGAGGTAACACATTAGTTTTTGAAACTTGGAGTTTTCCTTCCATTGATCTGGATATCTGTAGAGAAGGAAGAGTTGAACCATCCCCTTGATTAGGAGTTGGTAACAGACCCTCTTTTGTAGACAAATTCTGTGCCCAATTTGAAGAAGTCGTAGAAGAAGATATTAAGAAATGTTTCTTCTTAGACTTATTCAAGTTTTGAGACATAGAATGTCCAAAAGGAAGAGTAGTCAAGAGACCATCTCCTTTTCTTTGACTAACAAAACTGTCAGTCAAAGCTGTTCCTGAAGTAAACACTACAGGAGCAGAAGAAACAACTAAAGAGTTATTTCTTTTCGAAGGGACTTTGTGAGCCATTTGTGGAGGAGTTCTAGCAAGACCACCCCCAGTTCTAGTAGAACTTGGCAAAGAAGAAGAGATAGCTAAAGAGCTATTCTTCTTAGAGTATGCTGGTGACAATTTGGCTAAGGAGCCAGTATTGTCTGCGTATGAAGTTTTGGCTAAAGAGCTAAATTTTGGTGAAATACACGCTGGAATAGATTTGGCTAAGGAGCCAGTGCTGTCAGCGTGACTTTTGAATTTAGAAATACATGCTGGAACAGATTTGACTAAGGAGCCAGTGCTGCCAGCGTGACTTTTAGAATTGAAATTGCACGCTGGAACAGGCTTGGCTAAGGAGCCAGTGCAGCCAGCATGACTTTTGACTGCTGTCGTCTTCGAGCACACAAAAGTGTGCATACTTGCAGTAGAGTCCTTGCCAGTGTTAGGAGTAGACACTGTGGCAGAAACTTCACCATTGGTTGCCAACAGAGTCTTAGGGACGTAGACAGATCGTCTTTTCGACTTGGCAGTGGTGATGGAGGCTGAAGTGGGCTTGCCACCCTTAGCCCGCTGTATTTCTTCGTAGACGAGTTGATCGAATTGTATCGATATCACCTTCTTCGTCGAGCCGACTGACGAAGTGTCGCATTGAGTTGTTGCCATCTCAGAAGAGGAGATGGTTTTTCCCAGCAGAGTCGCCAATTTATTTTCCATAAATAAATTCACTTTATTTATTGTGTTTCTGGGAAAATTACAACTGTAGGAATCCGATCTAGAAGACGATCGCTTTATCCCTTAGACGATGTGAAGAAGAAAAGCTCTCAAAAATTCGACAGCAATTTAGATATCTGTGTCTCTGTACAATGAATGAGAAAAGAACTCTATTTATATAGTCAAAAATAACTGAAAAAGATAACTGTCTTCACAACCTGTGCATAGTTGAAAATCACGCAGGATTTAACATACGCAAGGTTATGAGCAGTTACTGGACGTGGCCTGTAACTGTTGGACACATGGCAATCATGCATGAGTCGTGTGCAAGTTACAGGACACGCAGGTGAGAGATCGGTGGCATGGCTGCCACATACTCCAATTTGATGAAATCCATGCAGGCTTGTTGAGGACGAAATCCATGCAGACTTGGGGCAGAAAGCTTCAGAATTCACGCAGACTTGGTGCAGAAAGCTTCAGAATCCACGCAGACTTGGTGCAGAAAGCTTCAAAATACACGCAAGCTTGAGGAAGGAACATAGAAGTTCGAAATACACGCAGACTTGAGTCAGAACTGCCAGCTGTCTTGATTCGACGTGCCTCGACTGACACAAAATCTCTGACATTGATTGCCTTTTGTTAGTTGCATTAAATGACAATAAGCTCTTTTGGTACACCAACTTGATGAAGGCTGATTCTTGTTGAAGAAGATTTCGAAAATCACGCAATAGTCGGCTGTGATCTCTCGAGTTTCGTGCATACGTGGCATACGAGAAGACATTCTTTAACTGTCGTGCTGTCAGTCGTAATGACACTCTGCAAATGATGAGCTGTCTATGCGTGTATTTGAGAAAATATTGTCTGTCTAGATCAACTCAGCATGACTTTTAGACTTTGTCCTGATCAACTCAGCATGACTTTTAGACTTTGTTCTGATCAACTCAGCGTGACTTTCATTTTTTAGGCCTACAGGCGTGTAGGCCCCAAAAATATAGTCATGCTGAGTTAATACAGCCTATCAAGAAAATGTCTAAAAGACACGCTGAGTTCTATCAAATCATTTCCTCAAAAGTATGCAGAGTTCAAAATGGTACTCAAAGACAGCTCATCATTTGTCAGATTGTAATTATGACTGACAGCACGACAGTCAATAAACGTCTCCTCGTATGCCACATATGCACGGGATTCAAGAGATCTCAGCCGACTATTGCGTGATTTTCGAAATCTTTTTCAACAAGATTCGGTCTTCGTCAAGTTGGCGTACCAGAAAGGGCTTATCATCAATTAATGTGACCGACAAAGCAATCAATGTCAGAGATTTTGTGTCAGTCGAGGCACGTCAAATTAAGACAGCTGGCCTTCTGACTCAAGTCTGCGTGCATTTTGAACTTCAGTGTTCCTGCCTCAAGTTTACGTGTATTCTGAGCCTTCTGCCTCAAGTTTGCGTGTATTCTGAGCCTTCTGCCTCAAGTTTGTATGTATTCTGAGCCTTCTGCCTCAAGTTTGTATATATTTTGAGCCTTTTGCCTCAAGTTTGCGTGTATTCTGAGCCCTCTGCCTCAAGTTCGCGTATATTTTGAGCCTAAGTGTTTCTGCTGTAAGTCAGCGTAGATTTTTCATCTCAACAGGGATTTCATCCTCAACCAGTTAGCAGATTATCATCTCAAATTATCAAATTGGAGTATGTGGCAGACATGCCACAGATCTCTCGTATGCGTGCCCCAGTAACTTGCACACGACTCATGCATGATTGCCATGTGTCCAACAGTTATGGGCCACGTCCAGTAACTGCTCATCAACCTTGCGTACGATTGAGTCCTGCGTGATTATCAACTATGCATAGGTTATGAAGACAGTTATCTTTTTAGTTATTTTTTACTCTATAAATAGAGTTCTTTTCTCATTCATTGTACAGATATACAGAATATCTAAATTGCTGTCGAATTCTTGAGAGCTTTTCTTCTTCTCATCGTCCAAGGGATAAAGCGATCGTCTTCTAGATCGGATTTCTATAGTTGTATTTTTCCAAAATTAAAATAAATAAAGTGAATTTATTTATGGAAAACAAATTGGCGACTCTGCTGGAGAAACCCATCTCCTCTTCTGAGATGGCCACAACTCAATGCGACGCTTCGTCGGTCGGATCGACAAAGAAGGTGATATCGATTCAGTTCAATCAACTCGTCTATGAAGAAATGTAGTGGGCTAAGGGTGGCAAGCACACTTCAGCCTCTATCACCACCGCCAAATCAAAGGGACGATCTGTCTATGTCCCTAAGAATCTGTTGGCAACCAAAGATGGTAAAGTTTCTGCCACAGTGTCCATTACTAACACTGGCAAGAACTCCACTGCAGGCACGCATACTCCTGTGTGCTCGAAGACGACAGCATCCAAAAGATACGCTAACAGTGATGGCTCTTTAGCCAAATCTGTTTCCGTAGTCACACAGTCCAAAAGTCACGCTGACAGCACTGGCTCTTTAGCCAAACCTGTTCTAGCGTGCATTTCCAAACCCAAAAATCATGCTAACAGTACTGGTTCTTTAACCAAGTCTGTCTTAGCGTGTATTCCGCACACATCATCCACCAAGTCAGCTCTCCCTGACTCTGCATGCGTACCGAAATCTGGCTTTTTAGCCAAGACTTCATATGCTGACAGCACTGGCTCCTTAGCCAAATTGTCACCAGCATATTCTAAGAAGAATAGCTCTTTAGCTATTTCTTCCTCCTTGCCAAGTTCTGTTAGAACTGGGGGTAGTCTTGCTAGGCTCCTCCACAAATGGCTCACAAAGTCCCTTCGAATAGGAACAACTCTTCAGTTGTTTCTTCTGCTCCTGTAGTGTTTACTTCAGGAACAGCTTTGGCTGACAGTTTTGTTAGTCAAAGAAAAGGAAATAGTCTTTTGACTACTCTTCCTTCTAGACATTCTATGTCTCAAAACTTGAACAAGTCTAAAAAGAAACATTTCTTAATGTCTTCTTCTACGACTTCTTCAAATTGGGCACATAATTTGTCTCTACAAAATGGTTTGTTACCAACCCCTAATCAAGGGGATGGTTTAACTCTTCCTTCTCTGCAAATATCCAGATCAATGGAAGGAAAACTTCAAGTATCAAAGACCAGTGTTTTACCTCCAAAAGATCTAAGAACGAAACTTAATCAATCCTGTTTGGGAAGCACTTCTGGTGTTAAGAAACCATACCAATCGGGAATGAAAGTAAGAGATCCGGATGCAGAATATGCCAAAAATTATGTTGCTCAGATTAATCACTCTTTGTATAATCAAGAGCCGACAAAATCCAAGGACAAGAAATACATTCCTAATAAACAAAGATTGTTCTCAAATATACCTCAATCTTCACATACGGATTTGCGAGAACATCTTCAACAAAAGAGGAGGAATAATTCTCTGTCAATGGATCATGACCATACTGATCATGATTGTGACTTCCAACCTAGGGTCATAATTCAATGCAGATGTCAAACTAAACGACAGTCTGTCTTTAATCGGATCCAGTGTGAACCTATGTAGCTTCCCTTTTCGGAAATTTTTTTTAAATATTTATTTATTTATTTATTTGATTTAAATGGGGATTTTAGAATTTTAAATATTTATTTAGTTAATTATTACGGTAGATGATTTTAGCCATGATTGAGATTTGAAGTACTAGACAACTAGGATCTGTGGCACAGGAGATGTAGCAGTGTGCCTTGACTAGTGTACTAGCCATGCCCGGGGAAACCTAGCCATAGGGATGTCCTAACTAGGAAAACCAGGCCAAGTTGTGACATGACCATTATAAATAGTTAATTATTCATTATTAATATTGTTTGACGTCTAGGTGACCCGGTCGCACCCAACTAGTCAAACTGAATCCAAACTGAGCCCAAGCCCATATAGTCATGCGGGACGCCCTATCACATTCGTGTTGATGTATCTTGGTATGATGGTGTCGAAGTCTGTTTTAAATTATCTAATGAATATTTTCTAAGTATTCTTAAATTAAATATTCTAATGCCGTCATTAGTTGATATTCAATGATAATTGTACAAATGTGTCCTTGTACGTTTTCGAATTATTAGGCTGTATATATATATATATATATATATATATATATATATATATATATATATATATATATATATATATATATATATATATTTTATATATATATATATATATATATATATATATATATATATATATA
Organism: Iris pallida; assembly: GCA_029216955.1. Lineage (NCBI taxonomy): Eukaryota > Viridiplantae > Streptophyta > Magnoliopsida > Asparagales > Iridaceae > Iris > Iris pallida. Next base: position 3,200,346 of record JANAVB010033217.1, read on the forward strand.
TATATATATATATATATTTGTATGTACACCCGTTATTGGTTTATTAAACTTCGTTATTATTATTAGTATTATTTTATTGAGATTGTTATTTAATATTATTATTAATATTTGTTATAGTAGTTCTGTCAAAATAAATATATTATATATATAAAGATGTATGTGTGCATATATATATATATATATATATGTGTATAATGTACATAAATATATGTGTAGGTGAATGTATAAATATAGGTGTATATTGATTGGTATACATATTAACGTAGGTGTATATGGGTGTGAATATACATACATGCGTGTACGTATATGTATATAAATATATGTTATAGAGGAAAATAATTGGATGGAAGGCTTATAATACAGCAATAATGTTCATATATTATTGCAAAATCATATTTTGATTTTTAGTGATTTATATAAAATTGTTGGTTATAATTATATACAAAAGATAGTTGTATGATAGCATATAGCTTTTATATATAATAATGAGTATAGCAAATTTCCCTGTACTGTTCCCCTTAAGAACAGTACCAAATATAAACCCCATAGCTAACTCTCCCCATTAAGCAAAGCCCGACCAGGCCTAACACAAAGTCACAGCAAACCATCCCAACCCAGGCCTGAGCCTGTTCTCCCCATAGCCCTGTGTGCAAACCCACACAGCAGGCTAAAACTGAGCAAACCCGAACCCAGCTTTCAGCCCACAGCCGAGCCATCAAGGCCTGGACCAAACTCTCCAAGAATTGGCAAGCCACACCCGAACTTCCCCTAGAGCTCATGGGCTCGACCCAGAGTTCCTACATTCACAGGATAATCTATCCCAACTAAACCCAGCAACAGGCTCACCACCCGACCCTGTTACTCGACTGAACAGCGTATTTAAGAGAACGAACCAGAGGCAAACCCTAACTCTGAAACCCATGCCCCATCCCTCGTCATCCTGGGCGTGTCCCGTACACGTGCGCGCTGCCGTGGGCACCGCCGGACGGCCGGAGCAGGCCGGAACCGCGAGCACAGCAGGGCGATGGAACAGAGAAGTAGCAGCGCCGAGCCAACTTCGCGACGCTCTCCCTTCCATCTCGTTCGATCTTTCGTCGAACCAGTGGTTCAGGTACGACTACAACCTATACAGATTCGTTTTGATTCATTTACCCCGATTCGATTTGCACTGCACGCTTCGTAGGATCGACCCAAAGTCGGACAAAAATCAGTCCAAAACAGAGAAAAATCCAGTCCAATCACCCAAGTTTGACGATCGATTCTGATCGATCTAGAATCATGTTAGAAAAACTATTTGAATGTGTTTATTGACAACATGTAGGGCTTTGAATCCCTTTTTACAGATTTTAATTTCATCGACTACGTGCCGAGAAATCGGATTCCGAAGTTTCCCAAAAACCCGTTTTCAAAACATTGAAATCGCTCCACACGACGTGCGTCACGCCAATCCGGACGACGTGGTCGCGAACCGAAAGCATCGAAAGTTGCGTAACGGCTTTGTGGTCGTGTGGGCTTTGACGGAATTCAAATTGGTCGCGTGTGCGCGACGAATTTGATGCGTATCCGTCAAAATTTACCGTATCGTGCACTTTGCAAATTCTCCAATTACTTTGTGCACGCTCGTCAGATCGAGACGAAACTTGCGCCAACAGAACCGTATCATTTTTCTGGTCCTGTATGCCAAGTTTGGTCTAATTCTGAGACAGTTGAATCCGACGTCGTTTTGCGGGCCCTACGGTCCCACTCAACGGGTGATTTTGTGCACGGCCCGCCGGAATCCAACTCTGGACATACGGTTGGGTTCGTATCGAAAAATTGGATCGTAGACATGTAGTTTGACAACTTTAGAGACCTTTGACTCTGACACGCATTTCGGTGCAAAGCGGGTCCAACGGCGGACATCGTTTTTGCCCGAAATTATCGTCTTGCCCCTGTGTCCAGAATTGGACTTAAGGACAGGAAATCCTAGCTAATTTGACTATTCTGTGAACGTTGGTACTATTTATTTCAGCATCCGGAGACTTCTGCATGTGTTGATTGATTGTGGCTCGTGAGTGGTATATTATTGGTTTCTCCAGCTAAGGACCTCAGGCAAGTGCACTTTCTGATTGCTTTTCGATTCATAGTAGTCTTTTCATTTCATGTCTATACATATATCTTGCTGTTTGTTGACACGCTCGTCACACGGAGTAGTCGGGAGGGGAAATATCTTACTAGACATGTGGACTACCCAGAACTATCCCAGTGTCTCTCGTGAATGATAGCCGCTGCATACGGCACGTGCAGTGTGCCTGATTTACCCCCTAGCCATCCGCATGTCGAAACAGATATTTCATACCACCTAGATAGATGTCTTTTATTAGTTTTTCCTTGTTTACTTCTCTATCGTGCTATGTCATCAGTTTACCTACGGCTTTCATATCTCATATGCTATTTTCATGTCTTGTCAATTCTATTGTGTTTTACATTGTCGTCGGTTTGTGTACTTGTTCCAATCCTGACTGGATAACCAACATTTTTCAGGCCGCGATCACTCTTAGCATTGGGAAGACATGGGTATGCTGAGGCCGACCTAGAAGTAGAAAGCAATTGTATCAATTTTATTAACTGTAAAATCTTGTATTTTCTTCAATTGTAAATGTTGTAATAAATTTAGAAATGTGAATGAGCAGCAATTGTGATTTCTTGAGCATTTATTTCTTGCGGGCTTGACAGCGTTCTACCGCCGACTCTGCGGCGTAGGCTGGCTTGGACACGTCTCGTATCCGGAAAAGCGGGTGCGGGTCGTGACAAGTTTTTGTGGTGGCCCATGCAGGTCAGTTTTCGTAAAAGATTGCGAACTCGTGATGGTACGTAAGTTAGTCGTACCATTGCGAGCCTGCGTCCAAGAAATGCTCATTCACAATTAGGATTAAAATAATTTAGGAGGATAACTAGGATAAGGGTCCCTCATTATTTGGGTAGTTAAGATTGTCTGATTGGCCATGCAAGTTGGATACAGGGTTGTTAAATTTAGATTGCTTGCTAAATCTTTATAGATACACTAATACTTTTGATATGACATTATGATCCAATGTGGATCCACTATTCGCTTGGTTAGTTAGATCTTCATCTTGATAATCTGTTCAATTTTCTTTTTGCTCTATTAGATATAAATATCATATCATAAATTAGAATTGCCTACTTTAAATTCTATTTTGCTGTAAGAACTAGTTTATAATTTCTGATTCTGTTATTCGTGTACGAATCTCGAGTTAGATTTTGATTCTCACAAAACTCGAATTACTTGTGCCTCATTTCCAAAAATCTTGCCTACTTATATTTTAACTATCTTGACCAACGCTGCTATTACATCCTAGTTTTTGCAAGCTTACTCTTCTATCAAGCTTGATTCGAGACATATGTTTATTGTGTACGCCCGCTGACATATTGTCTAAACAGAATCATTGTATTACGGTCTGATCAACCATGATGCATTTGGTTTATTTTTTTTCATTTAATTATCCTACGTGGATTGAGATATAAATGTCTCTAGGATCTCATCCACGACTGCTTTGACAATTCCGTTTGAATTATACATTCGCCTTTGAATCACGTAAATTGTATCCAGTGATATCTCTCTCGAGCTCTTTATTGTTTTTGCCTTTCACTAATTAGAAAGACGAAAACTCGTAATTGATAGATAGGAGAGGATCCTAGATGCCATATGCCTAGATATCTGTTGGTAGAATTATTGGTCACTAGTAGAAGATTATATGATTTTGGTGACCCGTGTTTCAAGGGAGTAGTGTGACCAAAGGTGGGTAGAAGCCCTCGAGACTTCGTAGCTACAAATGATTAGGAGGAGGATATAAGCTATTTTCGAGAAATTAAATTTGAGAATATTAAGGTGTTTGTAGACTTTGAATTTTACGGGATAGTCATGAATTAGAATTTCGAGGACGAAATTATTTTTTAGGTGGGTAGATTTGTAGCTCCCCTTTCCGAAATTTTTTTTAAATATTAATTTATTTATTTATTTGATTTAAATGGGGATTTTAGAATTTTAAATATTTATTTAGTTAATTATTACGGTAGATGATTTTAGCCATGATTGAGATTTGAAGTACTAGACAACTAGGATCTGTGGCACGGGAGATGTAGCAGTGTGCCTTGACTAGTGTATTAGCCATGCCTGGGGAAACCTAGCCATAGGGATGTCCTAACTAGGAAAACCAGGCCAAGTTGTGACATGACCATTATAAATAGTTAATTATTCATTATTAATATTGTTTGACGTCTAGGTGACCCGGTCGCACCCAACTAGTCAAACTGAATCCAAACTGAGCCCAAGCCCATATAGTCATGCGGGACGCCCTATCACATTCGTGTTGATGTATCTTGGTATGATGGTGTCGAAGTCTGTTTTAAATTATCTAATGAATATTTTCTAAGTATTCTTAAATTAAATATTATAATGCCGTCATTAGTTGATATTCAATGATAATTGTACAAATGTGTCCTTGTACGTTTTCGAATTATTAGGCTGTATATATATATATATATTTGTATGTACACCCGTTATTGGTTTATTAAACTTCGTTATTATTATTAGTATTATTTTATTAAGATTTTTATTTAATATTATTATTAATATTTGTTATAGTAGTTCTGTCAAAATAAATATATTATATATATGAAGATGTATGTGTGCATATATATATATATATACGTGTATAATGTACATAAATATATGTGTAGGTGAATGTATAAATAAAGGTGTATATTGATTGGTATACATATTAACGTAGGTGTATATGGGTGTGAATATAAATACATGCGTGTACGTATATATATATAAATATATGTTATAGAGGGAAATAATTGGATGGAAGGCTTATAATACAGCAATAATGTTCATATATTATTGCAAAATCATATTTTGATTTTTAGTGATTTATATAAAATTGTTGGTTATAATTATATACAAAAGATAGTTGTATGATAGCATATAGCTTTTATATATAATAATGAGTATAGCAAATTTCCCTGTACTGTTCCCCTTAAGAACAGTACCAAATATAAACCCCATAGCTAACTCTCCCCATTAAGCAAAGCCCGACCAGGCCTAACACAAAGTCACAGCAAACCATCCCAACCCAGGCCTGAGCCTGTTCTCCCTATAGCCTTGTGTGCAAATCCACACAGCAGGCTACAACTGAGCAAACCCGAACCCAGCTTTCAGCCCACAGCCGAGCCATCAAGGCCTGGCCCAACCTCCCCAAGAATTGGCAAGCCACACCCGAACTTCCCCTAGAGCTCATGGGCTCGACCCAAAGTTCCTACATTCACAGGATAATCTATCCCAACTAAACCCAGCAACAGACTCCCCACCCGATCCTGTTACTCGACTGAACAGCATATTTAAGAGAACGAACCAGAGGCAAACCCTAACTCTGAAACCCGTGCCCCATCCCTCGTCACCCTGGGCGTGTCCCACACATGCGCGCGCCAGCGTGGGCACCGCCGGACGGCCGGAGCAGGCCGGAACCGCGCGCACAGCAGGGCGATGGAACAAAGAAGTAGCAGCGCCGTGCCAACTTCGCGACGCTCTCCCTTCCTTTTCGTTCGATCTTTCGTCGAACCAGTGGTTCAGGTATGACTATAACCTATACAAATTCGTTTCGATTCATTTACCCCGATTCGATTTGCACTGCATGCTTCGTAGGATCGACCCAAAGTCGAACAAAAATCAGTCCAAAACAGAGAAAAATCCAGCCCAATCACCCAAGTTTGACGATCGATTCTGATCGATCTAGAATCATGTTAGAAAAACTATATAAAGGCATTTATTGACAACATGTAGGGCTTCGAATCCTTTTTTACGGATTTTGATTTCATCGACTACGTGCCGAGAAATCGGATTCCGAAGTTTCCCAAAAACCCGTTTACAAAACATTGAAATCGCTCCACACGACGTACGTCACGCCAATCCGGATGACGTGGTCGCGAACCGAAAGCATCTAAAGCTGCGTAACGGCTTTGTGGTCGTGTGGGCTTTGACGGAATTCAAATTGGTCGCGTGTGCGCGACGAATTTGATGCATATCCGTCGAAATTCACCGTATCGTGCACTTTGCAAATTCTCTAATTACTTTGTACACGCTCGTCAGATCGAGACGAAACTTGTGCCAATAGAACCGTATCATTTTTCTGGTCCTATATACCAATTTTGGTCCAATTCTGAGATAGTTGAATCCGACGTCGTTTTGCGGGCCCCACGGTCCCACTCAACGGGTGATTTTGTGCACGGCCCGCCGAAATCCAACTCTGGACATACGGTTGGGTTCGTATCAAAAAACTGGATCCGTAGATATGTAGTTTGACAACTTTAGAGACCTTTGACTCTGACACGCATTTCGGTGCAAAGCGGGTCCAACGACGGACATCGTTTTTGTCCAAAATTATCGTCTTACCCTTGTGTCCAGAATTGGACTTAAGGACAGGCGATCCTAGCTAATTTGACTATTCTGAGAACGTTGGTACTATTTATTTCAGCATCCGCAGACTTCTGCATGTGTTGATTGGTTGTGGCTCGTGAGTGGTATATTATTATTGGTTTCTCTAGCTAAGGACCTCAGGCAAGTGCACTTTCTGATTACTTTTCGATTCATAGTAGTCTTTTCATTTCATGTCTATACATATATCTTGCTGCTTGTTGACACGCTCGTCACACGGAGTAGTCGGGAGGGGAAATATCTTAGTAGACATGTGGACTACCCAGAACTATCCCAGTGTCTCTCGTGAATGATAGCCGCTGCACACGGCACGTGCAGTGTGCCTGATTTACCCCCTAGCCGTCCACATGTCGAAACAGATATTTCACACCACCTAGATAGATGTCTTTTATTAGTTTTTCCTTGTTTACTTCTCTATCGTGCTATGTCATCAGTTTTCTTACAGCTTTCATATCTCATATGCTATTTTCATGTCTTGTCAATTCTATTGTGTTTTGCATTGTCGTCGGTTTGTGTACTTGTTCCAATCCTGACTGGATAACCAATATTTTTCAGGTCGCGATCACTCTTAGCATTGGAAAGACATGGGTATGCTGAGGCCGACCTAGAAGTAGAAAGCAATTGTATCAATTTCATTAACTGTAAAATCTTGTATTTTCTTCAATTGTAAATGTTGTAATAAATTTAGAAATGTGAATGAGCAGCAATTGTGATTTCTTGAGCATTTATTTCTTGCGGGCTTGACAGCGTTCTACCGCCGACTCTGCGGCGTAGGCTGGCTTGGACACGTCTCGTATCCGGAAAAATGGGTGCGGGTCATGACAAGTTTTTGTGGTGGCCCATGCAGGTCAGTTTTCGCAAAAGATTGCGAACTCGTGATGGTACGTAAGTTAGTCGTACCATTGCGAGCCTGCGTCCAAGAAATGCTCATTCACAATTAGGATTAAAATAATTTAGGAGGATAACTAGGATAAGGGTCCCTCATTAATTGGGTAGTTAAGATTGTGTGATAGGCCATGCAAGTTGGATACAGGGTTGTTAAATTTAGATTGCTTGCTAAATCTTTATAGATACACTAATACTTTTGATATGACATTATGATCCAATGTGGATCCACTATTCGCTTGGTTAGTTAGATCTTCATCTTGATAATCTGTTTAATTTTTTTTTTGCTCTATTAGATATAAATATCATATCATAAATTAGAATTGCCTACTTTAAATTCTATTTTGCTGTAAGAACTAGTTTATAATTTCTGATTTTGTTATTCGTGTACGAATCTCGAGTTAGATTTTGATTCTCACAAAACTCGAATTACTTGTGCCTAATTTCCAAAAATCTTGCCTACTTATATTTTAACTATCTTGACCAACGCTGCTATTACAGCCTAGTTTTTGCAAGCTTACTCTTCTATCAAGCTTGATTCGAGACATATATTTATTGGGGATGCCCGCTAACATATTGTTTAAACAGAATCATTGTATTTCGGTCTGATCAACCATGATGCATTTGGTTCATTTTTTTTCATTTAATTATCCTACGTGGATTGAGATATAAACGTCTGTAGGATCTTATCCACGACTGCTTTGACAATTCCGTTTGAATTATACATTCGCCTTTGAATCACGTAAATTGTATCCAGTGATATCTCTCTCGAGCTCTTTATTGTTTTTGCCTTTCACTAATTAGAAAGACGAAAACTCGTAATTGATAGATAGGAGAGGATCCTAGATGCCATATGCCTAGATATCTGTTGGTAGAATTATTGGTCACTAGTAGAAGATTATATGATTTTGGTGACCCGTGTTTCAAGGGAGTAGTGTGACCAAAGGTGGGTAGAAGCCCTCGAGACTTCGTAGCTACAAATGATTAGGAGGAGGATATAAACTATTTTCGAGGAATTAAATTTGAGAAGATTTAGGTGTTTGTAGACTTTGAATTTTACGGGATAGTCATGAATTAGAATTTCGAGGACGAAATTATTTTTTAGGTGGGTAGATTTGTAGCTCCCCTTTCCGGAAATTTTTTTTAAATATTAATTTATTTATTTATTTGATTTAAATGGGGATTTTAGAATTTTAAATATTTATTTAGTTAATTATTATGGTAGATGATTTTAGCCATGATTGAGATTTGAAGTACTAGACAACTAGGATCTGTGGCACGGGAGATGTAGCAGTGTGCCTTGACTAGTGTACTAGCCATGCCCGGGGAAACCTAGCCATAGGGATGTCCTAACTAGGAAAACCAGGCCAAGTTGTGACATGACCATTATAAATAGTTAATTATTCATTATTAATATTGTTTGACGTCTAGGTGACCCGGTCGCACCCAACTAGTCAAACTGAATCCAAACTGAGCCAAAGCCCATATAGTCATGCGGGACGCCCTATCACATTCGTGTTGATGTATCTTGGTATGATAGTGTCGAAGTTTGTTTTAAATTATCTAATGAATATTTTCTAAGTATTCTTAAATTAAATATTATAATGCCGTCATTAGTTGATATTCAATAATAATTGTACAAATGTGTCCTTGTACGTTTTCGAATTATTAGGCTGTATATATATATATATATTTGTGTGTACACCCGTTATTGGTTTATTAAACTTCGTTATTGTTATTAGTATTATTTTATTGAGATTGTTATTTAATATTATTATTAATATTTGTTATAGTAGTTCTGTCAAAATAAATATATTATATATATGAAGATGTATGTGTGCATATATATATATATACGTGTATAATGTACATAAATATATGTGTAGGTGAATGTATAAATATAGGTGTATATTGATTGGTATACATATTAACGTAGGTGTATATGGGTGTGAATATACATACATGCGTGTACGTATATGTATATAAATATATGTTATAGAGGGAAATAATTGGATGTAAGGCTTATAATACACCAATAATGTTCATATATTATTGCAAAATCATATTTTGATTTTTAGTGATTTATATAAAATTGTTGGTTATAATTATATACAAAAGATAGTTGTATGATAGCATATAGCTTTTATATATAATAATGAGTATAGCAAATTTCCATGTACTGTTCCCCTTAAGAACAGTACCAAATATAAACCCCATAGCTAACTCTCCCCATTAAGCAAAGCCCGACCAGGCCTAACACAAAGTCACAGCAAACCATCCCAACCCAGGCCTGAGCCTGTTCTCCCCATAGCCCTGTGTGCAAACCCACACAGCAGGCTAAAACTGAGCAAACCCGAACCCAGCTTTCAGCCCACAGCCGAGCCATCAAGGCCTGGCCCAAACTCCCCAAGAATTGGCAAGCCACACCCGAACTTCCCCTAGAGCTCATGGGCTCGACCCAGAGTTCCTACATTCACAGGATAATCTATCCCAACTAAACCCAGCAACAGGCTCCCCACCCGACCCTGTTACTCGACTGAACAGCGTATTTAAGAGAACGAACCAGAGGCAAACCCTAACTCTGAAACCCGCACCCCATCCCTCGTCACCCTGGGCGTGTCCCGCACATGCGTGCGCCGCCGTGGGCACCGCCGGACGGCCGGAGCAGGCCGAAACCGCGCGCACAGCAGGGCGATGGAACAAAGAAGTAGCAGCGCCGAGCCAACTTCGCGACGCTCTCCCTTCCATCTCGTTAGATCTTTCGTCGAACCAGTGGTTCAGGTACGACTACAACCTATACAGATTCGTTTCGATTCATTTACCCCGATTCGATTTGCACTGCACGCTTCGTAGGATCGACCCAAAGTCGAACAAAAATCAGTCCAAAACAGAGAAAAATCCAGTCCAATCACCCAAGTTTGACGATCGATTCTGATCGATCTAGAATCATGTTAGAAAAACTATTTGAAGGCATTTATTGACAACATGTAGGGCTTCGAATCCCTTTTTACGAATTTTGATTTCATCGACTACGTGCCGAGAAATCGGATTCCGAAGTTTCCCATAAACCCGTTTTCAAAACATTGAAATCGCTCCACACGACGTGCGTCACGCCAATCCGGATGACGTGGTCACGAACCAAAAGCATCGAAAGCTGCGTAACGACTTTGTGGTCGTGTGGGCTTTGACGGAATTCAAATTGGTCGCGTGTGCGCGACGAATTTGATGCGTATCCGTCAAAATTCACCGTATCGTACACTTTGCAAATTCTCCAATTACTTTGTGCACGCTCGTCAGATCGAGACGAAACTTTTGCCAACAGAACCGTATCATTTTTTTGGTCCTGTATGCCAAGTTTGGTCCAATTCTGAGACAGTTGAATCCGGCGTCGTTTTACGGGTCCCACGGTCCCACTCAACGGGTAATTTTGTGCACGGCCTGCCGGAATCAAACTCTGGACATACGGTTGGATTCGTATCGAAAAACTGGATCCGTAGACATGTAGTTTGACAACTTTAGAGACCTTTGACTCTGACACGCATTTCGGTGCAAAGTGGGTCCAACGACAGACATCGTTTTTGTCCGAAATTATTGTCTTGCCCCTGTGTCCAGAATTGGACTTAAGGACAGGCAATCCTAGCTAATTTGACTATTCTGAGAACGTTGGTACTATTTATTTCAGCATCCGGAGACTTTTGCATGTGTTGATTGATTGTGGCTCGTGAGTGGTATATTATTATTGGTTTCTCCAGCTAAGGACCTCAGACAAGTGCACTTTCTGATTGCTTTTCGATTCATAGTAGTCTTTTCATTTCATGTCTATACATATATCTTGCTGCATGTTGACACGCTCGTCACACGGAGTAGTCGGAAGGGGAAATATCTTAGTAGACATGTGGACTACCCAGAACTATCCCAGTGTCTCTCGTGAATGATAGCCGCTGCACACGGCACGTGCAGTATGCCTGATTTACCCCCTAGCCGTCCATATGTCGAAACAGATATTTCACACCACCTAGATAGATGTCTTTTATTAGTTTTTCCTTGTTTACTTCTCTATCGTGCTATGTCATCAGTTTTCTTACAGCTTTCATATATCATATGCTATTTTCATGTCTTGTCAATTCTATTATGTTTTGCATTGTCGTCGATTTGTGTACTTGTTCCAATCCTGACTGGATAACCAACATTTTTCAGGCCGCGATCACTCTTAGCATTGGGAAGACATGGGTATGTTAAGGCCGACCTAGAAGTAGAAAACAATTATATCAATTTCATTAACTGTAAAATCTTGTATTTTCTTCAATTGTAAATGTTGTAATAAATTTAGAAATGTGAATGAGCAGCAATTGTGATTTCTTGAGCATTTATTTCTTGCGGGCTTGATAGCGTTCTACCGCCGACTCTGCGGCGTAGGCTGGCTTGGACACGTCTCGTATCCGGAAAAGCGGGTGCGGGTCGTGACAACCTATGTCTGATGAAGATGAACCTCTTTTCGCTTCTATCAACATGACCTCTCGGGATACTGGGGGTAGAACTGATAGTCAAGATGGGGTATATAGAGGCACCAGATCAAGAGTCCTGGCTTCTAATCAAAGAACTTCGGTTTCTGAAGACTATTCTGAATTCCTTGGAGAATCCAACTTCCCGCCTCTTTCTACTGGGGGTAGTTCTCCTACAACTGATTTTGATACACAAAGCAATGATTCAGAACAAACAGTATCATCAACAATCCCTCGTATAGTCACAACTTATATGGTGGATGGAAATACTGAATTAAACAATGAACCTTCTTCTTCGATGACTCCCCAAGACCAAAAAATTGCTTCTTTGGAACAACATGTCACGACCTGTACCCTAGAGTTAGGGCACGAGAACGTAACAACGCTCAGCCTATGCCGCAGTGTCGGCGGTAGAACGCTGTCCTAGGTCTCAATGCATCTAACAGTATAAGACTAAACAGTTTATACTCCCCGAATGGGGGTGACATAGCAGATACAGTCTCAATCACATCTAGGGTAGAGCATGATAAAGATAGATAAAACATGAAATCCAAAATAAATACAGGAGATAGAAGTCTAAGTGTCTAAGATACATAAACCCAGAAATACATCTCAAAACTCAAATACAGTAATCTACAAAGTAAATACAGCTCCAGACAAAATGAAATAACTATCTAAACAACCTCTACTGTGTCTCCTCTAGGCTAGCAGGCAATCCCAGGCCATCTGTAAAATTTATCGACATGTCCAGTCAGGACAGGAGCGAGCACAATACATCTCAACAGTTCATAGCAGGTTAGAAAATATATTCATGCAGTAAAGTAAGATACAAGTACTGAAAGAAGTGCAGTATGTAAACAGAGAGAGAAAGCTGTAATAGAAATATCTACTATAAATAAAGAACTAACATGTGGCTAGTGAGTCAGAGTACAATATAGACATGTAAATGGCATAGGAGATTCTAATAAGACACTATGGAAGAGATTCTGATAAGATACTACTTGGGTATTATTCACATGTCCATTTCTACTCCCCCGTACCCCCAATCAATACACAAGGATCCAGCCAGGTTATGTTATATGATGCTATGTAACAGTCCCCGAAGGGTGGTAGACCCCGAAGGTGATAGACCCCAAAGGTGATAGACCCCGAAGGTGATACATAGTAGTCCCATAAATGGGATAAGGATTCTAGGAAGACTCTACGATCATAAGAGTATATGTCGTAAGTGATCAAAGAACCAATGAAGCATATGATACACCATGTAAGTGAAACGCACAGAACATGTAGTACCCGATGCTCCCTAAGGATAACATCTCAAGAAGGGATCCATATAGTACCAATCCGTGTGACCAACGTGACAGTACAAGTAAAGTAATCTACTGCAGTAAATAATTTTAAGCAGAATATAAAATGATCAGAGAATGTACTCGCCTCGATAACCTGAACAGCTGATAAGTATAGGGGGTCCCACTGAAGCCACAGAGTCCTATTTAAAGCAACACTGGTTACAAGGTGTTCAAGTTTAAAATAAATGAATCCACAAACAATCTATGTTTTTATCCTAGATTCTTCTAAGTCAAAACAACTCTAGGTCGACTCCGGTCAACTGCACTAGTCAAACTAGGTCAAACTAGGTCATGTCCTAACCCAGCAAGTCTTACTAGGCCTAACCAAGACTATCCTAGCAAGCACACATCAATACAAGGCTATACAAGCCAATATACACCCGACTCTATATAGCATGCAATTATTCAATACTCAAATAGACAAGAATTCACATTGGATATACACTAGGTAATCTATTACTTTAAGCTATATATGTCTACACATATATACACATGCATATATTGGTATTCAACATTAGGTCTATAATTATGGTATTTCAAATGGTTATATAAACTTATATATATTACAACACAATATGCTACCATATATATAATATACATACATAGCTAAGTTAACTATATTCATAAATACTTATTTAAGAGGCTATGTGTGTGTATGTGAACATGGCAAAGGGGCAAGTGAGGGTTAAATGGGCATACATAGTGTATACATATCAAAGAGTGTCAAAGTGTAAGTGAACAAAGTGTCAAGTGTGATAGTGTCAACATAGTGTAAGGGGTACATGAGGTAATATAGGATTTGTGTTAACATAGAACATTACATCTCATTAACTTGTATATTGCATATATTACATCTATTATTACATTACATTCATGCTTGCATTCATTCATCATTCATTTATTTTCTTGCACTACTATATACACCATATATTACATACTATGGAACCTACATATTCATTACAAGCCATACTTATACATGCTTACATTAGATAGGATACTTACACCTCATACATCATTTATTTAACCATTTACTCATGCTTGCATTCTCTATTTAGTTACGTAATGTATATACATTAACATGGGTTAAAATCAAATAGAACATTATATTACACACAAGGGTGCACAAAATGTATATGCCGAATAGTAACTCCTACTAATAATCAATACTGTACCAACTCAGCATGAATTAAATTCTAGGATTAAGGTATGTTATAGATCTATGTGTTAGCTTTCCGGAACTTCAAACGGATCGCGTTTTCGTTTCCGAAAACTCTCGGAATCGCGAAAACACCGAAAACGCGTTTGTCTTTCGTACAGCTGACACTCAAATAATTCTCCAGAAAGTTACAAAAAGAATTAGGCCAATTAATATATGTTTTTGGAAAGCTAACTTCAATACGCTTCTTTTAAAAAAAACGCGAGATTAAACCGAGCTTTGAGCTAGAAGTTATGACATTTCTAAGTTAGGGCTTAAATTAAAAACGTGGATAAAAATCATGACGGATTTAAATAGTTTGAGCCAAAAGAATACACAATATATATCCTAATTATCCACAACAATAATAGCAATATTAATGTGAGGAACCACACTCAAAAACTTCATTATATAATCGTCATGAACCATTTATTACATATATAAATATAGATACACTCTCATTACAATATATATATATATATATATATATATATATATATATATATATATATATATATATATATATATATAAATCTATATATGTAACATGAACACATCCACAACATAAAGGACACTCCTATGACCTCCAAATGGACACAAAATGGACACAAATGGAGATACAACTGTGGGGGTCATTCCTGTGGGTTTACAATATTCCTATATGCACGTAGGGGTGGTTTAGAGGAGAGATTATACCTTCCGGGAGAGAGATTCAAAGGAAAAGTCTTCCGACACGACACCGACACGTAGAGATTCCAAAAGGACACGAACGAGCTCCGAATCCTCCCAAACTTGGCTAGCTCCTCCCTTTCTTGGAGTAGAGGAGAAAAGAAGAAGATTTGGTGGAAGAAGGAGTTGATTTGGTGGAGAAATGATAGGGATTTGCTCTCTAGAAATTTGGGGAAGAACAAGAGAGAGAAAAATAGATGGATAATGACAAATGGGAGGCTCAACCCTATCCTTATTGTGGCTGGCCATAAAGGTGGTTTTGTCCTATTAGGAAAAGTCCAAAAGCCCCTTTTATAGTCTATTTACTAATACATTGGTAAGGGGTTAAGTCGGGGATAGTTTGGTCAATCCTAAAACACTAATCCATATTAATACTAACCAAAATAATTAGTCTAGTCACTAACTAAAATTAATATCATGTGGACTAAAATTAATATTATGTGGGCCATGCCTAACTAGTGTGTGGGTCCGCTAGAGTCAAAACTACCCCGGGTCCCCGATACAAGTCGGAATGAGTTAAAATTCGAACCCGACTCAAATAACCCCAAAACAATATCATAAATAATAAAATAAATTTCAAACCCAAAATAATATCATAAATAATAAAATAAATTTCAACCCGAAAATAATATCATAAATAATAAAATAAATTTTAAAAATATTTTTAAATATAAAATGACAAAAATACCCCTGTTTTTGAAAACTGGGGGTGACAAATCTATCCACCTTAAAAAATTTCGTCCTCGAAATTAAAACAAAGCAATCACAGGAAACACATGCAGAAAACAATCTCATTTAAATACTTTTCAAAAAAATCAGCAATAAAAAAATCTCCTTGAGGCACACATCAAACATTTATAAATAAAAACTGATACGTGTCCGATAAGGACACAAAACCATCACACCTATCAAAGGTCAAAATTAATAATCATCAACGCAATAAATATCAAAATAATTCAAGGAGGTCAAATGCAAAATATTCTTAGGCCAGAAATGACATTAAAATATCCTAATCATATGGTTAGGCTCTAGGTCAAACAGTCTCTAGGGTTTCACTAGCAAAACATCAAAATTACAAGTCAAGATTTTAAATAGTTTTAAAATGATTTAAAAAAATTTACCAAAAATTATATCATGATTTAAATGTCAAATCAATAAATGATTAAAATTACAAAATTTCAAAATTACTCTCATTTTAGAAAATTGGGTGTTACAAGTCTACCCACCTTAGAAAAATTTCATCCTCGAAATTAAAATGTCCATACTCCTAGGTCAAACCCCCACAATCAAAGTCCCAGATTAAAACAAATCATGTGATCAAAAGGACGACATACAGGGTCATTGCATACGGTGGTAGTGAAAGTCTCATCTAGGTATACTAGTCTTGCTAAACCAAGACGGTCATAGGGTATCAAACACACAAGAAATCTAGAGTGTTAAACTGAAAAAGATACAGAAATAACAAATCATCAAAACTGTAAGACAGTCTACCATCCTATGTGAAAGCTGGTACTCAAAAAAAAATATAAAAATAAGAAAGGTAACTTCCAATAATCTAAAAGGGTACAGAAAAATCAATTTCAAAGTTAAAGAATTAAAGGTCACTTGCATTGAAATCCAATCACAATATATATATATAGAGCGTTAGAGAGAGAAAAGCTGGCATTATGTAATGTTATATGGTTTGTGTGTGTATGGGTGTATGTGAACAGGTTAATATGGTAAGATAGTAGGCATATGTGTAGACGAAATATACATAAAATTGTATATGAGAAATTGGGTTTCAAAACAACGGCTATCAAGTTACACTAATCATGACATATTGGTTAAACAATCTATAATACGCAACTTATTTACTCATAACATGCATGGCTAACCTTATACATATATATATAAAGAGGGTGTGTGTGTGTGTCCTTGTACAGGGTTATAGCCTAGTATTGAAAGGTTAAATCCAGTTTTAGTTCAGCATTTACATGCAAAGTATGAAAATAAGCTAACATTTAAAACAGTAAAATATTAACATAATGCAGTCTCAGATTTTAGGGTTTTGAAACATCGCAACCCATCTCAATGGTCCTAATACATCCTAACATGATAGAAATGAAACCCTAACATACTATCCATACATTTATCTATGCACACAGTTCAATATTACATGTTAAATCTGAAATTTAACTAAACATGGAAATCAATGTAAAAATGTTAACATGTAACTAGTTTTCAGGATTTTGGAGAAATTTAAATATTAAAAACCAACTCAATGTTTATCACAACTAACATGTAAGAATATAAAACCTAAATTTATATCCCTACTTTCTACAAGGTATATAGCTCAAATATTACATTTAAGAAATAAAACAGCAATTTGAACTAACATTTGGTATCCCGCATCAAGGGTTAACATGCACACAGTCTCAGATTTTACAAATTTAAACACAAAACTCAACCAAAATTTTGAATTGAAACCCCACGTATAACATACATGTGCAGTGATGTAAACATAACTAATAATATAAAATTTATATTTAAATTACGAATTTAAACATGGAAAAGCAGAGAACCAGAAATATTGGGGTTTTGACAATTTAAACATCAACAACATATTAATATGTATTTAGATAGGTGGAAAAATCAAGTGTAGCATGCATACGTGTTAGACAAAGTGTCTGCTATATATATTCATATACATATTCTCATGTCCTAATATAAAAAAAAATTATTTCTACGTTAAGACTAACATTTAGATTCCTACGAAGATTCAAGCAGGTGATTGACGTAATCAAGGCAGTTTTATTATTATTATTTAATACAAGAATAATAGCAAGGAAGAAATAACGATAAAATCTGTTTTGCTTATCTATTTAAAGAAGAACCATTTTGAAATCCAGAGCTAAATTATCAAATCCAAGATAAAGTCTAGCAAAATTATCGATTCATTGCATTAAGAAGAAACTCATAGCAAGAAGTTACGCAAAGGTTTATAAAAACAGGCAAACCTACTCTTAAGTTAAATAATGAGAAGCAAACAAAACAAAACAATTAATAATTAAATTTTTTTTGAAGGACAGAAACAAAAGTAGAGAAAACATGTTTCAAAGACATTTAAGGTACAATCTGATAATCATATGCGTCTGTCCAAAATCATGGTACACTAAATTTTCGTCATACTAGTAAGCAAGGCTACGATAATCACAGAGCCCTTGACTTATGCACATATCTCTAGAATCATGGTATTTAACATTTTCGCGGTGCCGCTAGCTTGGCTGCGAAAACCTTAAATTCCCACACCCGAGAAATATATCCAGAGTCAGACTATATGTCCTCACCATGCTGGCTAATGTGACTATAGAAGACTAGATCCCATAACATAGATGACCTAGCCCATATAATTTCATCTTGCCAAAAAATTAAATTAATCAATAATGAATACTCAAAAATCAAATCAAATTTATTAACGAACATCAAAATTCAAAAATAAAAAAAATCTATCAAAATACAAACTCGAATGCAACAGCTATCATCAAAATTCAAAATTCGACAATCATCCATCAAAATTAATAAATACAAATTCAAATTCAACAATAATCCATTAAAATCAAATTTAACAACAAAAAGTAAAATAAATAAATCAAATCAAGGGAGAAATCATATGGATTCATCCCGATCTAGTGGCAGATTTTGAAAGCGGGATCGTTCCTATTCCCAAGGCAACTCTTGAAATCATGAATATTCCCCCCTAGTCTGAAGGATTAGTACCGATCACTATTGAAACAGGAGAAATCATATGGATTCATCCCGATCTAGTGGCAGATTTTGAATCTCCTCCCCTTCAAAAGACTACTTCCCTAAAATCTAAGAAGGCCGAAAAAACTAAGTCATGTCATATGACTTCTTTCGGATCTACTTCCGACACAGAACCAAAAGATAAAGTAGAAGCACTTGCTGGTGCTACTAGAACAGGGAAACATTATCTAAAGGATTATTCCAAGAGTCCTGAAGATACTCCTGATATCTCTCCAGCTGACAAAGATACTCCTGATGTTCCTCGTGAGGAAGAATCATCCACTGCACCTGTTCCTTCAACTACACCGGTTGTACCAATTCCTTCCGAGCCCACAGCACTTGAGAAAGACAAACAACAAGCTCGCTTCGATAAACCAATCAGGAAGTCCCCTCCCCTTAGACTTCAGAAGCCTTATAACTTTGACATTTTAGCTCAACTCGCTAGTACTCCAGCTAGAATGTCCCTCTTTGAACTTCTACGTCTTTCTAAAGAGACTCGGGAGACATTAAGTGAGACACTTCTTCAGGCTGACTCTTGTCTTGCACAATTAAAGAAGCCAGATGAAGAATCTGCTACTTGCTTACATTGCAATAGTGTATTGGAGATCATCCCGAATATCACCTTTACACAAGATGACATGTTATTGGAGGATAATCGACATGATCGGCCTCTCTACTACACCGGTTATATCGATACGATGAAGATAGATCGTATTCTTATTGATCCAGGATCTGCTTTAAGCATAATGCCAAAGAGTCTGCTGGATAAGTTAAAAATCCCTCTTCACAAACTTTTCAAGACGGTTACTACTATATTGGGATTCAATCAAAACCGAAGCGAGCCGTTGGGAAAGATTCATCTGAAACTTCAAATAGGTGATTTCAGATCCAAAGTCACTTTCTATGTGATCGAGATCGTGGGATCTTATAATCTTCTCCTGGGAAGACCCTTCCTTCATGAAAATAATGTGGTGCCTTCTACTCTTCATCAGTGCTTCAAATACATTGACAGCGATGTAAAGGTACAAAAAGAAGTTGCTGATATAAATCCTTTCCGTGGGGTTGAAGCTTATTTCAGTGATTCCCGGATGTACAAAGAGGAGTATACAAAAATAGTACAAGCTATGGAAAAAGAAGATCCGCAAAGTGAGACCTTGATAATTCCTGTTAAAGGTCGAACTACTCAGCAACAGTCTCCTAAACCCTCTAGAGAAAGTCCTTTCATTATTCCAGTGAGCGGACGTATCTCTCCATTACCTCGATCATCTACCCAAGACACACTGATCATTCATGTTAGTGGGCGTACTACATTTCCTGCATCTTCATCTATAAAACAGGACACTCTGGTAATCCCTGTTGGTGGACGAACTACTTTTCCATCCCAAGCTTCAAGGGAGCTCACCTCTTCTGAGCCATTTGTGATCGATCTTAATCGAAACAAAACTCCTTCTCATTCTTCTTCTCCCCCTTTAGTCATTGATTTGGCTAAGATTTCTAAGGTTCAACCTTCTTCTAATGTAAATACTACTACTTTTGAATTTAATGAAATATCTCCGTCTTTGTAGTATATTGATGTTTGTAATCATGTTCATAGTTATTTGCATTTGTTAGATGACTTGAAAACAATAACCGTAGGAGTTGTACAGACTTTTCATCCAAAAGTATCCTTAGAATCAATACAAGATTCATGCTTTCTAGTACCTAGCAGAAAACTAGGAGACATTCCAATATTCTTCTACAAAAGACCAAAAAACCCTATCAACCTTGAAGATGATGATAGAAATGATGATTCTGGAAGATTAAAGTTGCGTCGTTACAGCCAGCAATCTAAAGATATTATCAAAAATATGGGCTATGACTTCAGAACTGGCCTCAGTAATGGGAAAGGAAGAAGAAAGCCTGTTCGGATTCCTTCTCTAAAATATGGAAGGACAAAATGCGGATTGGGTTATATTGCTCCTACTTCCTTCATCAATATCATCCATGAAGATCCCGAATCTGACGAAGATAAAAGATCTGATTCTTCTAGTTCCTCCTCTTGGGATTCTGATACAAGTATCGGTGACTTCCACCGTAACATTCTGTCTTCCAACATGGTTTCTGTTGACGGTCCTGAAGAAAATGACGAAGATGAATTTGAAATCTCATCCGAATCAGAACAATGGACCCAAAGGTTAGATAATCAATAGGAGTTTAGATTCGAGCAAAGAGAACCTCCGATTGAAGATAAACTCATTCAAATAGATGTTGGTGAAGAGGGATCCCCCAAACCAATATTCATTAGTGAAAGTATTTCAGAAACTGATAAGCAAGACATGATCAAACTTATTCACGAATACATCGACGTCTTCGCTTGGAGCTATGAAGATATGCCAGGACTTGATCCACAGATTGTAACTCACAAACTCAATATCATGCCAAATGCTAAACCGGTCAAGCAACAACAGCGACAATTCTGTCCAGATATTATGGATGCAATTGAAGCCGAAGTTAATAAACTCATGGCTTCTGGGTTTATCAGAGAGGAACAACATCCTGATTGTGTGGCTAATATAGTTCCTGTCCTTAAAAAGAATGACAAGGTCAGAGTATGCATAGACTATCGTGATCTCAATATGGCATGTCCTAAAGACGAGTTCCCTCTACCAATTATTGATGTTATGATCGATAATACCTGTGGTTTTGAACGGATGTCATTCATGGATGGGTATTCTGGATACAATCAAATTAAAATGTTTCCAGATGATGAGAAACACACTTCCTTCAGAACGCCGATCGGTACATACTGTTATACAGTGATGACATTCGGTCTCAAGAATGCAGGAGCAACCTATCAACGAGCCATGAGCACTATATTCCGTGAACATTTGCGGAAAACAGTCGAATGCTATGTTGATGATATTGCGGTCAAAAGTTGACAGAAGGAGGATCACATCCAAGATTTGAAAACTATATTTGATCTAATGCGTCAGCATCAATTAAGGATGAACCCTACTAAGTCCATCTTAGGCGTCTCTAGTGGCAAATTTCTCGGCTTCGTCATTACCTCAAAAGGTGTACACGTAGATCCCGAGAAGATCAAAGCCATCCAAGAGATGCGTCCTCTACGCACCTTAAAAGAGCTACGAGGATTTCAAGGAAGGATCGCTTATATCAGGAGATTCATCTGTAATCTTTCAGGATGCTGCAGACCATTCAATAAACTTTTGAAAAAAGGTGTTTCTTTCGTCTGGACTGACGAATGTCAGAAAGCATTTGATGACATAAAACAATATCTGATGAGCCCCCCAGTATTGGTACCTCCTATCTCAGGAATACCGTTCCTTCTATATACCCGAGCAACGAGTCATTCATTGGGTGCGCTGCTCGCTCAAAAGAATAAAAATGGTCATGAACAAGCCATTTACTATCTCATTCGTACCATGACCGGAGCTGAACCTCGATATTCACCGGTCGAAAAAGAATGTCTAGCCCTTATGTTCGCTGTCCAAAAGATACGACATTATATCATTGGCCAGACCATTCATGTCATTTCCAGGATCAATCCTATACGAGTCATGATGAAGAAACCAAGTGTTTTAAATTCTCAATTGGCTAACTGGGGAATTTTACTTGCTCAGTATGATATGCACTATATCCCTCAGAAGTCGGTCAAAGGACAAGCTTTAGCTGATTTTCTGGCTGTTCATTCAATTCCAGAAAATTCCAAACTCTACGATGAAATCCCAGATGAAGCCCTAGACTCAAACCAAATTGCTGAAGAAGACCCTACTTGGCGTCTATTCTTTGACGGAGCTTCAAGAATAGGTCCTAATGGTGACATTGTCGTTGGGGTTGGAATCGTTCTTGTATCGCCAGAAGGTCTTGCTATCCAAAGAGCTTATTCTCTCGATCAACCATGTTCAAACAACGTAGCTGAGTACAATGCATTGCTTATTAGTCTTCAACTCGCTAAACATCTGAATATTCAACATTTAGAAGCTTATGGAGATTCTAAACTCATCATCAATCAGATAAGAGGTACTTATGAAGTCCGCCATCAAGATCTGGTTCCTTACCATAGATTGGCCATATCTATGGCTTCTTTATTTGAAGGATTCTTCATCGAGCATGTTAGGCGAGCATGTAACACAGAAGCTGATGCTCTTGCTAATCTTACGGCAGTGTTAGCTATTCCGATTAGACGTCAACAAATGATTGTTGTTTACAATCGAGAATTATTTCATTTTGAGAACAATCTAACTCTAGGACTTTCAGTTGATATTGAAGAATCAACATCTCATGATGTTAATACAACAAGAGGATTCAGTATTGATTTAGAGTTCGACAGATTAAATCGTAAATCATCTTCATCTGCATCTGATTCTAGTATGGAATTCATCTTCAGTAATTCAGCTGAGACTCAGAATACGGATAAAGATTGGAGACTTCCTTTCTTAGATTTCGTATTATATGATATCCTTCCAAATAATCCGAGTGAGGCAGCATCTATCAGACGACGATCACTCAAATTTTATTACAATCATACTACAAAAACCTTATATCGTCGAGCTTATGATGGTTTACTTCTTCGATGTATTGCCGGTGATGAGGCCCAACAAATTATCCGCGAAGCACATGATGGAATTTGTGGAGCACATCAGCCTGGACCTAAACTTCAAGACCGTATTCGACGTATGGGTTATTATTGGCCTACTATGGTAAATGATACTATTCAATATGCCCGTAAGTGTAAAGCTTGTCAAATCCATGCGGATTTTATCTATCAACCTTCAGAATTTCTACACCCAACAGCAGCATCATGGCCCTTCGAAGCTTGGGGCATGGATATTATCGGCCCAATCAATCCGCCGTCATCAAAAGGTCATCGGTTTATTCTCGCAATAACCGATTATTTCTCCAAATGGGCTGAAGCTATTCCTTTATCTGAAGTCAAAACTTCCAACGTCATCAGCTTTATCAAGCATCATGTCATCTACAGATTTGGTGTTCCCCGACGCATTATTCATGATAATGGACCACAGTTTGTCAGCCAAAAGTTTACTCGATTCTGTGACGATCATCGGATCAACAATTTGGCTTCTACCGCATATAATCCAGCAGCTAACGGATTAGCAGAGGCTTTCAATAAGACCATCATCAAACTCTTAAAGAAGTTTGTTTCTGCCAACAAACGTAATTGGAGTGAGAAACTCGATGAATATTTGTGGGCTTACCGCACTAGAGTTCGTAATGCCACCAGATGTACACCTTTCTCTCTGGTGTATGGATGCGAAGCTGTTCTCCCATTAGAGATTCAAATTCCTTCTTTAAGGATAGAAATCGCTAATGAACTTACCACTGAGAATAATGATCGTCTTCGACTTCAGGAATTAGAAGCTCTAGATAAAAAGCGGTTATATGCTCAACAGAATATCGAATTCTATCAAGCTAGAATCTCAAGAGCTTTTAACAAGAAAGTCAGAGTTCGAACATATCAAAAAGGGGAACTTGTTCTTGCAGTCAGACGTTCGATGACTATGACACATATGAGTAAAGGCAAGTTCGATGCAAAATGGGAAGGTCCATTCATTGTGAATAAAGTATTTTCTAATGGGGCATATCAGCTTACCACCATGGATGGTAAAGTTACCATGATGCCCATTAATGGCAAATTCTTGAAGAAATATTATGCGTAATATTTTCATCTGTCGAGATTATTCTCATCTGTCGAGATTATTCTTCTATCATTCCTCAGCTAGTAAAAAAAAAAAATACCAAGGTCATTGTTTTCTGCAGGAATCATTTCGATATCTTTAATCCTCAGTAGAAATAGATATTCTAATTTGTATCATTTTTTTAGTGAATTTGATATCTAGAAAATCACGTCCATATTACCTTTGAATTTTCTATCTCAGTATCATATTTTCTATTTTACGAAAATGATATCTAGTCTTTTGATTTTCGAGTCCAAAGATCATAGAAAATCGAGTTCAAAGATATTTTTATATCTGAATTCTATTTTTCTAATCAGTATTAAACTAAAATTATCTTTGGTTTAATATCATCTGATAGAATTACAAAGTTCATTTGTATTTTCTATTCTATTGAAATATGTCATGTATTATTTACCTCTGAACATATTTTCTATAGATACGTCATTATCAAAATAATAAAGTCAACAATCAGATCAAAGTTCTCATTTTCTTCATTCAAGATCAGAGTACTGATTACAAGTGAATGCCAAAAAAAAATTCAAAATATGAGAAGCTTGAAAATTTTTATTGAGTAGTAGGAGTTATTAACTCCTGAATACGATCAAGTACAGTATTCATCTTCTCCTCATGAGTTTTACGGACTAGTTCTGCTGCCTCAACTGCGACTACTTGTTGATCATAAGTAGCAATAGCAAAATGGCGACGGTTAGCTTCTTCTATCTGCTCGGCCTGCATCTGTTCTCGCTCTTGTTGAAGAGTTTGATAGCGTGCAGCTTCGGTTGTACGAGCAGTGATAATCTCAGATTGCTCCTTTTCCATGGATGCAATACGCTCCTGAAGACGAGCCAATTCCTCTTTCCACTTCTGAAGTTCTTCAGCTTTAGATGTTTCATCTTTCTCCAGATGTTCTACTCTCTGACGAGTTGTTAATATTTCTTCATTCTTCTCTATTAACTTCTCAGATGAAGAAGCAAGAAATTCTTCTAAAGCAGCTTGCTGAGCTTGGGCTTCCTGTACCAATTGAGCGATCTCAGCCACAGTCAAAGATTTAATATCTTCCTTCTTGATCATCCAATATTTTCGGATAGTTGTCTCCAATTCATCTAGAAGATGTTCAAAGAATATATATTGAGTCTCACAGCCAGCATGTCGCAGTGCCAGAAGCAGAAAATTAACCACCGTTCGGAGTTCGGAGAAAGGCATAGTTTCGTCTTTCATGAATCGCCTGGAGAACGTATCCAGATATGAATAAATAATATTTGAATACATTGCCAGGGTCCTTGCCAATCCCGTTTCAAAATCGTGAGTTGTTGTCATTATTGAGGAAGAAGCCTGGATGTTCTCTATTCTGGGAATAGAAGTATGTGCTTTCGGAGAAGTCGGTAGATGCGAACTTCCTTCATCAACATCAGTCTGAACAGGCGGAGCATGAGTCGAGCTCATCGCTGCAGCAGTTCCTACTAGTCAAAGGAAAAATAATCAGCATATAAAGAAAAAGAAACAGTAAAAAACAAAATTGAAATAAAACTCTACCTGGTTGAGGTTCATATTCTATGTGCTTGGGAAGTCTCACATCTTCTCGCAGTCGATCCATAACAGTGTCTGACACCTGCTTTATATGACTACTTCCAGCTTCAGAATTACTGGGTACTGGAGCATTGTCATGAGATCGAACAGGTTCAAGATTAAGCTCCATTCTATTTCCTCTGATCTTGTCTTCATCGTAATGAGTAGAAATATTAGGGTGCCAATCCTCTTCCTCTTCAACTTCTTCTTCTTCCTCAAAATGTTCTTCTTCAGAACTCATTTTGTCAGATTTATTTCTTTCTTCAGATTCTCCTTGATCCTCAGCTTCGTGATGAGTTGCTGATCCAGAATCTAAGATGTTTCATCAACTCCTTGAGAGGGATGAATCTCAGGAACAGCAGCAACAGTATTAGTAAGCACAGGTTCTTGAGCTTCAATTTCCATAGACTCTGCATTGACCGCAGGAATGTCTGAAGGCTGAGTTTCAACAACAGTTTCTTCTCCCATCGCAGCTTGGGTAGATTCAATCTCTTTCGGAATACTAGTTTGAAGAATGATGTCTTTACAAACATTCTTCAGTAATTCATCAGCAGTTAATGGCTCGGACGTTTGCACATCTTCATCGCCTCTAACCGAAGGAATGTTCTCTTCAACCTGAGTTTCTTCAACTGGATTAGTTTTCTCTACAGGTTGAAAAGATGGAGCTTCTGGTTGTTCCCTGACTTCTGTCCTGGCTGCTGATTCCTCTTCCGAATCTTCAATTTGATCATCCAACGCCTGAATGACGCCCTCTTTCCCGTGCTCAAAGGGGATGTTAATATCCTCTCTACTTATCTCTGAAGTGGTACCTAACCCAAGATCGAATGTGGGTTCTGCAGCTACTCCATTAGTCGTTGGGACAGTCGTTTCCTGAAATCGAGTTGATTCTACCTCAATTGGTTCAGCGGAAGTTACCGAAATATGAGCGTGATCAGATTCTGTTCTTTCAGTAGAAACAGCTTCTTCGATTTCTGGCAATATACCTCCGCTCATAATGGTTTCCAGAAGTTCATTACCCTTCAGTTTTCCGACAGTCCTCTTGACGAGTCTGGCTCTCGATTTCCTTTTTATTAAAGGAGCATTATCTTCATCCGTCACTTCATCTTTATCAGCAGCATCATCTTCATCAACTGGGAAACCACCTAGAGATGAAGTGGCAGTTATTGAAATCCCTTTCTTCTTAGAAGTCTGAGATTTAGGGCTCTTTTTAGAGACCGTCTCAGATTCATCACTCCGTTTTCTCTTAGAGATGGACACAAAAATCGGAGGAAGAACATCATCAGGAAATATTTGCTCTTTGGATACTTCATATAAAGGCTCGACCTCCGTAGTCTCATCCTCAGGGTCCAGGGTAAATTGTGAAGTAATAATTTTCTTCTTCGATCTCTTTGACGGAGCTGGGTCGTCCTCTGCAACGAAAGTCTTCAAATGGAAATTTGGCATAAAAGTGCTCGATGAAACATAAAAACGGGCATATGTGTAGAGCATTTTTGTTCCCGTCTTGGATAAAGGATTCGGCATAGAGAATTCAGCCTTTGTATCTCTAGCTGTGAAATATCTCCATGCCCGAGCACCATCGATAAGTCCTCCATGAGCAGAGAGGCAAGTAGTGGCATTCCCAACATGAAGTTGATCATATCCGAACTGTCGAGCAAATCGACTCGGCAAATATGGTTCTAAATACGTTATTTCCTCATGACGATATACCAAATGAGATGGTCGAATTCGTTGCAACCACTGAAAAGCTACATCACTTAGCCTGTGACCTTTCTCTCCATCTATCATATTCAAAGGCATACTCTCATAACCTGGTGGTGGAAGAACACATTGAATTGACCAATATGATGCTCGGTTCAAAATGTTTCTGCATTCTGGAAGTGTATGAACTTTTCAGAAAGTTTCTCCAGCATATTTCTCTAAAAAAAGACTGCTGCTCCCTCCCGCTCCCGGAGGTATCAAACCGTCATGATGAAGAAGAAGCCAACCATACAAATAAGTATATGGCATCTCTATTCTCGGGAAAGGATCGGTCATCTGCCTTTGATCAGAAAGCATAGTGGTTATAAAGTTTCGAAGACCTGCATTCAGCCTGCAAGTCATCGCTGATAACAAATCTATCTTGTAACCGTACATGAGGCGCACTGCTGCAAAAATAACGCCTCTATGTATCCTATCCAAAGAGCAAGAGCCAGGAACAATAAATCTTCTTAGCCAGAGGGAGAGGAATCCAGCTAAATGACCGTTCTTTGCTAAAGGTTTTCCACTCTGTCTAACATATGACTTGAAAGTGGTTCCAGCTTTAAATTCATACCAATCTTCATTGATTGTAAAATCTTTACAATCATACTTCTCCAACAGATTGGTAATCTCACTTTCAGAAAGGGGTTTGAAGGAATTGATCTGATACTTCCTCTTTTCATTTATCTTCTTCTCGTCTTTATCACGATTCATGAACAGATAAGACATCCACTTCTGGATATGGCAGCCGGCTTCATCCTTATTATTTTTATAATAGAGAGTATATGTGCCGAAATGGCACATTATTTCTTCGAATAGATGCACCATTTCCGAGTTCTTCTGTGACAGAAAATTCAGCTCCTCTATTGTAGGTACATATTCTTCATATGGCAATGTGCCTGTGGGTAGATGAGAGATGTATTCCATCTCGTGAAGAGCAAAACCCATCTCCCCTTTGGGAGTCATAAAGGTTCCTGTCCGGTGATTATATCTCTCAATCAAGGCCAGGAATAAAAATGGATTGGGTTTGAAGCCGTAAGAAGAATTGACGATAGCATCATAAAGATTTATCTGCTTCAAATCACTCTCATATTTATCCAGAACCCAGTGGACTAGAGTCTTCCATCTCATGTTCTCCTGATTCATCAAGCCTATCATCCTCGGCGTTGAGTCAGTGGGATAAAATGCCTTATCATTCGCCATGAATTTGTTTATGAAGATAGGTGTTCTGAATGGGATCAATAGAGTCGAATCTTCTGGTGGCACACATCCCGGCTTTAAACCACGAAATAAAGATACATGATTCTCTGGAGCACTATAAAATCCGTCTTTCGTATAGATAATTCGGCTCGCCTTCGCTTGTTGATTTTCTGTTAGATGCCATGACATTCTTCTCGGGTAACTAGCATGCATGAATCGCATTATGGATAAACCCCTAGACACTTTCTGCCAGTACATGCTTTCTTCGTATCACCTTCAAAATAGAAACAAACTTTCTCCCTGATTCCTTTGGGTTGTGATTTGTGTGCTATGGCGTCCCCAAATAGAAAGGCCGATTTCTTATAAAATACCAAATCAGAACTCTGGAGTGGTTCACCATTTATCAGACAGAGCAGAGTTGTGTGGTCTTGATTCTTCAATAAAACCAATCTGGTTTCAGGAGTGTCAAATTGAGAAAACTTTACATGAGACAAGTCATGTTTGAATGAAAAGCTCATATATCCTTCATATTCAGCCTCTTCACTTTGGATGTCCACTACAGAAAAGAAAAGAAAAGATCAGATATGTTTTGTCACGCAGACTTCAGAAAAATCTACGTCTATGAGCCTTATGCGTGCTTAGCAGTGTTCAAAGAAAATTTTATCAGGCACACATAAATCAGACAAATACGCTGCCAGAATTACGCAAAGATCAGATAATCACGCATGTGATTAATTCACGCAAAGTCTAGACATATTAGAATAAAAGTCACGCATCATTGCCAGAATCACACTGAAGTGAAAATGACAAAAATACGCTGACAGATCAAGACTAATCTATCCAGAGGATGACTCTCAGAAGTCTGCGTGAATAATTCAACATCGACATCTCTGCCAACATATGAAAAATCACACAGAGTCATGAGAGCCATGCTCATTTGCGTAAAACACAGAGCTTCGTAAACACGAAGATGTGAAGTATAGCCGACCCTAAAAAGGGGGCATACTTTATTAAATATCCTTTGCCCTAAGAAGGGGGGATATATTTCGAAAGTTCAGCATCATTTTTCTTAAAATCCTAAAGAGATTTCTATGTGGAGTTCATCTTCTTGAATTCATATCCCCCATCATCAGCATGCTTACGTTGCATGGGGGGATGAGTGGCTTCACGACGAGGAAGTCGTTCGGAGGTGGCACGCGAGGACGTTGCAGGGGCCTTGCCCTTAGCTTGAGCATCGATCTTAGGAGCCATGGCTAAGAAAGAAGAAGGAGAAGACGGTGAAGAAGATGAAGAGTTCTGTGGAGTTCTTTCTCTAAAGCGAGTAAAAGAAATAATGGTGGTGTATGGCCTTTTTATAGGCTCGCAAAGAAGTCCAAACGGCAAAATCCTTAATCATTTGCCTCGATATAGGGTTTTTCATGGGATCTTAAACCGCACAGAATCCCAATGGCCCAATCATTTCGGAAAAAATCTCTCTCTGTATCATTTGAGCGTGACTAAATTCATTTTTTCGTCTCGATTTCAAAGTATTTCGAAACAATTTATCATTTTTTCGAAAACTTTGAAGGGGGTTTTGTAGGTCTCAAAAATATAGTCACACTGAGTTAATACAGCCTATCAAGAAAATGTCTAAAAGATAAGCTGAGTTCTATCAAATCATTTTCTCAAAAGTACGCAGAGTTCAAAATGGTACTCAAAGACAGCTCATCATTTGTCAGATTGTAATTATGACTGACAGCACGACAGTCAATAAACGTCTCCTCGTATGCCACGTATGCACGGGATTCAAGAGATCTCAGCCGACTATTGTGTGATTTTTGAAATCTTCTTCAACAGGATTCGGTCTTCGTCAAGTTGGCGTACCAGAAAGGGCTTATCATCATTTAATGTGACTGACAAAGCAATCAATGTCAGAGATTTTGTGTCAGTCGAGGCACGTCAAATCAAGACAGCTGGCCTTCTGACTCAAGTCTGCGTGCATTTTGAACTTCAGTGTTCCTGCCTCAAGTTTGCGTGTATTCTGAGCCTTCTGCCTCAAGTTTGCGTGTATTCTGAGCTTCTGCCTCAAGTTTGCGTGTAAACTGAGACTTCTGCCTCAAGTTCGCGTATATTTTGAGCCTTCTGCCTCAAGTTTGCATGTATTCTGAGCCCTCTGCCTCAAGTTCACGTATATTTTGAGCCTAAGTGTTTCTGCTGTAAGTCAGCGTGGATTTTTCATCTCAACATGGATTTTATCCTCAACCAGTTAGCAGATTATCATCTCAAATTATCAAATTGGAGTATGTGGCAGACATGCCACGGATCTCTCGTATGCGTGCCCTAGTAACTTGCACACGACTCATGCATGATTGCCATGTGTCCAACAGTTATGGGCCACGTCCAGTAACTGCTCATCAACCTTGCGTACGATTGAGTCCTGCGTGATTATCAACTATGCATAGGTTATAAAGACAGTTATCTTTTTAGTTATTTTTTACTCTATAAATAGAGTTCCGTTCTCATTCATTGTACAGATATACAGAATATCTAAATTGCTGTCGAATTCTTGAGAGCTTTTCTTCTTCGCATCGTCCAAGGGATAAAGCGATCGTCATCTAGATCGGATTCCTACATTTGTATTTTCCCAGAATCAAAATAAATAAAGTGAATTTATTTATGGAAAATAAGGCGGGTATTCAGAAAATTATTCGTGCTGATGGCTCAGAAACTGGTTCTCTTGCGGAGGTGGCGACGGAGGCTTCTTTATTCTACTCTAAGCTGTTCAGGGCTGAGCCTATTTCAGACGATGATGCCTTCCTCGATGTTATCCCCAACATCATCTCTATGGAGGACAAGTCTGATCTTGTCCGTTGTCCGGATAGAGCGGAGTTGTTGGAGATTGTTCGGGGGATGGACCCGGCTAGTGGCACCGGGCCGGATGGATTTACTGGGAGATTTTTCTCATATTGTTGGGATATTATCGCTGCTGACGTGGAGGAAGCCATTGGTTTTTTTTCTTGGGTGCACGCCTTCCGGTCTCCATATCTGATACTTTCTTATTTCTTATACCCAAAGTCGAGCACCCGAGGAATCTTTCAGATTTCCGTCCTATTAGTCTTTGCAATTTTTGTAACAAGATAATTTCCAAGATTATTGCTTGTAGGTTGCGAGAATTTCTTCCCAAAATTGTTTCTCCAGAGCAAAGTGCTTTTGTTAAGGGGAGAGAGATTGTTGATAATATCATCATTGCTCAGGACATAGTGGCCTCTATGAGGG
The DNA here is from genome assembly GCA_029216955.1 of Iris pallida. Lineage (NCBI taxonomy): Eukaryota > Viridiplantae > Streptophyta > Magnoliopsida > Asparagales > Iridaceae > Iris > Iris pallida. The sequence goes on from JANAVB010033217.1 coordinate 3,232,742, forward strand.
AATCCAATTATGGTGGTAACGTTACAATAAAGCTTGACATGCAGAAGGCCTATAACAGAGTCAATTGGCATTTCCTCCTGCGTATTCTTCGGAGATTTAGCTTTAATGAGGCTTTCTGTGATCTTATTTATCGTTTTCTGGCGGACACCCGATATGGGTTCTTCTCAATGGCGCTCCTACTGACTTTTTTTCGACGTCTAGAGGGATCCGTCAGGGGGACCCTCTCTCCCCAGCTCTCTTCATTATTGCTGCGGAGGTGCTTTCTCGGAACCTCAAGCTTCTTCAAGACACAAATCGGAGATCTTCATTTCATACTCCGATTGGGGGACCGCGTATCTCGCACTTGGCCTATGCGGATGATGTTCTTATATTTACTTCGGGGGATATTGCTGGTTTGCGTGCTCTCCAGCAGGTATTGCATCGTTATGAGATTGTATCTGGTCAGAAGATTAATTATTCCAAATTTGCCTTTTATACTGCGACCCCATTGGCTGAGGCTCGTACTCGGACTATTTCTATGTTTTTTGGATTTTGTACCGGTAATTTGCCATTTTCTTATTTGGGCTGCCCGTTAACGTGCGGAAGGCGGAATGCGGGGATGTTTAGTTATTTTCTTGATAAAATTCCATCGAAGCTGACGGGATGGCAGAACAAGATACTCACTCCTGGGGGTAAGCTAGTCCTTATTAAGAATGTTCTTTCTTCTATCCGTATGTATACATTGGCAGCATGTTGCCCACCCAGGGCCGTTCTCAGGGCGATTGAGAGAATGTTTGCGGCTTTCTTTTGGGGTAGCAAGGATGGAGTTGCTAAGAGGAGTTGGCTGGCGTGGCGGTTCGTTACTCGGACTAAGTCCGAAGGATGCCTTGGGATCAAGTGTCTGAATGATATTATGGATGCCTTTTCTATGAAATTATGGTGGAAGTTGCGTCATGGGAAGGGCCTTTGGGTGGAGCTCCTTAAATCGAAATATTTTCGTAAGCGTCATCCATGCGATGCGTTTATGACTTCCAAGTGCTCCCACATTTGGCGACAGATTTTGCGGGGGAGGAAATTGGCGGAACCGTATATTTCTTTCAGACTTGGACGTGGTGAGGGCTCAGTGAGGTACGAAGCGTAGATTTCGGGGGGTCCTCGGTTGGGTAGCGTTGCTATTTCGTCGGTTGAGGGAGTGGCTATTGGGACCATGCGCGGAATGGGGAGACGGACTCGGGTGCGGCGGCGAGCCCAGGCGATGGCACCAGTTGCCTACGGCCAGGTGGGCTATTCTGCGGCCAGTATGGGGGACCGAGTTAGGAGGAGAGCGCTGACTCGACGGCTTCGCAATGTCAGGTGCTCCCCTCGGGACGGGTTTCGCTCGATGGTGGCACCGGGGAGCTAAGGAGGTCGGCTAGATTGGCCGAGAGTGTCACTCCCCGATCCGAGAAATCTCTCGTCCTCGCTAGATTTTACCCGAATCATCGTCCTCGCTGGGGCGTGATGTCGCACGAGCCTGGAGGTGCGCTCGTACAAGGCAAGATAACGATTCACATAGTGATTATCTCAAATTCGTAACATAAGCAGCGGAAGAAAACAAAGTATAACACAAGAATCTGTTTTATTCATAATGAACTGAAGATTACAAAGGCTCTGAATAGCCCAATATATATGCCAATTGGCTACAACACTCATGATCTCTCTAGCTCACAAAGGATTTTATTGTTCCATACATTATGCCTCATTATAGCCACCAAGTAGTCCTCGGCCGAACATCTCCATATCGCAAGTCCGAACGCCTATGCGGTAGCTCCTCTTGAACGCCAAGGACTCCATGCCTCGGCACGTCCAAGCCAAGCTCCACCCCGAGCCGATCATAACCTGAGCCTGCACATAAACTAGTGGAGGATTAGTGCTTTCGTCCTCGCTTCGCACTGATCAAGACCCGCTCGCACCCAAACCAAACACTTAATCATTTAGTGAAACATGCATCTTAATTGGTGATCTTTCAATTTAGCCTTAGGATCAGTTTCATGGCAATGTTTACGCATAGCAACTTTATCATAATGTGTCCCATACCATGTTCCTGCAGCAGATACAGTTAGCCATAATATGAATATAACATATTCTTTTGTGCACATCTCCGTCCCGTTCGCCTAGCCTGCAATAGTTTGAACTTGACATACGAAATTATTCAGTTCGCACAACCAACCATAAACTTAGCCATATGCATAAAGGTAGCAGGCCCTGCGCCTGCAACCAACTCAAATCTCAGCCCACCGGCCCTATCTATATGAAGGTCACGGTGTTTCGTACCGTAATGGACTAGGCATCTCTTATGTGTAAGCCTACGATCACTTCGATACGGGTTGCTAGCCCAGTATCCGAAGGATCCCAAACTTACGGATATCATAGCTTATCACAGCACTAGACGGTCGCAATCCGTCTGAATGTTGTGCACAATTAATACCACGCATAATTCCCTTCTAGGCCGAACGGTCCCGGTGCCCCGATCGTAACCGTCCGAGGGAAGCCGCACCCGTGCACGGGCAATCCGAGTCCATTGACCATGCAATACGTACCATAGCAACACACATAACATTCCAACCAAATCCTCCGTTGCATAAACATAGTCTCGTTCCGTAAACGGTTTCCCGTGCCATAAACATATTCGCGTCTCATAAACATAATCCACCATCCATATGGGGTGTCACGACCCGCACCCTAGAGTTAGGGCACGAGAACGTAACAACGCCCAGCCTACGCCGCAGTGTCGGCGGTAGAACGCTGTCCTAGGTCTCAATGCTTCTAACAGTATAAGACTAAACAGTTTATACTCCCCGAATGGGGGTGACATAGCAGAATGTAAACTCAATCACATCTAAGGTAGAGCATAAAGGAAGATATATAAAACATGAAATCGAAAAGAGATACAACAGATAGAAGTCTAAGTGTCTAAGATACAAACTCAGAATACATCTCAAAACTCAAATACAGTAATCCATAAATACAACTCAAGATGACTGAAAATAAATTATAAGCAAAAACCCTAGCTATCTATGCAACCTCTACTGTCTCCTCTAGGCTAGCAGGCAACCTCCAGGCTATCTGTAAAATTTATCAACAGGTCCAGTCAGGACAGGAGCGAGCACATTACATCTCAACAGTTCATAGCAGGTTAGAAAATATAATCATACAGTAAAGTAAGATACAGGATCTGAAAAAAATACAGTATGTAAACAGAGAGAGAGAACTGTAATAGAAATATCTACTATAAGTAGAGAACTAACAGTGACTAGTGAATCAGAGTACAAGCTAGACATGTGAACAGGTAGAGGTGATTCATGAGAGGTGGTTCAAGATTATATCATTTGGAATTATTCACATGCTATTTCTACTCCCCCATCCCCAATCAATACACAAGGATCTGTTCAAGTTATGTTAAGATTCGTGAAACTTCACATGGCTCATAAAATGAGTGATACGTAAAGGTGATTCATGATGGCTCTGTGAACATGAGAGTACATGTGTCACAAGCGATTCGTGAATCAGAGGAAGCATAGAGATACGTGATGATTCATGAAACGCACAAAACATGCAGTATCCGATGCTCTCGAGGGGGGATAACATCTCATGAAAAGATCCATATAGTACCAATCCGTGTGACCAACGTGACAGTATCAAGTAAAGTAATTTAAAGCAGGAAAATAATTCTAAACAGGATATGAAATGATCAGAGAATGTACTCGCCTGATATCTGAATGTCTAAGGTGAAGATACTGTCCGAGGAGAGGTGTCTGGCTCCTAATTAGAACAGCACAAGTCACAACATGTCCAGAAGGGTAATATAAAGTACTACAATACATTCTACATGAATCTAGGTCAAACTAGGCTAAAGTCAACCCTTGGTCAACTCTGGTCAACTGTACTAGTCAAACTAGGTCAAACTAGGTCATGTCCTAACCCAGCAAGTCTTACTAGGCCTAACCAAGACTATCCTAGCAAGCACACATCAATACAAGGCTATACAAGCCAACATACACCCAACTCTATATAGCATGCAATTATTCAATGTTCAAATAGGCAAGAATTCACATTGGATATACACTAGGTAATCTATTACTTTAAGCTATATATGTCTACACATATATACACATGCATATATTAGTATTCAACATTAGGTCTATAATCATGGCATTTCAAATGGTTATATAAACTTATATATTACAACACAATATGCTAACATATATATAATATACATACATAGCTAAGTTAACTATATTCATAAATACTTATTTAAGAGGCTATGTGTGTGTATGTGAACATGGCAAAGGGGCAAGTAAGGGTTAAATGTGCATACATAGTATATACATATCAAAGAGTGTCAAAGTGTAAATGAACAATGTGTCAAGTATGATAGTGTCAACATAGTGTAAGGGGTACATGAGGTAATATAGGATTTGTGTTAACACAGAATATTACATCTCACTAACTTGCATATTGCATACATTACATCTATTATTACATTACATTCATACTTGCATTCATTCATCATTCATTTATTCTCTTGCACTACTATATGCATCATACATTACATACTATGGAACCTACGTATTCGTTACAAGTTATACTTATACATGCTTACATTAGATAGGATACTTACACCTCATACATCATTTATTTAACCATTTACTCATGCTTGTATTCTTTATTTAATTACATAATGTATATACATTAACATGGGTTAAAATCAAATAGAACATTATATTACACACATGGGTGCACAAAATACATAAGCCGAATAGTAACTCCTACTAATAATCAATACTGTACCATCTCAGTATGAATTAAAATTTAGGATTAAAGTATGTTATAGATCTATGTGTTAGCTTTCCGAAACTTCAAACGGATCACATTTTTGTTTCCGAAAACTCCCGGAATCGCGAAAACACCGAGAACGCGTTTGTCTTTCATACAGCTGACACTCAAATAATTCTCCAGAACGTTACAGAAATAGTTAGGCCTATTAATACATGTTTTTGGAAATCTAACTTCAATACGCTTCTTTTAAAAAAAATGGGAGATTAAACCGAGCTTTGAGCTAGAAGTTATGACATTTCTAAGTTAGGGCTGAAATTAAAAACGTGGATAAAAATCATGACGGATTTAGATAGTTTGAGCCAAAAGAATACACAATATATATCCTAATTACCCACAACAATAATAGCAATAATAATATGAGGAACCACACTCACAAACTTGATTATATAATCATCATGAACCATTTATTACATATATAAATATAGATACACTCTCATTACAATATATATATATATAAATTTATATATGTAACATGAACACATCCACAACACAAAGGACACTCCTATGACCTCCAAAGGGACACAAAATGGACACAAATGGAGATACAACCATGGGGGTCATTCCTACGGATTCAAAATAGACCTATATGCATGAGGAAATGAAAAGGAGAAGGGATTTATACCTCCCGGTAGATCAAATCGAAGAAAAACCTTCCCGGAGCGACACCGACACGTAGAGATTCCAAAAGGACACGAACGAGCTCCGAATCCTCCCAAACTTGGGTAGCTTCCTCCTTGGCTAGAATGGAGAAGGAAAGAAGAAGATTTGGTGGTGAAATGGAAGGATTTGGTGGAGAAATTGCTAGGAATTGCTCTCTAGGAATTTGGGAAAGAACAAGAGAGAGAAAAATAGATGGATAATGACAAATGGGAGGCTCAACCCTATCCTTATTGTGGCTGGCCATAAAGGTGGTTTTGTCCTATTAGGAAAAGTCCAAAAGCCCCCACTAACCTATTCTATGAGTATTAGGAAAGGGCTAATTGGTTGGGGCTAAATTAGTCATTCTAAAGTCTCTAATCACACTAACCTTATCCATAATAATTAGTCTAACCTCTAACTAAAATATTTCTATCATGTGGACTAAAATTAATATCATGTAGGCCATGCCTAACTAGTGTGTGGGTCCCACTAGAGTCAAACTACCTCCGGGTCCCCGTTTCAAGTCGGATTGAGTTGAAATTCGAACCCGACTCAAATAACCCCAAAACAATATCATAAATAATAAAATAATATCAAAATAATTCAAAGATGTCAAATGCAAAAATATTCTTAGGCCAAAAATGATATTTAAATATCATAATCACATGGTTAGGCTCTAGGTCAAACAGTCTATAGGGTTTCACTAGCAAAACGTCAAAACCACAAGTCATTGATTTAAATAATTTTAAAATGATTTAAAATCACCAAAAATTATTTCATAAAATAAATATCATTATTAAAATAATTATAAATACGAAATTTCAAAATTACCCTTATTTGGAAAACTGGGTGCTACAACTCTACCCACCTTAGAAAAATTTCGTCCTCGAAATTTAAGATCGATAGTACTCCTTCTAGAGCCTCTAACCTACCCAATATCTAAGGTAACACTTCCTAACACTGGAATAATAAACGGACATCTAAATAGTGTCAATCTAGGAATACCTCCAACACTGCTCTGCTGTACGGCGGTAATGGAACTCCAATAAAATATGGACTGGAACCTATATCCAAGGGACTGGACCTATTTTAAAGTGGTCTTAACTAAGGATGAAAAGGAACTGATCATAGGCTATAGGTATGCTCAAACTATTATCTTCCTATTAACCATCTATTAATACATTCTATTACCATAGGAACGATGCATTACTAAGACATATAGGCCCCTATCTCTCATAACACATTTATACTCACCAAAAGACTAGTACATCCTATCAAGGCTGATACTATAATCTCTCATAAATCTCCTAAGCTACATGTTTATAGACACACATCCCCATATCAAGGACTAACCTATATATATCTACAACTGATACTAATGGGGTGACGTCCCTATTTCCCAACAATCAATGTCTAAAAAAATTTTATCTAAATCATGCAATTTGAAGGAATAGTATACAAGGTCAGGGCATACCGTAGCAGTTGGAAGTCTCACCTAGGTACACTAATCATTCTAGGTCAAAACATTACTATGGTATCAACACACAAACAATCTAGGGTGTCCTAATTGGGAAGATAAGGGAACGACAATCATCAAGGTTGTAGGACTGTCTACCATTCCATATAAAAATTGGTCATTAACAAGCAACTAATAAATTATTAAAAGGTTACTATTCCATAAAATGGAAAAAAAAATGAAAATTTAGGCACAACAAATCACAAATAGATTTTTGTCTTGACACGATCTAAGTTGATCAATTTCGGGATAAAACGAGATTTGGGCAAAAAGGGAAATCAATGAAATCAAAGTATGAGCACGAGCATCCAATGATGGAGGTTCAGGTCATGATTAAATTTAATTCGACTGAGTACGAATACGAGGTTCATAGGCGATGAAAAGATTTCAAGAAGAATTGTCAAGGCTGTCGCAAATGAGACTCTAGGGTCAAGTTTAACTATGTCTCCATTCTCGTAGATTGATACACGAAAAAGCGAACCAAAGTGCAATAGGTTGATCAGACCATCATGTACCGATTCTGATTAGACAATATGTTAGTGGGTGGCCACCCAATAAAATATGTCATGACCAAGCTCGAAAATAGATAAGCTTGCAAAACTAAGGTTAATTTAGCAGCACAAGATATAAGGTTGGTAATGATGAAAGGAATTACATAGTCCAAGTTTCTTAACCAACGGGTCAAGTAATCAGATAAGGTACAAGGTTAAGCATCTAAGGAAACAAGCAAAACACCATCATATGTCGGGTCGAAAGAATTGAGTCAAGGCTGGATTTCTAATTGAAATAAGAAGAAATTTAGTATAATGGTAGAGGTTATAGTTTAGCTAGTTGACCAGAAAATCATATCAAGAAAATAGAGTACAAGAAGACGGGTTTTAGTGGGACATGATATACCTACACGAAGGTGAGCTCGTCTAGGTCTTGCATATAAGATTTGTTGGAGGGTAACAGCTAGTATTACATTCCGAATATCAAAGTCACGATAAGGAACGTCAAAGAATCTCAATTAGAAAGTGGGAGTTCAAGAGGTGGTAATTAATGCACAAAAATAATGAAGATCGAGTTAGTCATCTGCTTCTGATACTCTTAAGTTCATCTGGTCATAACATGCCAATCATATCTTTACCTCACCAGTCTCCATATGAAAATTTAACCTTTACTTAAACCCTTACCATGACTACCGTTGGCAATTCCTAATTTCCAAACATCACTCTTGAAGTACAGCCCTCACATTTAGGAATCAACATTAACCATTTATTTAAATTTCCAAGTTCTTTCACCTTGTCTTAAATTTGACCCAAAACCTCTAAATCCCGTTTACGAATTCCTTGAACTTGTTCAAATTGTTCTCCTCGTATTATTTAATTGAAATCTCTAGGCCTTACAAAACTTATCTTTCATCATAAAATCAACTTCCGTATTTTTTTCGACATACACCCTTGAATATTATTCTCCTAAAAATATTTCACAACAATCTCTAAACTTCCATAACTTTGTGCTCTCTCTATCCCTAGTCATTTTCTCGTAACATCTTGTTTAATATCCTTATTAAACACAATTAACTTCTCTTTTCCATTACTAACCTTCTACATAGCCTCAGAGTAAAAGTTTTTCCCAGAATCAATAACCAAGATTTTCTAAGTTCTCAAAACTAGGTTGACCTCTGATATCCTCATTAGTTTTGAATACACCTATTAACTATCTAATAACCCCAAAATTTCTCTAAATGTAATTGTTTCCAGATTGGCAGTATACATCTCTTTATTCTATTCGAGACCTTTACCATATTTCCATCTCAAGTTTCCATATGGAACACTCCACATTTGATTTCCTTTAGATCATCATAAAATAACCAGTTACGTCTTCTCTGAGCTACATAATTTATGTCACTTCCTTAGCCTTCTCCATACAAAAGATACGAAGATTCAAGGGTTTCGAAGTACATCTGATAGGGACGACAAGATATGGGTAATTAATGTAATGTGACAGAGTTTAAGATAAGAGATAAATAAGAATGCAAGGAAAATAATGGCAAAAAAGAATAATGAGGATATGTTCCTTCTCATCGGTTCAAACGAGAGGAACCCATCAAGCTTAAATTCAATAGCAAGGAATGAGGGTGAATCCAAACAAGAGAAAAAGGAATTCCAATTGAAGTTCAAAATGAGTTTCTCAGGGGTCGTCACAGAAATCTCTCAAAGAATCCTAAGTGTGATTGAGTACCTTAGATTTGAAAATATTAATCTAAATACAAAATTGAATCAACAACTACAAAATTTTATCAAAATCATCAACTAATACCAGGATTCAAAGTTCTACAATGAATCCACAAAATCAAATTCAAATCAAGGAAAAAGGTGAATCAAAACAAGGAAAAGGAGTTTAAATCGGAATTCAAAATGAGATTCTTAAGGGTCATCCCAGAAATCTCTCAAGGAATCCTAACAGTGATTGAGTATTCTCTCATCCTAACACCTTAATTTATATATCCTATAGCAGGCTCGTAGTAGTACAACTAAGTCGTTGCGCTACTACGAAATCGCACTAATGCGAATCTCGACCTGCATGGGCCACCACTAAAAACGTGTCACGACCCGCACCCTAGAGTTAGGGCACGAGAACGTAACGCCCAGCCTACGCCGTAGTGTCGGCGGTAGAACGCTGTCCTAGGTCTCAATGCTTCTAACAGTATAAGACTAAACAGTTTATACTCCCCGAATGGGGGTGACATAGCAGAATGTAAACTCAATCACATCTAAGGTAGAGCATGAAAAAAGATAGATAAAACATAAAATCGAAAAGAGATACAACAGATAGAAGTCTAAGTGTCTAAGATACAAACTCAGAATACATCTCAAAACTCAAATACAGTAATCCATAAATACAACTCAAGATGACTGAAAATAAACTATAAGCAAAAACCCTAGCTATCTAGGCAACCTCTACTGTCTCCTCTAGGCTAGCAAGCAACCTCCAGGCTATCTGTAAAATTTATCAACAGGTCCAGTCAGGACAGGAGCGAGCACATTACATCTCAACAGTTCATAGCAGGTTAGAAAATATAATCATGCAGTAAAGTAAGATACAGGATCTGAAAGAAATACAGTATGTAAACAGAGAGAGAGAACTGTAATAGAAATATCTACTATAAGTAGAGAACTAATAGTGACTAGTGAATCAGAGTACAAGCTAGACATATGAACAGGTAGAGGTGATTCATGAGAGGTGGTTCAAGATTATATCATTTGGAATTATTCACATGCTATTTCTACTCCCCCATCCCCAATCAATACACAAGGATCTGTTCAAGTTATGTTAAGATTCGTGAAACTTCACATGGCTCATAAAATGAGTGATACGTGAAGGTGATTCATGATAGCTCTGTGAACATGAGAGTACATGTGTCACAAGCGATTCGTGAATCAGAGGAAGCATAGAGATACGTGATGATTCATGAAACGCACAAAACATGCAGTATCCGAGGCTCCTGAGGGGGATAACATCTCATGAAAAGATCCATATAGTACCAATCCGTATGACCAACGTGACAGTATCAAGTAAAGTAATTTAAAGCAGGAAAATAATTCCAAACAGGATATAAAATAATCAGAGAATGTACTCGCCTGATATCTGAATATCCAAGGTAAAGATACTGTCCGAGGAGAGGTATCTGGCTCCTAATTAGAACAGCACAAGTCACAACATGTCCAGAAGGGTAATATAAAGCACTACAATGTATTCTACATGAATCTAGGTCAAACTAGGCCAAAGTCAACCCTTGGTCAACTCTGGTCAACTGTACTAGTCAAACTAGGTCAAACTAGGTCATGTCCTAACACAGCAAGTCTTACTAGGCCTAACCAAGACTATCCTAGCAAGCACACATCAATACAAGGATATACAAGCCAACATACACCCAACTCTATATAGCATGCAATTATTCAATACTCAAATAGGCAAGAATTCACATTGGATATACACTAGGTAATCTATTACTTTAAGCTATATATGTCTACACATATATACACATGCATATATTGGTATTCAACATTAGGTCTATAATCATGGCATTTCAAATGGTTATATAAACTTATATATTACAACACAATATGCTAACATATATATAATATACATACATAGCTAAGTTAACTATATTCATAAATACTTATTTAAGAGGCTATGTGTGTGTATGTGAACATGGCAAAGGGGCAAGTAAGGGTTAAATGTGCATACATAGTGTATACATATCAAAGAGTGTCAAAGTGTAAGTGAACAATGTGTCAAGTGTGATAGTGTCAACATAGTGTAAGGGGTACATGAGGTAATATAGGATTTGTGTTAACATAGAACATTACATCTCACTAACTTGTATATTGCATACATTACATCTATTATTACATTACATTCATGCTTGCATTCATTCATCATTCATTTATTCTCTTGCACTACTATATGCATCATACATTACATACTATGGAACCTACGTATTCGTTACAAGCCATACTTATACATGCTTACATTAGATAGGATACTTACACCTCATACATCATTTATTTAACCATTTACTCATACTTGCATTCTCTATTTAATTACATAATGTATATAAATTAACATGGGTTAAAATCAAATAGAACATTATATTACACACATGGGTGCACAAAATGCATAAGCCGAATAGTAACTCCTACTAATAATCAATACTGTACCATCTGAGCATGAATTAAAATTTAGGATTAAAGTATGTTATAGATCTATGTGTTAGCTTTCCGAAACTTCAAACGGATCGCATTTTCGTTTCCGAAAACTCCCGGAATCGCGAAAATACCGAGAACGCGTTTGTCTTTCGTATAGCTGACACTCAAATAATTCTCCAGAAAGTTATAGAAAGAATTAGGCCTATTAATACATGTTTTTGGAAAGCTAACTTCAATACGCTTCTTTTAAAAAAATGGAAGATTAAACCGAGCTTTGAGCTAGAAGTTATGACATTTCTAAGTTAGGGCTAAAATTAAAAACGTGGATAAAAATTATTACGGATTTAGATAGTTTGAGCCAAAAGAATACACAATATATATCCTAATTATCCACAACAATAATAGCAATAATAATATGAGGAACCACACTCACAAACTTGATTATATACTTATCATGAACCATTTATTACATATATAAATATAGATACACTCTCATTACAATATATATATAAATCTATATATGTAACATGAACACATCCACAACACAAAGGACACTCCTATGACCTCCAAATGGACACAAAATGGACACAAATGGAGATACAACCATGGAGGTCATTCTTATGGGTTCAAAATAGACCTATATGCGTGAGAAAATGAAAAGGAGAAGGGATTTATACCTCCCGGTAGATCGAATCGAAAAAAAACCTTTCCGGAACGACACCGACACGTAGAGATTCCAAAAGGACACGAACGAGCTCCGAATCCTCCCAAACTTGGGTAGCTTCCTCCTTGGCTAGAATGGAGAAGGAAAGAAGAAGATTTGGTGGTGAAATGGAAGGATTTGGTGGAGAAATTGCTAGGAATTGCTCTCTAGGAATTTGGGGAAGAACAAGAGAGAGAAAAATAGATGGATAATGACAAATGGGAGGCTCAACCCTATCCTTATTGTGGCTGGCCATAAAGGTAGTTTTGTCCTATTAGGAAAAGTCCAAAAGCCTCCACTAACCTATTCTATGAGTATTAGGAAAGGGCTAATTGGTTGGGGCTAAATTAGTCATTCTAAAGTCTCTAATCACACTAACCTTATCCATAATAATTAGTCTAACCTCTAACTAAAATATTTCTATCATGTGGACTAAAATTAATATCATGTGGGCCATGCCTAACTAGTGTGTGGGTCCCACTTGAGTCAAACTACCCCCGGGTCCCCGTTTCAAGTCGGATTGAGTTGAAATTTGAACCCGACTCAAATTACCCCAAAACAATATCATAAATAATAAAATAATATCAAAATAATTCAAAGAGGTCAAATGTAAAAATATCCTTAGGCCAAAAATGACATTTAAATATCATAATCACATGGTTAAGCTCTAGGTCAAACAGTCTATAGGGTTTCACTAGCAAAACGTCAAAACCACAAGTCATTGATTTAAATAATTTTAAAATGATTTAAAATCACCAAAAATTATATCATGAATTAAATATTATTATTAAAATAATTATAAATACAAAATTTCAAAATTACCCTCATTTGGGAAACTGGGTGCTACATGGGGAGCTCCGTCGGCGTTATGCCCCAACACATCCATATTGATGCACGACGCCCAACGGCTTAGTCATCTCGTACTCATATTCAATGCGTACCATTCGTAAGTCATTCTCATAGCCTAGTTCTGTAGTTACTTAGTCTTTTCGTAGCATAAGTGCCCAAAGGCACGCTCAGTGCCGTATACAATGTTCTACGTCTAGTGTTCAATGTTCTCGGAGCCGTGCACATGATGCACATATCAATATCGTCTTTCAATGTTCTACCATCATTGCCCTACCGTGACTCGTACACTTGATGCACGTCGCTTCAATTGTTCGATTGTTCAATGTTCTATCTTAGTGTTCGACACATACTGAGACCTTTACCTGCCGAGCCACGCTCGCTAACTCAATAACATCTTCGCATACAATGATATATTTCATTAGACGTGAAGGAATAGGGAGAGAGAGTCAAGAACCTGCCCACCTTAAGCCGATACGCCTTGTCGTCTCATCGATTAAAGCGTCTCGCTTCCATAACTCGATCGCATAGCTAACTCCCGGACTTAGCCATTCCTTTGAACTACTCGGTTGATTTGGCCTATCGCGCCCATGCCACAATCCGTTGCAAGGCCACGATTTGGTTTCGCGGACACTTCATTGCATAAGGCAAAATGCCGACCTCTTATCGTCTAGCGTAAAAGCGTAGCCTGCACACTAGATCAACTAAAATCAGCACTTGCTCAACGAGACTTATCTTTTGTATCGATTCGATTCATAGATTCCAATCGACTCAAAGCTTACCTTTGACCAACGTAACTCTAACATCGATTCGCATCGATACTTCATCGGGTCAACGCAACTCATCGAGTCAACGACTCATCGTAATGTACCGTGCGGAGCGGAGCATTACATAATATACCACTCAAAATCAGGTTCGTCCTCGAAACCGAAACCAACACTCAATCCAAGTGCCTCGCTAAATCGTTTCATGATCTCGTGCTGCTATCGTTGGAATCACACAACTTAGTTTGGATCATACACATATTTTAGGCGTCCCACCAATGTATGCATTTCAGCCAAGCTCAGTTGTAGGATATTGGGACAAACTGACACGCTCCACTTAAATCCTCAAGCACCACCTATTCCGTACTCGACTTAGTCAAATCTTAGCGTCTATTCCCAAAATACTCCTTGCAAACATCTTCGCATATAACTTTAATTCAAAACCATAACTTCGATTTCATAAGTTTCTCGACAGTCATCTAACGCATGCATTGCATTCAGCCGTTGCGCATTCGATCGCAACAATTCTCTGCAACGCCTATTCACCCAATCGTTTCCTATCTCTCACATAACTCAAGTCTTTCATCCAATCATTCATAATATTTGGCCTTAACGATATGGACTAAGTCCACATGTCTCAATTCCTTTGCCTACAATTCGTACTAAGTTTCGCACACAACTATCCCAACACGACCCACGTTCTCGAACTGCCTACGCATCGCGTCTGGGGCCACCCCCGCTAGGTAACTTATCCAGACATCGTGCTTAATCTCTTCCGACACAAGAGGTCAACTTGAGCCTATGATGCTCAAAGGCAACAATCTCCCCGACCCAAGGTCTCTTACGATACGTCCATCTCCTATTCTCGATCGAATATGAATTCTTTACTCAATTCTCGAATCAATCCCAACTAGTTCGTCTCGTAACATAAATCGTGCGCACGAACACATAACCTAATCGTTACTCAACCGGATCAACGACATAACTCTTAGGGTCATTCTACTATCCGTCGCTCTCGCGCATTGCAAAATTCTTGCAATCGCCTTACCGTATCACTACGCTAAGCATGTTTCCTCAACATTTATTCGATCCAACATAACTTTTCTTGACCATATCGATTCTAGTACTCGCTAACTTTCGAGACACGATACTCACTCGCTTAGACTTATCTTCAACATGCACTACCTCATTCCTTATCCTTCTTACGCGACTCCTTTAGGGTCATCCTATGGGACTTCAATATTCATTTGATTTGGCGGTCAAGTCTTCTAGGGTCATCTGCCCCGAAACTACGCTCGATAATTGAAGATCATCAACGAGGGACAGTTACAACGAACCATGCTATATCCTATTACGGAGCCAAATCAATGCCCGACATTTTCTATGCGACTTCATCCAATCCGACATACCAATCCATAGTTTATCTATCCCCCACACAACTGAAGCGCCGATAACTACACGAATCTCTTATGCATTACCGTCAACTATCCTTGCCCGTCGTATGACATCTACTCGCCTTAAATCCGAGTTTACCTATTCGTGATCATAGCTTGACCCATTTCGTACTCATCAAAACCATCCTCGAGCAACTTTCGCATCAAACCACAAGTCAAATTCGATTTTGCCACGCCTTGCAAGTTCGATCATCTCTGCTGGATGAATCACCACACCAGCGCTCACGCGGAATGATCGTCCTAATTAGACGTGACGCATGTGCGATGCTGGAGTGCACTCGCATAAGACAAGAATGTCAACTTAGTGGTTATCCACGAATCAATCACTACAAAAAAAGAGAGCTTTTGGGACGTCATTATTAGATACGCTAATCTAAAAAGTCCTAAAAACTTAATATTTAGGACGCTTATTCATTTTGTAACAAAAAATAACATTATTTAGGACAGACTTCTAAATGGATCATAATAATGTATCTTTTTTGAGACTACGAATTATTTTTGTCCCAAATAAACTTTTGGGTCGTCCTAATAAAACTTGGCGGGAAGAAAAATAATTGACCGCCCAAATTTTTGGCCCATCCCATTTATTCTTTATTTTATATTTTAATTTTTATATTAATCTTAGCCGTTTGATGTGAATGATTCAATCTGAACCATTGATAAATAAGGGTATAAAAGGAAACACATTTCCTAACATTCATTTTCCTCTCCAAGCCCTAAAGGATTCCTAAATATTCATTTCCCTCCCACGAGCCTGCCCGTGCCCTAGAGATCTAGTTTTATTTGCACTCCTCCTCTCCTCTCTTCCTCGATGGCGATTGGCAATGTCACCCGAACTCCTCTCCCTCCTCTCCCCCTCGTAGGAGCAGTCCTCCCTCTCCTCATCTGACGTCGGTGCCGTCCCGACGACCCCGTCGATCGCCACCACTCCACCGGGCTGAGTACCTAGATCCTCCGTTGCAGTGGATGAACATTTCCTGGTCCTGTCCGTCGATTGTATCTTCCTCGTTCTCAGATCAAGGTGAGGAGAGTTAGGCCGAAACCGAAGAGGGGTACTAGAAGAGGGGTACTGCGAGGAGAAGAAGGATGTAGAGGAAGGGGTCGAATATTTGATATGAGTAGGAGGTAAGGTCCGTTCCCATCAAAAGTTTATTTCTTTACTTTACGAGTTTATGTAATGTTGGGATAAGGATGCAATTTTGGTTTGGGATGACAAATTTCTTGTAGGCATAAAATATCAAAATATTGTGATTCCCAGAGAGATTTGGTTGCAAGAAGTAGGATTTAGTAAAAAAAAAGGATCAAACTTTGTTGTTTCCACAAGAGATTTGATTGTAAAAAGTATAATTTAGTGAAAGAGGATCAAACTTTGTTGTGGTTTAGAGAGAGATTTGGAAACTTTGTTGTGGTTTAGAGAGAGATTTGGTTGTAAGAAGTAGAATTTAGTAGACACGACCAATTCATTGTTGTCTCTAAGGAGGATCTAGTAAACAACATCTCACGTTCACCATTTAGCAAGAAAGGATAAATTCCAACCATGTTTTGGAATTACTGAGATTTGGACATGATGCTATGAAGTCTTGTGTCGAATTGTAACTAGTAGAAAAGAAGTATAATTTAGTAAAAAGGATCAAATATCTCAGATTGTGTTTCTTTCTTTCTTTTTTCTTTCAAGACAATGTAATATCAAAATGTTAACATTTACAAAGAGAGAAAGGAAAAATAAACTAAAATCCAACTTTGGTTTGAAATGACTAAACTTTATTATAAATGAATACAAATAGACGATAGAACACAATACAATATGACATCGCCACAGAGATATTGCATTTATCTTAGTGTTCCATAGTGTATTTTAGAGTCTTCGTAGTGCCCAACAAGCGTTTGATATGGCACATTATCAATTTCGGTAGTATATGTCCTTCCTAGACGACAACATGTGCCAAATTTATAACAAGGGGCTAATTTGGATCTAAATACCCTGATTTTTTCTTGAGTTGAAAGTTGCTACCCTAAACTGTTATAATTGATAACTAAATATCCTGAACTTGCCTCCGATTTGCAACTTGTTATCTGAATCTATTATAACTAGCAACAAAAAGCTGCAACATTTGGAGGAGGTCTTGCAACTATTGTTGTAGTAATGACACTATCTACAACAAATCAAATGATGATGGTGTGGTAAATGATGCAAGAAAAGTTGTAGCAACAATACTTACATACAAGCAAACAACCCCTTGTGCTTGAACTGTTGAAAATCTATTAGTTTTATACATATAAACATGATGCAAGAACAACAACAAATACTTTAGCTAACTTTGCTATTTTGAAAGAGATTATACTATTCTACTTGTTATTTCTATTTGGTTGCAGAAATACACCTAGAGCTAGCTTACTTGTGCTTGAAATGCCTAAATCTTCTAATAGGAATAATGCAAACGACGACAACTATAGTAACGTCTTTAATACCAACATATATATGTTAATAAGAAACTTATTATTAGGCAAGATAAAGAGTAATATAGAAGTAAAATTTAGTAACTTTCTTGTTATGGATCTAGCTGGTTCTTGTTTGGACTATAAACATAATTCTTTCCTAGTTGGACTTATGAATTCGGAGCATGATTACATATGGATTTCTTCTATGTGTCTTCTATGTGAAGATTAGTTAAATTCAGTACTATGTCCTCTCATTTCTTTAGATATGTATTCCCCACAAGCTTCCATGCTAATGCACATATTTATTGACGTTTTGCTTATTAACACTTTTGCTAGAAGTTAGGCATTTATTTCCAACAATGGAACTTTAGATAGCTTATTATTTTAGTAAACAGATTCTTATAAAGGTGTTGTTGGCAGGTTCTTATGGATCTACAATATGATACAAAGGTGTGGAATGGATAAAAACTATTGGCAAATATTTTCTTCTTGGTGCAAGTGGGGAAATAAGTGATTTTCAGGAGATCCTATGTTATCTTGATGAACTTCATTTCATAAGCAAACAGGTACGTAACATTGGCTATTCTGTCCAGCTCTCTTTGCTTGGAAACTCGTGCTTTATTTTCTTTCCTGTCTAAAGCAAAAGATTTTGACAATTTTTGGTAACATAGTCAATCAAGATCCAACTTCAAGCTGCCATACAGAGCATGTTGAACAGTTCTAACACTACAAAAAATAAGGGTGTCTTACAACAGTTGAAAACCATTGCAAAATCAATATAAACTGTTGTGAAATAAATCTGCAACGGTTATTGGAACCATTGTAAATACGAGTGTTGCAGATTCTTCTTGCAACAGTTAGAGGGGATAATGGCAACAGTTTAATAAATAGTTACAAATAATGTATTATGCAACGGGTCTGACATTAAAGCGTATCGGTTACATGACGTTGTTAATAATATATTTGGCAACGATTGACAAACTGTTATAGCTATTGAGTAATGCACGACAGTTACAAATTGTTGCCTAAATGTTTAATGCAACGATTAAAAACCGTTGTGGATAATAGACAACAGTCGAAAACCATTGCAGATAAATCTTTAAGACAACAATTAAGTAACGGTTGCGAAAAAAATATGCAACGATGTGAGAAACTGTTGCCAAAATAATAAATGTGCAATGGTTTTGAACATGCATTTGCAACGTGTTCAATTTGTATGGCAACAACTAAATTCAAGTAATCTGCAACAATTTTAGTACCCGTTGAGAATATAATTTATTGACAACGGTTATATAAGGATATCGCAAACATTTTTTTGGCAACACCTGCAAAACACTTACAATGAGTTTTCTTTTGTTTTCTAAACATAATATTTGATCAATGTTTCTCTCATTATACATTAGAGACATCAACTTGTAAACATAAATATAAATGGTATTACTATCTTTCAAACCATTATTAATCCAAAATGGATCAAATTTGTCATTGTCAAAATATAAAGTGTACTTCAGTTAACAAAGAAGCGTCAACCAAGAATCCAAAAACCTTTAGTAATCATCACTACATACTTCTCTTGCGTCTTTACTACCATTTTCTCCCTTATAGCTAAGTTTTGAAGCTCTTGTGCCGATACAGAACTTGTTGATTTTTTCGTCAAATCAGAAGGTGCTAGTCCTTTACTATAGAGAGGCGCACGTCCAGGATGATCTTTAAAAGCTTTCTTCAAAAAAAATCTCTTTTACAATACTACATTCGGAAGTATCAGAAGCTTGAGATGTCAAACTTTCAAGTTCAACCTACATAAGTCATTAAGCATAAAATCAGTAAGCATATTGTTCTAATAAGAAGCTGGTAAATAATACATGTTACAGTAAAGCTTGAGATGTCAAACTTATAGCTAAGTTATTAAGCACAACTGCGGTTCCTTTCCACTTGCACCATCACCACAGGCACATGACAGACACACTACTCAGAACTCTAAGCAGTTCACTGTTTC
Organism: Iris pallida; assembly: GCA_029216955.1. Taxonomy (NCBI): domain Eukaryota; kingdom Viridiplantae; phylum Streptophyta; class Magnoliopsida; order Asparagales; family Iridaceae; genus Iris; species Iris pallida. The sequence goes on from JANAVB010033217.1 coordinate 3,252,653, forward strand.
AGCACCACACATTAGCACAGTAAAGTTCCACACGGCACTCACTACAGACATTGGATTATGCAATATTTTGCTCACTACACTCATACACAATATTCAGCTGTGCATACTAATGATATCACCCTATTTATGTACACAACTATTTTCCTGTGGTGAATGGTTTAAGTGTCAGCAGTTTGAGTCAGACGTTTATTTGAGACAAAAATGCATCTTTTTATTAGCTTCCTAGTGTTGAATTTTACTGCTCAAGCATTCAAAGAGAAGGATATTAACCATGCCAAATGATTCACTGTCGCGTCATAGGATACATGATACATATCACGTAAGATACAACATAGACTAGAAATTAACAAATCACAAAGAGGAGTATATTAACCATGCCAAATGTTTAAAGTCGGCAGTAAGAAAACAAGTAATAGATAATAAGCAGAGCTTAAAAGGGATGGAAACAAAGATTAGATAGAAAAGGTCTGTGAATCTATGGAGGGAGAGTCTAGTGATAAGTACCAGTTCTACAGCTCATAAATACACAAAGCATATGTCAGTTAAATGTTAAGTTCATAAATAATAAACATGTCATGAGGATAAGCAGAGCTTAGAAGGGATGGAGTTGAAAGTTCCCTTAGCTTCTAACTTTGATGGGAAATGTGTAGTATTCCTGCACAAGTATAAAATTTAAGCACAAGTGAACAATTCAAGGATACCTCATATCAAATTGATCTAAATCGACTTTTTTAGCAACTACAATTGTTAAGGAGCAATTTCTTTCCCACTAAATGTGAGATTTAGTCAAAGAAAAAAGAATTTCTGTCAATTACAGGAAATTAAGACTCATCCTAAAAAAAAACTTTAGATAAATAATGAGTGTCCCCATGAAACAAACTATGCTAATCTAGAGTAATATAGGAATACAGTTAAATTAGTTCTACTTGTGGAATACATAAAATAGAACTCTAAAATATTATGGGAATACAGTTAACTAGTTATAGATTGGAACCTGTAGAATTTATATCATGATCAACATTTGCGTTCTAGATTGGTTTTACATTCCTTATTTTGGACTGAGGAATGTTTACTGAGCCAAGTTCGAATTTTTCCTTTTTCTTTCAGTTCATATTAGTTGTGTGGACATAATATGTACATCATATTCCAATATATCTTCAGTTATCTATCTCAAGAAATATCTTCAGTTAATGTGAATTATAGTGATAACATTTGTTTGCTTTATGAACTTGATTTAGTTCTGGTAGTTGGTTCTGGAGATCGGATCCTGCAGAATCCGTATCATGATCAACATTTGCATTCTAGATATCATACTGACATCAGAAGGCAACATCATTATCAGTTCGTATGCCATATAGATTGGACCACATAATTCACCAATAATTAAACTGTCGCGACACCTGTGACATATTTAAATCTCTGAAACATACCCAAAAGATCATGATACAGTTCTGAAGTACCTCATCATGGAAAATATTTTTTTAGAACAAATAAATTCACTAACAATGGATTCTAGTATTGGAGAGTTAATTACAAGTTCAAAAGTCACATCAAGAAGTTCACAAATTCATACCCGAGTGGAGAACAATTCTTTAAATCCTTCTGCCCCTATAGTTACTACTTCTACAGCTAATATCATTATAGATATCTATAGAGGGGATGAACATCAAATTGTCCCCTAAGCAAAGTGTTCTATAAAAATATATTGCTCAAGAGCAAGGTTCACAATATCGGTATCGTAATTGGTATCGGACTATTCCAATGAGTATTGGTATCGACGATATCGGTAGTATCGGCGGTATCGTATCGGAGTATCGGACTTTGGTATCGAAAAACAAATAATTATTAATAAATTATTTACATTTAAAATATATATTTTATACATTTAGGCATAATTTTAAGTATTTTCAGAGTTATTTCTTAGTAGTTTTGAAATTAAATGAAATAGTAGTCACCCTTACCGATTGGTTTACAGACAATAGATGTGATTTTCTTCACACACACACACGCACACTCACACACACACACGCACACACCCACACTCACACACACACACACAATAGATGTGATTTTCTTCTTTTACATGCTTCTACAACCTTGTTATGCTTTAAACCCTTGTTGATTTGTCTTTTTTGTTTAATTTTCTTTGCCGAACTGACCGGAACAAAGACCCCCCATTGTCGGTATCGGTCAATATTTGGTATCGGTAGGTATCGGATCGGAACATGCCAAACCGTATCGGTATCGGCCGTATCGGATCGGTATCGGCCGATACTTTAAACCATGCTCAAGAGGAACCATCTCTTCAGACACATGAGTCTTTGCAAACAATTGTATTTCCACTATTTACTAATAAACACGTAAGTATGGCATTTTGTCCATGTACACTTGAACCATCAAAATGAATTTTTTTTTGTAAGAGCATATTTCTTCATTAGTAGTTACTGTCAATCATAAAATTTGAGCCTCCAGAACTAGATACAAGAAATTCCAGATTTTGAACATACTTGAAGTTAGCTATGTATCTTTTAGATACAAGAACTTCCAGATTTTGAACATACTTGAAGTTAGCTATGTATCTTTTAGATACAAGAAATTCCAGATTTTGAACATACATGAAGTTAGCTATGTATCTTTACTCAAGGTATGATAGGTATCAAACACTAACAATCTTTTTTCTCCAAAGAAATACTACCTATCACTTCTAAACCGAGATCAGATTAAATATGGGCTGACAAACATGATACTGCTATACTAAAACATTCTTCTGTGGTAGCTTCACTTATTTTCCAATGTGGTAAAAATTAGTTCGCAATGTACTGCTCAACCCAATTTCTACTCTTGATTATACTATTTCTACATGATTAAGAATTTCTTAAATTTGTCTTGTTACCAGGGACATATATTATGTATTAGCTCCACAAGATTATACACTTCATGTATCTATAAATTCCATAACAAAAAAATTGCAAGCTATTGCCTACATGATCATAAAGAGACTTGATGGTGCAGCAAATGGTTATATAAATAATAAAAGGGTAAGTTGTTTTATTGCATTAAATAGAAAAAATATACATACAAGTTTTCCTTAGAAGCCCCCCCCCCCCCCCCCACCCTCCACTCGTGTAGTGCTTTGTACGCTGACATTTATGCCATAGTTATATCACATGAATTTCAATAGGATCTGTATCAATATATTTATTATAAGATCTCTCACATCCTTCACAATTCTTTGATGCAGCCATGGTGCTCTGATTTTCTCTTTTTGATGGCCTCTCCTATTCCTCTTCTGCCAGATATGCCATATAGTAGCATTGAGCAAGTGCCTAATCAGGAAGTAGCACAGTGACATTTTCCCTAAACTCTATGCTATATGCCTGCTTCCTTCGACGGAGAAATACCTCTCCTGATAGTGTGTCAAATGTTGCGTGAGTAGTCACACACACACACACACACACACACACAAAAAAAAAAAAAATTATATATATATATATATATATATTGATATTATAAACAAAATTTCTAAAATATTGGTTTCAGGATGGGACTTCATGTTTCTGAGAAAAAAATCATAGGTTACATCAGTTTAGAATTTGGTGTAAAATATACCAATTTAGGTTAATTTCAGCTTGGGGATGGGAGTGGGGGTCCTTTTGTTCTTTTCCAAAATTAGTAGTCTTAAAGGTAGTACCACTCATTTGTCGTAGAATTTGAGAAAGAAAAGATTATATGAGATATGAGTTGAATATAAAGAAGCTACATATGGATCAATAGACCAATGGAGATACTATACGAAGTATGGATGTCTTTTCTTTTTTGCGCTTTTCTTTCTCGTGGACTTTCATGGTATGATGGTACCATCAAGACAGAGCCAAGACGTTAACCTTTCACACTGCGCTATTGATTTTTGTATCAAAATGAACTTTCCTATTTTGAAAAGTGATGACAATGTCACATTTTTTTCCTATAATTGCTCAGAGGAGTTCTATAAGTAGATTAAAGTTGTAAGTATAAGTATTTGTAAAGAAAGAGGCCTGCCCCCTTGTTAGAGGATATATATCTTCAATAGGTAGTAAATAGGGAACTCACATAGATTTGGATAGTGCATAAATATGAGCCACGAAAAAGGCACACCCTATTATTTAAGAATGAATTATTTGTTAGATATCTGCTCGTGCTACTTTATCTGTCCTTAGGTCATATTTGTATATTTAGCCTTACAGGAAATACTTGTTAAAAGTTGATGCTGAAAGCAGGAAAATATGATATGGTTCACAAATATTTTGGAACCATGAGAAGAGGGGGCCTAGCTACCAAAGCATTGACTTACAAAGGTAGCAATAACATGAATAACTACACATTTTTTATTTGTTCATTTCATCATCATTAAAAAAAATTATAATCAACTTTCTTAATACAAATTTTGCAGTTCTCGTAAGTACAAGGTAAAGTGGATGAAGCTCTTGAGGCAGTGAGGGACATGGAACGGAGAGGAGTGGTTGGAACTGCTAGCGTGTATTATGAATTAGCACGTTGCCTTTGTAACAATGGAAGGTGGCTAGAGGCTCTGTTGGAGGTGAGTTGTTATCCATTAAAACAAGGTGGAATTGTGCTATGCATCTAAGTAGCATATTTCAAACCCTTAGTATCTCATCTGAGTTCTCTACACCTGTACATCTTATACTCAATACCATAGGTAGGTGAGCTCGTGGAGTTCAAAGTTCATACTAGATATAAAAAACTTAAGCACTTAATTTTCTTGTATTATATAGTTGCTTGATGTATTCACTGCAGTTTGATCTTATCTTCTACCAAGTTATTTGATGTGGTATAGTTGCCTCCTATAGCTAAATATTTCTTGTATTGTATAGTTGCCCCCTATAGCTAAATATTTCTTTTATTGTGGTGGTTTGCACTTTTGTTTCTGGAGCTGATCTATTTCCTCATCAAGTTGATCTTTATGACATGATGTTTTGTCTTTCAGTTGAAGCACGTCAAATTATGTTGAGTGCGAAGCAATTTGTGCTTGATTAAGGTCCATGGTATAGAAATTGATGGGGCTTGCTCTTTTATGGAGTCACTTGGGCATTTAGAAGCTAATTTCAGAAGAAAAGTACCATTTGTGTTAGGTATGTTTTCTAGACACTTCCTGCTCTTTCACATGTTGACTTCACTTATCTCCATTTGCTTGATCTTTCTGAAAATCCCATAAACTCCACGGTACCTACCTGGTTTTTTCCTAATGACCAGGCTTGAGTACTTGGATAAAGATTCTTAATGACAATTACTTTCAATCTCAAACATTTTTCATCAATAACAACTAGTTTAAGGATTCTTCACTATTTTTGTCATAACTGCAACAGCTGAGTCTGTCACATAATTCATTGTTTCTAGTGTTTTCCACCTAACATTGTAGAGAATACGACTGATCTGTGGGTTCTCTCTATTTCAGAAAATAATATAACTGACAGGACTCCCATGTCATTTTGTAAACTAAAACATTTTTGTGTTCATGATCTCTCCAAACTCATCTATCACAGGAGATCCCTGATTGTTTTGGAATAATATATAAGAGTTTCAACAATTTTGAATTAATCATTGCAAATATTGAATTTTGTTCTTATTTAGGAAAATAATTGTATGATTTGTTCTTAAAACTAGATCATAACAGTGAAACTGAATTTTGGCCAAGTAGCTAATTCATGTGAGATTGATCAATTAGAATCTCACAATTATCCTTTTACCAATAGATTCATGTTCCAAAAATTATTGATTAGAATGTAGAATTTCTTATGATCATTGGTTGCAGCTGATTTAACTAATATTGTTGTTATTATTAAATAAAAAAATGAAAGCAATACCATGTTAAAGTAGTATTTTGTGGCAGTAATCCCATGCACCATTGTTTATCTATTAAAGATTATGCAATTTATGATGTCTTATTCGGACCTTGCCAACATATGTTGTATTTGACAATGTTACGGGTGTTAGCTTTGCATGTGATTTGAGAAGGACATTGTTGAAGGATCTGCTAATATGAACCTTGCATTTGTTGCACAAGTCTTCCTACATAGGTGATAGCATGATGCCTTTTCTTCTTTTATTTTTTTTCTTTTCTTTCTGCAATTTACCTAATATGTCTTTTACTTTTAACCTCATCTCTCTAGCAATTCTCATTCACGTTGAACTTATATTAAGTAGCTCTGCTTCATCTCCATTTGGGCAGGCTTCTGAGACAGACTAGGACTAGGCCAAATTTGCTGGAAAGGAGTCATAAAAAGAACTTTGATTATTTGAGGTAAGAATCCGTCGCTTACTTTATGCTTGCCTGAGATTCAAACTGATGATCCGTTATCTAAACAAAAACAAATATTTTATGATTGCAAGTAGTTAGATTCAAACTTTTGTAGCCTGACTTTAAGTAAAACTACTGGAAAAAAATTGTTATTTAATGACTTTATAGTTGGTTTATCTTTGTATGACTAGTGATATGAGAAAGTAGACATTGTTCATGTGCACGCAATGTCTACATGTCTTTATTTCAGGATATGGTAAACAAGAGAGGTTTCACAAGGACTGCTCAAGTTTTAAGTGTGGTTGTGAACCATGTGGGATTTATTTGGATAACAACTGCTCCATTGGAGGTAGAAGTGCCTGTTTTGGACTTCATTATCTGCAGGTTGTTTTTTATGAGGCTGATTTGTTTACTTCTATTTGCAGGTCATTCCAATGCTTTTTGTACCTATTTTGCAAATGATGGGAGATGCCACTTTGGAAAATCAAATATGTTTTGGACTTGTGTAAAAGTTGTAGATTTTATTTTGTAAATTAAGTGAATGCTTAACGATGTAAAACTTGATGGGAGAACACTCGAAGTGATGTAAGACTTAGATTTTATTTTGTGAACAATGGAATATTACCTTTAAATATGTTTTATAGAAATCATTTTGTTAATGTTGTGGCTACGCTTTGTTAATGTTGCGGCTACCATATGCATTTGTGATTAAATAAAATAGTTTTGTATGAATTTTTGTTGTATAAAATTCAATTATATATTTTATATATAAACAGGAAATTAGTAATTCCATAATAATTTAAACAATTGTTTAGTTTTTTGGACGATCATAGTACTGTAACAAAAAGTAAATTACTTTTTTTTGGGACTTTTTAAAATTCCGTCCCTTATTTATTAGGACGAAATATATCTGTTACAAAAACTTGTTTTTTGGGACAAATTAATAAACCGTCACACAAAAGCATAAATTTAAAAACTTTTGAGACGTTTTGCCTAACCGTCCTTTAACAGTAATTAGGACGGCAATATCCATCCCTAAAGTTTTTGCCACGCCACCCTAATGGGACCGTCCATTCCCGTCCCAAAGGTCGTCCCAAATATTTGTTGGGACGGTAATTGCAGTTTTTAAGACGGTTTTTTGTTGTCCCCAAAGGTCACTTTTTTTGTAGTGAATCCAGACACTTTCGATTTCATCCGAGTAACATCCGTCCACTCTCAATTTCTCGAAGCGTTCCTACCGTCATCATCCTAACTGCCATTAACTTAATTGTATCTTATTCATCCAACAATAATGCTCAACATAATTTTCGTTTATTCGATCAGAGTATCTCCGAGTTATTGCATATCGTCTCTGATACGCCTCAATACCATCATCGATATGCATAACTTGAACATCTTCTTTTCTCATCAGCTCTAATTCGTTGCAATCACTGTTATCATCCGAACTCGAATACGAATCAAGTCTTGCACACATCAAGATTTATTCCGTTATAACTACCATAATCGTGACACAATTTCCAATTCACATATTCATTCTCATATCCTTAACTCGTACTTCCAAATCGTGCTACCGACTCCTCGCGCTAACTCAACTTCGTTCACACGATTTCTTCGTACCTACTCGATTCATTTCGAATAATTTTGTACCAACTCAACATAATTTTGATCGGGTCGACTATTTCCTCAACGTAACATTCCTTCGCTATGCTCAGCCTATCGTTCGACTTACGCTTAATAAATTCTCGTCTGACGTATAATCCTTGGGTACCGACTTCTTACATAATCATTCAACTCAATTCATCAAGGCATACTCGCATCGACTTCTCTCAAGTCATTCCCACTCAAGTCTCGATACTACTCCGTCTGTTGAGGACAAACATATCGTAACAATACAATCGTCTCGACGTAACCCATCGCAAGTCACCAACCGGCTTAACGTCGCTATCGCTAAGTAGTATTCCATATACCCCTCAGGATCGAGCCTATCGTTATCGATACAATACTTCACTATACTTGCTCACACAAGTGGTAGAGCATATACCACTCGAAATCGAGTCATTACTCAACTTTACACTCTGCATAGGTCCGACATCTATTCCCCAATCAACTATCCCGTATGACGATCCTTCCGATCCCAGCTCTAGCATTAGCTCAAGTTTGGCACACATTCAATCTAATCATATCTTAGCGATCATATCTATCATGCCCACAACATTCGCTTATTCAAAGCTCAACGCGACATTCGGCCAACATACATGTTTGCCTACTCGATCTCGACTTAGCGACCAACTCGACTCGTACAATCGCATCCGCGATCTTCCAATCTCACTCGTTGCAACTCGTGCAACAACTTATTCATGATACTTAAGGTCTTTACTCAATCTCGTACAACATATCGCTATCCATCCGCATAGCCATACGACACGCATCATGCCATATCGACTCGTTACACCGATGCAACGAATGATTCATGACTTATTGCACTTCGTGAAACCGACAACACATAACCGTTTGTATAGCCACATAATACGAATCGCCTTACATATCGACCCGTTGCACTTTGTGCAACCAACTGATGGAACTGAGGATTCACAGGACCCTTTCTTTGGTGTGCGTATTGATCGATAGAAACTAGGGTTCACGAATTATACCTGCGGTGAAAAGAAGACAAGTAATTCCAGGCAATCTCGAGCGGACGACCCTAAGATCTTCTGCACGTATTCCTTCCTCGAGTTGGACGTCGTGTGGGCGACGATCTCCCAACCTTTTCTTCTCCTTGGCAGCCCTCTCTTTCTCTCCTTACGTGAATCACGAATTTAGAGAAAGTTTTAGATTTCTGATCGATAATATGGCGGCCAGAGAATAGAGGATATATATAGGCTACGGCAGGGACCCTGAGGAGAAATTAGGGTTAGGCCTCCTAACGGATCTGGATATCCCGTGTTCAGCCCGAACACACAATCCAGGCCCATTAACAATAGCTCGGTCCACTAATGAGCTATTGTTGCACTACCTCTCTAATCCCAAATTATGTTTGTGGGCTCCTTTTATTATATGCTCGTTTGTCTCTCCATGTTAATATATAGTATGTCCGTCGATCAAATTAAGTTACTGACAACTATATTGATTCGACATCTTTTATCCTTAAGTAGTACCGCTCAACTTTATTTGTCATGTCGGATATAATCCACCTGCAGGGTTTATATGACAATCCTTATGATCTCCTTAAGGGGACATCATCAACCCGATGTATCGGGACATGGATTCCATTTATAATCAACAGCTCATCATACATACAATGTTATTACCCAATTCATAGAGGTTGTTGATCCATAATGAATCTCACTCTTTTATGAGTCAAAATAATGCACACTGCATATACATGTCCGTTATTATATCCGGATTAAGAGGACAAGCATCCATAATAACAGAGGTATTTGTTCTCTTATGTAGTCAGTACAAAGAGAATAACCTCAAGTGGTCATGTTCAATACACACAAAGTGTACTACTGTAAACCTATAGTCAAGATAGACTAATACCAGATTATACTACAACCTTTCCAATAGATTGTCCAAGTCCATCTAGGTTGTGAACTATTTATATACTCCATAGGGAACTGATAATATGATCTTCTGTGTGACACCACACACTATATTATCTACAATATAGAATATCAGACATTTGCATTAATACTTGCAACAAATACAATATGCAAACATTTACCCATATCATTCTCATTCAAAATTTAAGGAAATAAGGTTACTAAAAAAGTGATGCTTTTAGTATATAACCCTAACACCAACAACACGTATCTCCTCGCACTTCGTGCGACCAACAACGCATAACTCCTCGCACTTCGTGCGACTAACAATACGAATATCTTGCACTTCGTGCAACCAACATCACCATATTCGTTGCACTTCGTGCGACCAGCGACTCACAACTTTATTGCACTTTGGAAAATCATGATCTTATAACCCGTTGCACTTCGTGCAACCAATATTCTCCGATGGCACACAGAGATAGTGCGATAGTCACGACATACTTGTGGCAGACGTACCCACTTAATATGGACTTATTGTATGGAACATCCAATGTAGCGTCGAGCAGATCTATGATCCATGCGGTTGCAGATACAACTTAGAGTCAACTGAATTCCGATATCAAAGCAACTGAGGGTCAAGAGATTCATGCACGGTCCAAAGGATGGAACCGCTTTGATACTAATTTGTCACGTCCCGATCCGGAAAATCGCTCGTCCTCGCTATATTTTATCCGAATCATCGTCCTCGCTGGGGCGTGATGCCGCACGAGCCTGGAGTTGCGCTCGTGCAAGGCATGATAACGATTCACATAGTGATTGTAGCACCCAATTTTCCAAATGAGGGTAATTTTAAAATTTCGTGTTTATAATTATTTTAATAATGATATTTAATTTATGATATAATTTTTGGTGATTTTAAATTATTTTAAAATTATTTAAATCAATGACTTGTGGTTTTGACGTTTTACTAGTGAAACCCTAGAGACTGTTTGACCTAGAGCCTAACCATGTGATTATGATATTTTAATGTTATTTTTGGCCTAAGGATATTTTTGTATTTGACCTCTTTGAATTATTTTGATATTATTTTATTATTTAGGATATTGTTTTGGGGTTATTTGAGTCGGGTTCGAATTTCAACTCAATCCGACTTGAAACGGGGACCCGGGGGTAGTTTGACTCTAGTGGGACCCACACACTAGTTAGACATGGCCCACATGATATTAATTTAGTCCACATGATAGAAATATTTTAGTTAGAGGTTAGACTAATTATTATGGATAAGGTTAGTGTGATTAGAGACTTTAGAATGACTAATTTAGCCCCAACCAATTAGCCCTTTCCTAATACTCATAGAATAGGTTAGTAGGGGCTTTTGGCCTCTTCCTAATAGGACAAAACCACCTTTATGGCCAGCCACAATAAGGATAGGGTTGAGCCTCCCATTTGTCATTATCCATCTATTTTTCTCTCTTGTTCTTCCCCAAATTCCTAGAGAGCAATCCCTAGCAATTTCTCCACCAAATCCTTCCATTTCACCACCAAATCTTCTTCCTTCCTTCTCCATTCTAGTCAAGGAGGAAGCTACCCAAGTTTGGGAGGATTCGGAGCTCGTTCGTGTCCTTTTGGAATCTCTACGTGTCGGTGTCGCTCCGGGAAGGTTTTTCTTCGATTCGATCTACCGGAAGGTATAAATTCCTTCTCCTTTTTATTTACTCATGCATATAGGTCTATTTTGAACCCATAGAAATGACCCCCATGGTTGTATCTCCATTTGTGTCCATTTTGTGTCCATTTGGAGGTCATAGGAGTGTCCTTTGTGTTGTGGATGTGTTCATATTACATATATAGATTTATATATATATATTGTAATGAGAGTGTATCTATATTTATATATGTAATAAATGGTTCATGATGATTATATAATCAAGTTTGTGAGTGTGGTTCCTCATATTATTATTGCTATTATTGTTATGGATAATTAGGATATATATTGTGTATTCTTTTGGCTCAAACTATCTAAATCCGTCATGATTTTTATCCATGTTTTTAATTTCAGCCATAACTTAGAAATATCATAACTTCTAGCGCAAAGCTCGGTTTAATCTCCCATTTTTTTTAAAAGAAGCGTATTGAAGTTAGATTTCCAAAAAAAAATATTAATAGGCCTAATTCTATCTGTAACTTTCTGGAGAATTATTTGAGTGTCAGCTGTACGAAGGACAAACGCGTTCTCGGTGTTTTTGCGATTTCGGGAGTTTCCGAAAACGAAAATACGATCTGTTTGAAGTTTCGAAAAGCTAACACATAGATATATAACATATTTTAATCCTAAATTTTATTTCATACTGAGATGGTACAGTATTGATTATTAGTAGGAGTTACTATTCGGCATATGCATTTTGTGCACCCTTATGTGTAATATATTGTTCTATTTGATTTTAATCCATATTAATGTATATATATTTTGTAACTAAATAGAGAATACAAGCATGATTAAGTGGTTAAATAAATGATGTACGAGATGTAAGTATTCTATCTAATGTAAGCATGTATAAGTATGGCTTGTAATGAATATGTAGGTTCCATAGTATGTAATGTATGGTACATATAGTAGTGCAAGAGAATAAATAAATGATGAATGAATGCAAGCATGAATGTAATGTAATAATAGATGTAATGTATGAAATATACAAGTTAATGAGATGTAATATTCTATGTTAACATAAATCCTATATTACCTCATGTACCCCCTAACACTATGTTGACACTATCACACTTGACACATTGTTCACTTACACTTTGACACTCTTTGATATATATACACTATGTATGCCCATTTAACCCTCACTTGCCCCTTTGCCATGTTCATATACACACACATAGCCTCTTAAATAAGTATTTATGAATATAGTTAACTTAGCTGTGTATGTATATTATATATATGTTAGCATATTGTGTTGTAATATATAAGTTTATATAACCATTTGAAATGCCATGATTATAGACCTAATGTTGAATACCAATATATACATGTGTATATATGTGTAGACATATATAGCTTAAAGTAATAGATTATCTAGTGTATATCCAATGTGAATTCTTGCCTATTTGAGTATTGAATAATTGCATGCTATATAGAGTTGGGTGTATGTTGGCTTGTATAGCCTTGTATTGATGTGTGCTTGCTAGGATAGTCTTTGTTAGGCCTAGTAAGACTTGTTGGGTTAGGACATGACCTAGTTTGACCTAGTTGACTAGTGCAGTTGACCAGAGTTGACCAAGGGTTGACTTTGGCCTAGTTTGACCTAGATTCATGTAGAATGCATTGTAGTACTTTATATTACCCTTCTGGACATGTTGTGACTTGTGCTGTTCTAATTAGGAGCCAGACACCTCTCCTCGGACAGTATCTTTACCTTGGACATTCAGATATCAGGCGAGTACATTCTCTGATCATTTCATATCCTGCTTAGAATTATATTCCTGCTTTAGATTACTATACTTGATGCTGTCACGATATTATCACGGATTAGTACTATATGGATCTCTTCATGCGATGTTATCCCCCTCGGGAGCATCGGGTACATTGTGTTATGTGCGTTTCACTTTCATCATATACTCCTGTGCTTTCACCATACATGTACACTCTTGTGAATCTTGTACTCTCATGTTCACAGAGCCCTCATGTATACTATCATGTGCACCCTTTCATGGGCCCCCATGTGATATCATGTACAATAACATAACCTGTTTAGATCCTTGTGTATTGATTGGGGAAACGGGGGAGTGCTAGTAGTCATGTGAACAATTCTATAGTAGTGTAGATCATGTGCAACTCTTTAGTGCAGATCATGTATAAATCTGTCATGTTCACATGTGCTATCATGTACTCTACATCACTAGCCACGGTTAGTTCTCTATTTATAGTAGATATTTCTATTACAGTTCTCTCTCCCTGTTTATATACTGTATTTCTTCAGATCCTGTATCTTACTTTACTGCATGATTATATTTTCTAACCTGCTATGAACTGTTGAGATGTAATGTGCTCGCTCATGTCCTGACTGGACCTGTTGATAAATTTTACAAATAGCTTGGAGGTTGCCTGCTAGCCTAGAGGAGACAGTAGGGGTTGCATAGATAGCTAGGGTTTTTGCTTATAGTTTATTTTCAGTCATCTTGAGTTGTATTTATGGATTACTGTATTTGGGTTTTGAGATGTATTCTGAGTTTGTATCTTAGACACTTAGACTTCTATCTGTTGTATCTCTTTTTGATTTCATGTTTTATCTATCTTCCTTTATGCTCTACCTTAGATGTGATTGAGTTTACATTCTGCTATGTCACCCCCATTCGGGGAGTATAAACTGTTTAGTCTTATACTGTTAGATGCATTGAGACCTAGGACAGCGTTCTACCGCCGACACTGCAGCATAGGCTGGGTGTTGTTACGTTCTCGTGCCCTAACTTTAGGGTGCGGGTCGTGACACATTTTTAGTGGTGGCCCATGCAGGTCGAGATTCGTATTAGTGCGATTTCGTAGTAGCGCAACGACTTAGTTGTACTACTACGAGCCTACTATAGGATATATAAATTAAGATGTTAGAATGAGAGGATACTCAATCACTGTTAGGATTCCTTGAGAGATTCCTGGGATGACCCTTGAGAATCTCATTTTGAATTCCGATTTAAACTCCTTTTCCTTGTTTTGATTCACCTTTTTCCTTGATTTGAATTTGATTTTGTGGATTCATTGTGGAACTTTGAATCCTGGTATTAGTTGATAATTTTGATAAAATTTTGTAGTTGTTGATTTAATTTTGTATTTAGATTAATATTTTTAAATTCAAGGTACTCAATCACACTTAGGATTCTTTGAGAGATTTCTGGGACGACCCCTGAGAAACTCATTTTGAACTTCAATTGGAATTCCTTTTCCTCTTGTTTGGATTCACCCTCATTCCTTGCTATTCAATTTAAGCTTGATGGGTTTCTCTCGTTTGAACCGATGAGAAGGAACATATCTTCATTATTCTTTCTCGCCATTATTCCCTTGCATTCTTATTTACCTCTTATCTTAAACTCTGTCTTATTACATTAATTACCCATATCTTGTCGTCCCTACCAGATGTACTTCGAAACCCTTGAATCTTTGTATCTTTTGCATGGGGAAGGCTAAGGAAGTGACGTAAATTATGTAGCTCAGAGAAGACGTAACTGGTTATTTTATGATAATCTAAAGGAAATCAAATGTGGAGTGTTCCATATGGAAACTTGAGATAGAAATGTGGTAAAGGTCTCGAATAGAATTGAGAAATGTATAGAGAAATTTTGGGGTTATGAGATAGTTTATAGGTGTATTCAAAACTAATGAGGATATCAGAGGTCAACCTAGTTTTGAGAACTTAGAAAATCTTGGTTATTGATTCTGGGAAAAACTTTTACTCTGAGGCTATGTAGAAGGTTAGTAATGGAAAAGAGAAGTTAATTATGTTTAATAAGGATATTAAACAAGATGTTGCGAGAAAATGACTAGGGATAGAGAGAGCACAAAGTTATGAAAGTTTAGAGACTGTTGTGAAATATTTTTAGGAGAATAATATTCAAGGGTGTATGTCGAAGAAAATATGGAAGTTGATTTTGTGATGAAAGATAAGTTTTGTAAGGCCTAGAGATTTAAATTAAATAATACGAGGAGAACAATTTGAACAAGTTCAAGGAATTCGTAAACGGGATTTAGAGGTTTTGGGTCAAATTTAAGACAAGGTGAAAGAACTTGGTAATTTAAATAAATGATTAATGTTGATTCCTAAATGTGAGGGTTGTGCTTCAAGAGTGATGTTTGGAAATTGGGAATTGCCTACGGTAGTCATGGTAAGGGTTTAAGTAAAGGTTAAATTTTCATATGGAGACTGGTGAGGTAAAGATATGATTGGCAAGTTATGACCAGATGAACTTAAGAGTATCAGAAGCAGATGACTAACTCGATCTTCATTATTTTTGTGCATTAATTACCACCTCTTGAACTCCCACTTTCTAATTGAGATCCTTGACGTTCCTTATCGTGACTTTGATATTCGGAATATAATACTAGCTGTTACCCTCCAATAAATCTTATATGCAAGACCTAGACGAGCTCACCTTCGTGTAGGTATATCATGTCCCACTAAAACCCGTCTTCTTGTACTCTATTTTCTTGATATGATTTTCTGGTCAACTGGCTAAACTATAACCTCTACCATTATACTAAATTTCTTCTTATTTCAATTAGAAATCCAGCCTTGACTCAATTCTTTCGACCCGACATGTGATGGTGTTCTGCTTGTTTCCTTAGATGCTTAACCTTGTACCTTATCTGATTACTTGACCCGTTGGTTAAGAAACTTGGACTATGTAATTCCTTTCATCTTTACCACCCTTATATCTTATGTTGCTAAATTAGCCTTAGTTTTGCAAGCTTATCTGTTTTCGAGCTTGGTCATGACATATTTTATTGGGTGGCCACCCACTAACATATTGTCTAATCAGAACCGGTACATGATGGTCTGATCAACCTATTGCACTTTGGTTCACTTTTTTATGTATCAATCTACGAGAATGGAGACATAGTTAAACTTGACCCTAGAGTCTCATTCGCGACAGCCTTGATAATTCTCCTTGAAATCTTTTCATCGCCTATGAACCTCGTATTCGTACTCAGTCGAATTAAATTTAATCATGACCTGAATCTCCATCATTGGATGCTCATGCTCATACTTTGATTTCATTGATTTCCCTTCTTGCCCAAATCTCGTTTTATCCCGAAATTGATCAACTTAGATCGTGTCAAGACAAAAATCTATTTGTGATTTGTTGTGCCTAAATTTTTAATTTTTGCCATTTTATGGAATAGTAACCTTTTAATAATTTCTTAGTTGCTTGTTAATGACCAATTTTTATATAGGATGGTAGACAGCCCTACAACCTTGATGATTGTTGTTCTCTTACCTTCCCAATTAGGACACCCTAGATTGTTTGTGTGTTGATACCATAGTACTGTTTTGACCTATAGTGTACCTAGGTGAGACTTCCAACTGCTATGATATGCCCTGACCTTGTTTACTATTCTTTCAAATTGCATGATTTAGAAAAAAAAATTTAGACCTTGATTGTTGGGAAATAGGGACGTCACCCCATTAGTATCAGTTGTAGATATATATAGGTTAGTCCTTGATGTGGGGATGTGTGTCTATAAACATGTAGCTTATGAGATTTATGAGAGATTATAGTATCAGCCTTGATGGGATGTACTAGTCTTTTGGTGAGTATAAATGTGTTATGAGAGATAGGGGCCTATATGTCTTAGTAATGCATCGTTCCTATGGTAATAGAATGTATTAATAGATGGTTAATAGGAAGATAATAGTTTGAGCATACCTATAGCCTATGATCAGTTCCTTTTCATCCTTAGTTAAGACCACTTTAAAATAGGTCCAGTCCCTTGGATATAGGTTCCAGTCCATATTCTATTGAAGTTCCATTACCGCTGTACAGCAGAGCAGTATTGGAGGTATTCCTAGATTGACACTTTTTAGATGTCCGTTTATTATTCCAGTGTTAGGAAGTGTTATCTTAGATATTGGGTAGGTTAGAGGCTCTAGAAGGAGTACTATCGATCTTAAATTTCGAGGACGAAATTTTTCTAAGGTGGGTAGAGTTGTAGCACCCAGTTTTTCAAATGAGGGTAATTTTGAAATTTTGTGTTTATAATTATTTTAATAATGATATTTAATTTATGATATGATTTTGGTGATTTTAAATTATTTTAAAATTATTTAAATCAATGACTTGTGGTTTTAACGTTTTGCTAGTGAAACCCTAGAGACTGTTTGACCTAGAGTCTAACCATATGATTATGATATTTTAATGTCATTTTTGGCCTAAGGATATTTTTGCATTTGACCTCTTTGAATTATTTTGATATTATTTTATTATTTATGATATTGTTTTGGGGTTATTTGAGTCGGGTTCGAATTTCAACTCAATCCGACTTGAAACGGGGACCCGGGGGTAGTTTGACTCTAGTGGGACCCACACACTAGTTAGGCATGGCCCACATGATATTAATTTTAGTCCACATGATAGAAATATTTTAGTTAGAGGTTAGACTAATTATTATGGATAAGGTTAGTGTGATTAGAGACTTTAGAATGACTAATTTAGCCCCAACCAATTAGCCCTTTCCTAATACTCATAGAATAGGTTAGTAGGGGCTTTTGGACTTTTCCTAATAGGACAAAACCACCTTTATGGCCAGCCACAATAAGGATAGGGTTGAGCCTCCCATTTGTCATTATCCATCTATTTTTCTCTCTCTTGTTCTTTCCCAAATTCCTAGAGAGCAATCCCTAGCAATTTCTCCACCAAATCCTTCCATTTCACCACCAAATCTTCTTCCTTCCTTCTCCATTCTAGCCAAGGAGGAAGCTACCCAAGTTTGGGAGGATTCGGAGCTCGTTCGTGTCCTTTTGGAATCTCTACGTGTCGGTGTCGCTCCGGGAAGGTTTTTCTTCGATTCGATCTACTGGGAGGTATAAATCTCTTCTCCTTTTTATTTCCTCATGCATATAGGTCTATTTTGAACCCATAGGAATGACCCCCATGGTTGTATCTCCATTTGTATCCATTTTGTGTCCATTTGGAGGTCATAGGAGTGTCCTTTGTGTTGTGGATGTGTTCATGTTACATATATAGATTTATATATATATATTGTAATGAGAGTGTATCTATATTTATATATGTAATAAATGGTTCATGATGATTATATAATCAAGTTTGTGAGTGTGGTTCCTCATATTATTATTGCTATTATTGTTGTGGATAATTAGGATATATATTGTGTATTCTTTTGGCTCAAACTATCTAAATCCGTCATGATTTTTATCCACGTTTTTAATTTCAGCCCTAACTTAGAAATGTCATAACTTCTAGCTCAAAGCTCGGTTTAGTCTCCCATTTTTTTTAAAAGAAGCGTATTGAAGTTAGCTTTCCAAAAACATATATTAATAGACCTAATTCTTTTTGTAACTTTCTAGAGAATTATTTGAGTGTCAGCTGTACGAAGGACAAACGCGTTCTCGGTGTTTTCGCGATTTCGGGAGTTTTCGGAAACGAAAATGTGATCCGTTTGAAGTTTCGGAAAGCTAACACATAGATCTATAACATACTTTAATCTTAAATTTTAATTCATAATGAGATGGTACAGTATTGATTATTAGTAGGAGTTACTATTCGTCATATGCATTTTGTGCACCCTTATGTGTAATATAATGTTCTATTTGATTTTAACACATGTTAATGTATATACATTTTGTAACTAAATAGAGAATACAAGCATGAGTAAGTGGTTAAATAAATGATGTACGAGGTATAAGTATTCTATCTAATGTAAGCATGTATAAGTATGGCTTGTAATGAATATGTAGGTTCCATAGTATGTAATGTATGGTACATATAGTAGTGCAAGAGAATAAATGAATGATGAATGATTGCAAGCATGAATGTAATATAATAATAGATGTAATGTATGAAATATACAAGTTAATGAGATGTAATGTTCTATGTTAACACAAATCCTATATTACCTCATGTACCCCCTTACACTATGTTGACACTATCACACTTGACACATTGTTCACTTACACTTTGACACTCTTTGATATATATACACTATGTATGCCCATTTAACCCTCACTTGCCCCTTTGCCATGTTCATATACACACACATAGCCTCTTAAATAAGTATTTATGAATATAGTTAACTTAGCTATGTATATATATTATATATATGTTAGCATATTGTGTTGTAATATATAAGTTTATATAACCATTTGAAATGCCATGATTATAGACCTAATGTTGAATACCAATATATGCATGTGTATATATGTGTAGACATATATAGCTTAAAGTAATAGATTACCTAGTGTATATCCAATGTGAATTCTTGCCTATTTGAGTATTGAATAATTGCATGCTATATAGAGTTGGGTGTATGTTGGCTTGTATAGCCTTGTATTGATGTGTGCTTGCTAGGATAGTCTTTGTTAGGCCTAGTAAGACTTGTTGGGTTAGGACATGACCTAGTTTGACCTAGTTGACTAGTGCAGTTGACCAGAGTTGACCAAGGGTTGACTTTGGCCTAGTTTGACCTAGATTCATGTAGAATGCATTGTAGTGCTTTATATTACCCTTCTGGACATGTTGTGACTTGTGCTGTTCTAATTAGGAGCCAGACACCTCTCCTCGGACAGTATCTTTATCTTGGACATTCAGATATCAGGCGAGTACATTCTCTGATCATTTCATATACTACTTAGAATTATATTCCTGCTTTAGATTACTATACTTGATACTGTCATGACATTATCACGGATTAGTACTATATGGATCTCTTCATGCGATGTTATCTCCCTCGGGAGCATCGGGTACATTGTGTCATGTGCGTTTCACTTTCATCATGTACTCCTGTGCTTTCACCATACATGTACACTCTTGTGAATCTTGTACTCTCATGTTCACAGAGCCCTCATGTATACTATCATGTGCACCCTTTCATGGGCCCCCATATGATATCATGTACAATAACATAACCTGTTTAGATCCTTGTGTATTGATTGGGGAAACGGGGGAGTGCTAGTAGTCATGTGAACAATTCTATAGTAGTGTAGATCATGTGCAACTCTTTAGTGTAGATCATGTACAAATCTGTCCTATTCACATGTGCTATCCTGTACTCTACATCACTAGCCACTGTTAGTTCTCTATTTATAGTAGATATTTCTATTACAGTTCTCTCTTCCTGTTTACATACTGTATTTCTTCAGATCCCGTATCTTACTTTACTGCATGATTATATTTTCTAACCTGCTATGAACTGTTGAGATGTAATGTGCTCGCTCATGTCCTGACTGGACCTGTTGATAAATTTTACAGATAGCCTGGAGGTTGCCTGCTAGCCTAGAGGAGACAGTAGGGGTTGCATAGATAGCTAGGGTTTTTGCTTATAGTTTATTTTCAGTCATCTTGAGTTGTATTTATGGATTACTGTATTTGGGTTTTGAGATGTATTCTGAGTTTGTATCTTAGACACTTAGACTTCTATCTGTTGTATCTCTTTTCGATTTCATGTTTTATCCATCTTCCTTTATGCTCTACCTTAGATGTGATTGAGTTTACATTCTGCTATGTCACCCCCATTCGGAGAGTATAAACTGTTTAGTCTTATACTGTTAGATGCATTGAGACCTAGGACAGCGTTCTACCGCCAAAACTGCGGCGTAGGCTGGGCGTTGTTACGTTATCGTGCCCTAACTCTAGGGTACGGGCCGTGACAGTGATTATCTCAAATTCGTAACATAAGAAGCGGAAGAAAACAAAGTATAATACAAGAATCTCTTTTATTCATAATGAACTGAAGATTACAAAGGCTCTGAATAGCCCAACATATATGCCAATTGGCTACAACGCTCATGATCTCTCTAGCTCACAAAAGATTTTATTGTTCCATACATTATGTCTCTTTATAGCCAACAAGTAGTCATCGGCCGAACATCTCCATGTCGCAAGTCCGAATGCCTATGCGGTAGCTCCTCTTGAACGCCAAGGACTCCATGCCTCGGCACGTCCAAGACAAGCTCCACCCCGAGCCGATCATAACCTGAGCCTGCACATAAACTAGTGGAGGATTAGTGCTTTCGTCCTCGCTTGGCACTGATCAAGACCCGCTCGCACCCAAACCAAACACTTAATCATTTAGTGAAACATGCATCTTAATTGGTGATCTTTCTATTTAGCCTTAGGATCAGTTTTATGGCAATGTTTACGTATAGCAACTTTACCATAATGTGTCCCATATCGTGTTCCTGTAGCAGATACAGTTAGCCATAATATGAACATAACATAGTATTTCGTGCACATCTCCGTCCCGTTTGCCTAGCCTACAATAGTTAGAACTTAACATACGAAATCATTCAGTTCGCACAACCAACCATAAACTTAGCCATATGCATAAAGGTAGCAGGCCCTGCGCCTGCACCCAACTCAAATCTCAGCCCACCGACCCTATCTATATGAAGGTCATGGTGTTTCGCACTATAATGGACTTGGCATCTCTTATGTGTAAGCCTACGATCACTTCGATATGGGTTACAAGTCCAGTATCCGAAGGATCCCAAACTTACGGTTATCATAGCTTATCACAGCACTGGACGATCATAATCCGTCCGAATATTGTGCACCATAAATACCACACATAATTTCCTCCTAGGCCGAACGGTCCCGGTGTCCCGGTCGTAACCGTCCGAGGGAAGCCGCACCCGTGCACGGGCAATCCGAGTCTATTGACCATACAATACGTACCATAGCAACACACATAACATTCCAACCAAATCCTCCGTTGCATAAACATAGTCTCGTTCCGTAAACGGTTTCCCGTGCCATAAACATATTCGCATCTCATAAACATAATCCACCATCCATATGGGGAGCTCCGTCGGCGTTATGCCCCAACACATCCATATTGATGGACGACGCCTAACGGCTTAGTCATCTCGTACTCATATTCAATGCGTACCATTCGTAAGTCATTCTCATAGCCAAGTTCCGTAGTTACTTAGTCTTTTCGTAGCATAAGTGCCCGAGGGCACGCTCAGCGCCGTATTCAATATTCTACGCCTAGTGTTCAATGTTCTCAGAGCCGTGTACATGATGCACATCTCAATATCATCTTTCAATGTTCTACCATCATTGCCCTACCGCGACTCGTACACTTGATGCACGTCGCTTCAATTTTTCGATTGTTCAATGTTCTATCTTAATGTTCGACACATACTGAGACCTTTACCCGTCGAGCCACGCTCGCTAACTCGATAACATCTTCGCATACAATAATATATTTTATTAGACGTGAAGGAATAGGGAGAGAGATTCAAGAACCCGCCCACCTTAAGCCGATACGCCTTGTCGTCTCGTCGATTGAAGCGTCTCGCTTTCATAACTCGATCGCATAGCTAACTCCCAAACTTAGCCATTCCTTTGAAGTACTCGGTTGATTTGGCCTATCGCGCCCATGCCACAATCCGTCGCAAGGCCACAATTTGGTTTCGCGGACACTTCATTGCATAAGGCAAAATGTCGACCTCTTATCGTCCAGCGTAAAAGCATAGCCTACACACCAGATCAACTAAAATCAGCACTTGCTCAATGGGACTTATCTTTTGCATCGATTCGATTCATAGATTCCAATCGACTCAAAGCTTACCTTTGGCCAATGTAACTCTAGCATCGATTCGCATCGATACTTCATCGGGTCAACGCAACTCTTCGAGTCAATGACTCATCGTAATGTACCGTACGGAGCGGGGCATTACAGAGAGGAGGGTGCTTCTCCCTCATCGACCGGTGATTGTGAGGGCTCTTTCGGACAGGGGAAGGAAGATCCGAGATTCTAGGGCGAGGAACACTGACAATGGTGGTTCGGCTATCCGATCGTTTTGGACAACCGCTGGGTGGGATTTGCCTATGTTCTTGGAGCAGTTTGGGGAAGTGGCAGCGAGGTGGCTCGGAGTGGCAAATCTGACTTGTACTTCTGTTCCTGATTCATTGGTCTGGGGTGAGCGAAAAGGATCTTTCTCGTTGGCATCAGCATGGAGGTGTTGTCGGATCTCCCACCCAACATCATCTTTATTTTCTAATATATGGGGCAAGTGTATTCCGGCGAAGTGGAGCATTCTGATGTGGCGGGTCTATCACAACCGGCTACCCACTGATGACAACATTCAAAAGATTGGCTTCCATATGGCTTCCAGGTGTCATTGCTGTCAGGCTGGGCACGGGAAGACCCTTCAGCATATTTTCTTCCCCGGGGATCTTGCTATGGCGGTTTGGTCTGTCTTTAGGGGTTTCTTCAAGGCACGGATACATAGAGATTTTTTTGCCTTTCTTCAAAGGTGGTGGCGGGGCCCAGGCAGTCACCATCGGAGATCATTGGCCGGTGCGATCATATGGGTGCTTTGGCAGAACAGGAACTAGCATCGCTACGAGGGGCGTAGTGCCGGTTCTGCTTTCTTGATTCGGGAGGTGAAGCGACAGTTTCAGAAGTCGCTTTCGGGTTGTCATCATCTTCCGCCTATTCCGCATTGGGCTTTAGAGTAGTGCTTTACTTGTCTTTCCTTTCTTTATTTTTGTTACCTATGAGGTCGGATGTACTCATTACCCTCTTTTTTCAATAAAGGTAACGGTTTCATAATATATATATATATATATATATATATATATATATATATATATATATATACATATACATATATATATATATATATATATATATATATCACTACACCAAAATGGACATTTAGGAACACTAGGTTTTTCTTAATTTGGAATGCTTATTTTTTGTTCCTAGCTTCTAGAACATATTAAATATGTTCTGAATCCAAGAAATGTTCCTAATAAATTTTATTTTATTTCTTAGAAGAAATATTTATTAAAATACGGTTATTTAGTGCTCCAAATATGTTCCAAATTGAAATTGTATCCATATGCATATACGTACTTGCTAAATATAGCTTCCTAGCAAAATATAAGAATTCACCCAACCTAAACCTAAACGTTCCAAACTTTTTTTTTCCCTCTTCTCATATTTCACAGTTTTTGTCTCCCTCCAAATCAATTTTGTCTCTCGCCATTACCCGCATACTCTCCCTCCATCTTCTTCTCTCCATCAAGCTCGCACACGCTCGCCATCGAATGAGGTTTGTAGGTCGCTATTCGTGTACGACAACCATCACGGAAGTATTTACCACGACACCGGGAGAAAAGGGTTTGAAGGCAACATCCACCGAGGAAGATTTCGCGTACGATCGCCATCATCCCTGGGGAAGATTTTCATAGGTGAGTCTTCCGTGTACAATCGCCCAATTTTTTTTTCCAGGGTTTGTTCTTTATATTTTCTTTGTTCTCTGGAATTTTTATAGATTATAGGAAGGGGCGTAGGCATATGGTGTCGAGGGGGCGAGGTTGCGCCCCCTGGAATTCATTTTTGTAAGTATAGCTGTACGAGCAAGACTTTTATTATGATGAATACAATGCCTTTTGCTATAGTGGATGGTGAAGAAGAAGTATAGAGGTTGGAAATTACTGATTTTTTTCCATCTTATTATATATTTATCCATACAGTACCATTTTACTATTCATGTTGACTTTTATTATTATCTTAGAAACATACATTTAACTTTTATAAATTTTAGTATAACTTTATTTTAGGACTTCTTTTTATGAGAATTATACTCATAATACTTATCTGGTAGTAGGTACAAGTGATGCAAGTTTATAGTTATATTTCTATACTGACCCTCAAAGAAAAATTGAGCATAGCCTCTAGCTATGATCGGTTTCCATAACCTTCACTAAACATGATACAGATTAGGAGACGTTGCTCACATGCTGAATACCCCGTCGTTGACATGGAAGCCCGCTCACATGCTGAACACCCATCCAGTGCAAAGTTCTGTAACAATTCGAACGGTCCGCCAAACATAATTTAGATAAAAGAACAAAACTTGTGAGTAAAGTACTAGAAATGAATTTTGAGTGGTCAATACTCGACGGAGTACAAAATGTAACCATCTGAGATAATCTGGGCATAACTTGATGATTGAGGGGGTATATCAAATGCATGAGATAGTCTTGACATGCATATCTTGATGATTTAGGGAGTCTACATATAGGTACAAGGGTCTGAAACAAGGTGTCGATGACCATAAAGGGCGTTCTGAAGCAAATGGTATAAACAATTTCTAATTTCATATTATTTGGCCTTTAATACGAAGACTTATGTTGATATGGGGTTGGCATGGTGTTCCTGATGTGATGTTATAAATGTTTTGAGATGATTGAATTCATATTTTGTTGCAATTTTATGATTTTTCAGGTGCAAGGGCTGCATAGGTGTGTTGAAGAGATTGTTTTTTCTTATACCTACCCGAGACTTGACTTGGAGGTTAGTACAATGGTTTTCTTATCTCATATTCACACAAAGTATTCATGCATGACCATAATATTTTCTTATAATGAGCTTTCTTATTTTATATTAGGTTTCAAAACACCCGAATCATTTATTGAAGGTACCTTTCTGCATACATCCTAAAACAGGTAAACATCTATTTGCTTTAGAGGCAATATATTACTGATGCCTTTCATTTTTAGTTTTTGAAAATCATTAGCTACAATTGCTATTCACTGCATAATCTAAAGTTAATATTTATCTGTGTTCTAGGTCGTGTCTGTGTTCCGATTGATCCTAATGATTGTGATTTGAACCCTACAGCTGCACCAACTCTTTCTCAGGTAATGTGTTTGAGGAACTATCTTACAGTTATACATCACTAAAGTTACTCATCTACTTTTCTGTGTGTTTTGACTATCTATCATGACTCATAATTGCCATTGATTTGGAGGGTTTCTGAAAAAGTAGTGAATCCCTTACTGCTAACATTATGGGAATTCTTCTAATAAGGACAATCATCTCAAGTTCTGGTAGAATTAGCACTTTACTACTTGATAGGAAGTAATGGTTGCCATAACTGAACCCAAAAGATTTATTACTGAATAACCCTGCCTCATGCGATCATAATAACATTCTTTGCCAGACAAATCCTTACAGTTAGCTATCTTGAAGATATTCTCAAGTGTTCTGCCCCACAGAACACCCACAGTGACAACAAAAGAAGCTTTAGTAGGCAGGAAACCAACTTTGAACACAGTTCCAACACTGATGCAACACTATATGCATCACAAATGTTGTCCCTCCGACAGTAAAATCATCTTATGCCTGACATGCACGACTCCACAGCCTTTTATGTGCTAAACAATGTCTTATATTTCTCATTTTCAAGGCATCCCCTACTTCTGAGTACATCCATCAGCAAATCCACACACTCTGAATTATCTTTCTCCCTACAAATTGCCAGGATGTTTGCTACATTGGCCGGTCGTGGCCTCCATTTACTAAACCGTCATAATTTGCAGCCCTCTTCAAACATGACAGTGCCTCGGAAACTTGCTCTTCCTTTATATATCCTTCTGCAAGGATCTTCCATGTGACTGGTTTCGGCTTCCCGTCTTTCTCTATCAAATTCTTCATTGGTATAGGTATGTCTTCATTTCCTTGAGATATATCCGCTGTAGAGAGAAAAAAATATACTCTCTGGCTTTCAGACCTCTTTGACTTTGATGATGCCTTCAGGTTGGTTGCCCCCCATTTTTTACAGCACATGCACACAAGTTGGAATCTGAACAACCATCAACACAATCACATCCCCAGTTGATAGTTATAGAACTTTATGTAGCCAACGGCTCCTTTATTCCACCCTCCTCAGTTGATAGTTATATAACTTTATGTAACATCAAATTTTCTTATATAAAACCTTCATGAATTGTGCATGATGTCTTGCCTTTTCACCATTAATCTGAAATTATTCTCTCTACTTCGCAGCTTTTAGAAGAGGTCAACATAGGTGGCATGGGAACAGAGTCCGGACATGGTATATGATCCAGAAACGTAGTGCGTTCTATAATTGTTCTCTAGCTAAAAAGATTGGTTAGCTTGAACCCCAACAAAATCTAGGTTGAGATATTGTGATTTCTGAGACTGTAGGAGGCTAAAGGCTTCCTGCTGCTATAGAAATACTTAAAAATTGTATGTTTCTAGTAAAATCTAGAAGCTACATCATTTTTTATTTATCCTTGTTCAGTTTGTCAGTATCTGTAAGTATTCTTACTTGTAGTATTTGTAACATAATGGGAAAGAGCATCACTTGGGATATGGTGGAGAACTGACCACTAAAGTTGTGTGTAAGGAGAGAGAGAGCTGATGATATGTCATGATATCTGAGATTAGTGTGACTGCAGTTTAAACTGCA
Source organism: Iris pallida (assembly GCA_029216955.1). NCBI lineage: Eukaryota > Viridiplantae > Streptophyta > Magnoliopsida > Asparagales > Iridaceae > Iris > Iris pallida. Next base: position 3,280,456 of record JANAVB010033217.1, read on the forward strand.
TATAAGTAGTAGCGTAGGCTAGCAGCATACCAATTGTAGGATGCAGGTAACTCTGCAGATAGAGAGCAGTAGTGCAGGTTGCCAGGGGATATCTACAGTTGATAGGCAGTAGATACAGGGAGTTTTGGCATACCAGCTATGCTAGAGTTGTGTGTAGGGAGAGATAACTGTTTGTAGGGAGAGAGAGACCAGATGATATATAGTGATAACTGAGATTAGTGTGCTCATGTTTCCTAGGTCTATGAATATCAGGAAAAATAAGGACTAGTTTGCCACATATGGATCTAATAGCATTCTAGATTAGGGGCTATCCAATATTATATGTCCATCAGTTGTTTAGGAGAGTGTCGATAAACATTGGTTTTTAAGGAATGGCAATTTCGTTGATAAGAATGCAGCTAGACTTGGAGTGAATATATTAGTAGAACACAACACACAACAATTCCAGGTGTCTAGAAAATGGGTATTTGATAGGAAGATCAAAATATATGTTCCAAAGAGCAGGAAAAATCTACTATTTTTCAAATGAGTATTAACTTAAGCCACCAAGTGATGAAAAGCTGCAAAAACTGACAATTAAATTATGTGTGTGCATTAGTGCATTATGCCAACCTTTTATTTCTTTATGCTATATATAAATTGCCCTATGTTATCTCATAACTTGTACACTATGCTAACTTTGAGAAACGATTCATGCATTACACTTGACCAAAAGGGATTCTTGTGTAGACCTTTGTGTCTCTGTTCAGACTTTTAGTCCCTTTGTTTGTGGAGCATTTTCCAGTGCATGTGGCCCATGACTTGAGGATTGGCGTGGTCCTGAATGGGAAATAGATTAACGAATAGTTCTTGTGGCATTTCTTTTTGATGTTTTCTTTGTAGTTTATATTGTGTTCACATTGATCCCCATGATGCTTGTGGGTGGCTTCATGAAATTTCTCCTGAAAAGAACTCAATGCCTCTCCTCAAAAGACATCACCTAGAGACCTTGATTGGTATTTCCAGGTGTAGGATGTTGATTGCCATCCAGTTGTACTAGAATGGGCCTTTTATTATTCTCCATCTCCGATATGAAATGGAAATGTTGGCTTTCTCTGGCTGCGCACAGGGTTGCAGTAATGAGGGGGTGAAGGAGTTGACAAGTTCATTTTCTGCGAACACCTGGCAAGCACAAGGCCGATCGATAGTCTCCATTTGAATGGTGGGCCTCTCGAATCAATCTCTGGACCATATCATCAAAATAGGGTTCCAAATCGATGATATGGACTAGGTTTTGAATTTCGAACACCTAATATTCGATAATATGCCTCAAGAAGTTCTTTCCTGGCAGGATTGGAAGGTAGTATCCGTCCAAATCACTTGAGTCTGGTGCCCGTGAGCATAATCAGACACAGGTATTTTTGAAATGCAGTGTCAGTTCAAATTGGGGATATGAGGACTTGGAATGGTGTGTTCAAAATACGATTTAACTAATGAAAGCTCGATTTGGAAGTTTGGGAATAATAAGTTCCAAAAGTATAATTTTTATGTAAAAAAATTCCTGTCATCTCTTTCACAAGTATTGTTGGCTAAGGGTTCTTTTTGTTGTAGGAATGTTCTTGGAGAGTGGAAACTTCTGATTTTGAACCTTAGCCAAGTGTCATGGAAGAAGCGCACAATAAGAAAATGTTGTAGCTTTAACACTGGATATAGTTCTGTAATTCCCCTCCCCCTTCCCTATTTCTTGTTACGGTGTAGATCATGAGAAGTAGATAAACCTCGGAGAAGGAAATTCCATAGGTGAACAAGAACAATGATGCAGATTTTGAAGGTATTAGATGTCTAAAGACTTCAATATTTACTAAATTGAACATAATCTCTGGGTGTAATGATAAGTGTAGTTTCTAGCCCTATGTCGTTAGCTAAATGGCATCATAAAAAATTCATTTATCATGCCTTGTCCTAGCATGTTTGGAGTGTCTGTAGTGTTCTTTACATGTCGGACACAACAGACATATAGGAAACTGATTTTCAGACTTGTATGTTTTCTAGCTCTAGGTCTATATTTTGCCTCCACTAAGTACTAAAACTTAAATATGCTATCTTCTTTCTCAATTACAAAAACATGGCCCAATAAACAACATTTTTCTTATTACTAAAATTATATCAGCAAAAATAATGGTATTATCCGATATATTGGTTAAAATTTGATATTGGCTTGTTTTTTATACGTGGATGCACATTATGTGGTTTCTTAGTTGTACACGGTGCTTGAAAAATTTACCTGTCGAGCCACTAAGAACCACAGAAAATGAGTTCATCATACTTTGGAAGGCTAAGGTCTTTTTCTAAATCATGATGTACAGTGAAGTTGGAATATATGGTCCATGTTCTTCCTCAGCTCGTCCATTAACTTGTTCATAAGACCTTTTTTTTCAATGACCATGAGCTCAAATGTTTTTGTCAATTGAAGTGAAACCATGTCGTTACTAGTGCCTCAAAACTTATTTGTCAATCACACTTGGTTCAACTTATATCAATATCTTGATTAGTTGTTTCTCTGGTCCATGCGAGAAACATGTTATATCAAATATACATGATGTGATTATTGGTGTGCACATGGATCCTTGTGTATCATAGCCATGTTGTGATGCATACTCATTCAGCTCTAAATATTGTCAAGATGTTTTGGTTACACTATTGGAAGATAGGTAATAGGATTCTCACTGCCTACTTCAAATGGCTATTTTCTTCGTACTGTTGTTTTTGAGATGAATTTAAGAGTTTGTACATATTGATGATGCAACAAGCTTGTAGCTGCTAATGGTTTTGCAACACTTATATAATATCTTCTTTTGGAATTGAGATTTATTGCAATGTCCGACTGCTTTGTTGCTTTCCTTTTTTCACTTGGTCCTTTGGAAAATTAATATAACACAGAGCACCAGGCATCTGTAGCGGTCCTCCAGATCCCTCAGGCCAACGTCTCAGGCATACCACGTAATATTATTTATATACCAAATAATATACCATTCATTTTGTTTAATGTTTGTTCTATTGTCGACAATTTAAGTCAATCTCAAGAAAAGTCACATTTTTATCGATTGCAGAGGAAGAAGAAGGTGAGGGCTGGATCCATGGTGGAAGATGGGCTGGCCAGGGCGCATTCGGCAATTCGAAGAGCAGTACGACGGTGAAATGCTTCTGGATTGCCCCTACCAAGATTCTACCGGCACCCTGCTGTATTCTACCAGTGAGATACTAAAACCTTAACAAATCACACCTGCACTTTCCAACTTTTTTTCATGCAATTTTTTTTCTTTACAGAAATGTGCTTTTAGTAACGAAGTGTAGTGAAGACATAGAGGGTTTCTTCTATGTCAAGGAACGAATTTTATAGTGGCCTGCACCCAACACTTAATTGTATCTAGTAAGTGTCCAACACAACGGGGCCACAGACACATCACCAGTTTTTGGAGCTTGTATGCAGAAGGAATTCTTGAAATTAAGGATATTCTAGTAAGTAATTCTAGCACTCCAATTTGATTTGATAGATTTTTCCTTTGACATCTTCCATACAAATAAACTACAATTTACTCCCATTTCATCACGTTTTACAAATTTTATTTTCCTGCTGTGCTTTTTAAACTGGGTCCTTGTTTCTTGAATGCAAAATTTTGAAGGATGTTGCATGAATGGACATAATGATATAAATGCAGCACGTATCAAGGATAGTAAATAGTGTTTATATTTTGTACAATATTTTTCTTTATATTCTTAATGCAACTCTTTGGGCTGAAAAAATAAGAAAGAATGCTAATCTTTCTTCAACAGTAAAATAATAAAGGAGAATAAATCATAAGCAAGATCGACAACCAATATAGATTCTACAAAGTACTATTAGAAGCCTAAAGAGAAAATAACCACACCCTACCTTATCATTTCCTTGTTTTTATGCTGCACATGTTCATTCCTAGTATATCAGGCCACATTTGATCCAAACTGCTACACACAAACATTCCCCCTTTACCCTGGATACTGCTTTTAACAACAATATGTAGTTCAGAAATCAAAATTGCTGCTCTGTAGGCCACAACTAGCAGATCCTGTCTACAACAAGATACACTCCTAAACGCTGGTTCTAACATCTACCCTAGGCACACTACACTAACCCTTTTGGAATTCCTTGCAGGATCACATACTTCTCCCATGCTACAGGAATTTCTGTATCACTTATACAGGAAACCTATACCCCCCCCCCAATAGTCATATATCTCATACAACTTTCTAAGGACACACCACAGTTTCCCACCTACACGTTGTGCATAATTATCCCTGTACACACTAACCCACATCCCTGCTATCCATTGGCACTATACACAGACCCCCATACACATGCGAACACTGTTGTCCAGGAAACGCATACTAGATGCTACACTACAATCCAGAAGAAAAAAAACTTTTCTCACCGGCATGAATACAACACAAAACAATACGGTCACGACAATGCAAAACAACTCCAACTTGGAATGTGTGTCATATATATATATACACACACACACGAGTCCAATTATGATGTTCATGGTATTAGCAATTTGTATTGAATCAAGATATACATGTATTACCATGTACCAGACTATGAAATTTCTCTGTTATGCCCAGTTCTGATTTTTTTTTTGCTTCAAATAACCATTTTTCCCAGTTTTATATGTATTAGCGATTTTGGATTTTAACTTGTTTGATAATGTTGCATCTAGGTGTTTCTAGTTGCCATTGTTCAAATCTTCATCATTCGGCTGGAGAATAATTTTGGGCTCATGTTTCGAAGAACTAATTTTTGATGAGACAGAGATCCAAGTAGGTTTACTATCGAAGTTGGGTCATCCATCAGTTCATCTAGGAGGGAGTCTAATGGTGCTTGATTTAAATTGCCCTATTTTAAATATTAGGAACTATAGATGAATGCTATCATATTTTGTACTTCTCAATAATTTTAAAGTATTTCAGTTTGTATGTTGAATATTTGTGACTTGTGTGAAGATGTACAACGTCTTTTCTCTTGTGATGTTATATTGCCATTTGGAAGAAAATTTTTGACTGGTGTGTCTGTTTGAAATAATCTATTAAAGTGTTATCTGTTTTAAAAGAGTAACATTGTGGATCTCTGGAAGATATGTTTTGCATGTGTCAATAAGT
>JANAVB010033217.1:3288130-3298781 GCA_029216955.1 Iris pallida
TGAAGTAGCTAATGGGGAAAGTTATATGTGCAAAACTACTTATACTAACAAATAGGAATATTTTAGCAAATATCGTTTTAAAAAAGATAGTAAATATTTTCGTTCTTTTGTATAGCAGCCAACATCTTAGTTAAATAGTAAAAGTATATTTTAAAATTTTATTTATTCTGTAAAAAAATAAAGACAAGTTAATTTTTGAAAAGAATGGAAGCATATATTAGTTTGTATAATTTTGAATGAATTTTTTTGCAAAAATATTCGCATAAGATATGTAAAGTATACGCAAGATGAATTAATCAAAAGCAAGATAATGTATTTGTCCTTGCTTGATAATAAACAAAGTTCCATCATCAGAGTTCACACTTCTCCCTCCCTGTGCCGGTCATATATCTGCACCGTACTTCACATGAGCTCACGTGGGACTGCCCTATAAGCACATGCCACCTCCGCGGAAATATTTGCTGATCTGACTTGTCTCGTTGACACAGTTCGACTCCAGTCTGTGATAATTCATTCAAACCCACCACATAAAATTTTGTTGCATAATTCTAACAGAAAATTACGTACATAATATCATGCTTCTTTGAAATCGTGCTGAGAGTATATAGTTTAGTAAAAATTGTAATATGACCCCCAAAATGCTATAAAAAAAGGGCATTTTTTTCATATATATTTATTAACAGATTTTTATTTTTGAGATATTCGACGTAACTACGAAATTTAAATTTTATGCACGCTGTATTGTATGCCTTTTGGGCCGACTAACCCAAACTCTCACCATTTTAAATAAAAATAATAATACGACCCCATGGTTCGATCCATTGTTCTTCTACCATCCAGTTAGGATCTTATAGCTTTACTTGGTAAGTTGGTAACCACAAGGGTCACTCGTGTTTTGCATTAACAGATTTAATTAAGAATGTTATGGATACGTCCTTCTGAATGACGTATTTTTCACGATTAAATTTTTGTTTATCATAAAGACAATATAACAAAATATTTTATATGCAAAATTTTTAGCAAAAGTATGACGAAATTGGTTTGTCAGTGACAAATCAGGCTTTTAGCGACGAAAGTTTAGTGACAAAATTGGACTTTAAATGACTAATTGGGCTGTTACAAAATTTAGTGACAATTTTGCTATTAGTAACAAATTTCTATATTCCGAAAATAAAATTATTATACACAAAATAAGTCCGCACTTTAGAAGCACATTTTTGCGCAAAATACATTTTTCTGGAAAACGTATTTCTTGATTGTAATTTTAACCGGTAGATTATTTAGGACATCTTTCCGAGGGACGTTTTCGGTCTCAAAAATACAATTTGTACGAACTTTATGCTTCTGAAAAACAATATCAATAAACTTTGATGCTAAATATACAATGGACTAATTAGCGTTTAGGCCCTATATTTTATACCAGTTTAGAGTTTAAGCCCTCACATGTCAAAGTAGAGAGTTTAGACCCAGAATTTTTATTTTTTTTGTTTTATTTTTTCCATTATACCACCCCTAACCTATATATGAAAATTTTATTATCAAACACGAAGAGAAGGTATAATAGGAAAAAAGAATAGAAACCAAAAATACAAGATCTAAACTCTTCGATTTAACATGTCATGACTTAAACTCTAAACTGATATAAAAATCCAAGTTCTAAACACTAATTAGCCTATACACAATTTTTCTATAATTCTAATCTAGGTCCGATTCTATAATTAATGGTTCTCATTTAGGCTGGTGCCTAGGGCCCCATAATTTAAAGGACCCGATATATTTTTAATATATATATATATATATATATATATATATATATATATATATATATATATATATATATATATATATATATATATATGGAAAATTCTACAATACATCCACCCTTTTGGGATGTATCGATACATCCAAAATATGGACCGTTGGATGCTCATCCAACGGTCCAGATTAAATTCAGATTAAATAATACAGGATACATCATTTAATGCTGATTTAGACTTTTGACCTGTTGGTAACTTGCTTTAGCAGGTCATTTTTTACTTTAATTTTTTCAATGAACACCCTAAATTAACTCATATTTACTCTCTCATAAGTCCATCCAATTTAATCTGAACCTTATTTTTTTTTCTGGTTACAGGCCATGGTAGTGGTGGTGGTGGTGGTGGTGGTGGAAAGAGAAACGGAGATGAAGAAGGAAATAAGAATCGGTTCGGATCGTGTCGAACGTCGTCGAGTCCTCCTAGAACAACGAGGAGTACCAGCTGCGCCGAGAAGAATCGGTCCGCTTCGCGTCGGACGTCGTCGAGACCTCCTCGAACAAGGAGAAGTACCAGCGACGCCGCTCTAATTTTACTGCCCATGCCATTGTCAGAAATTTTATTTTTCATTTAACAATTTAATATTTTGTTAATAAAGCTACATGTCATGGTGGTGGTGGTGGTGAACTAAGGAAACCTGCTTCTGAGGTCGAACGGATTATTTTTTTACTTTTCTAATGATAATATTTTCGAAGAAAATATTTTTTTTGGACGGAGAATGGCCATTATCGTTGCTTTTAACACGGAGAATGGCCATTCTCTTTGCTTTTAATACGGCGAATGGACGGAGAATGGTACATTTAGGACGGAGAATGGTACATTTAGGACGGAGAATGGACGGAGAATACGGCGAATGGCCATTCTCTTTGCTTTTAATACGGCGAATGGACGGTGAATATGGCGAATGGACGGAGAATGGCCATTCTCTTTGCTTTTAATACGACGAATGGACGGAGGAATGGTACATTTAGGACGAAGAATGGTACATTTAGGAAGGAGAATGGACGGAGAATACAGCGAATGGCCATTCTCTTTGCTTTTAATACGGCGAATGGACGGTGAATACGGCGAATGGACGGAGAATGGCCATTCTCTTTGCTTTTAACACGGAGAATGGTCATTCTCTTTGCTTTTAATACGACGAATGGACGAAGAATGATACATTTAGGACGGAGAATGGTACATTTAAGACGGAGAATGGTACATTTAGGAAGCCGACAAAAGCTCGTTCTCTCAAATCTCTTCTTTGTGTAAATTAAATCCAAGGAGGACACAATCCCTAATTTTAGTTATTGCTTAGCAGAGTCTGCTTAGTTGTTGTAAAATTGTGGTGTTGCTTCTGTGACACTTTCATCTTTAATCTCATATTTTCTATGAATTTGTGTTCTGTTTGATTTTGATTTAGTAATCTTTCCGTAATTAGTTTTTTTGTTTCATCTAACAATTTAATATTTTTGTTATAAAGCTACAGGCCATGGTGGTGGTGGTGGAAGGAGAAACGGAGATAATGAAGGAAAGAAGAAGAAGTTTCGGTTCGCGGCGGACTTCGTCGAGTTCTTCAATCATGCGGAATTAAACCTCTTGTAGAGTTCATTAATTGAAGCTGGTCATGATAACCTTTTGTATTTTTCAAACGGCTAGTAGAATCTTCCTCGAGCCCTCCTCAATCAAACGGCTAGTAGATTCTTTCTCGAGCCCTCCTCAATCAAACGGCTAGTAGATTGTTTGCTAGTCTCGAAATTTATTTATCTTTCCATCTTCTTCACTTTTTGTACTTCTCTCTTGCTATATATACAATAGTATTCTTATTTCATAGTACTATTATTCATTCTGAAATACACAGAATAGTTTTCTGAAATACAATAGTTTTATTGTTCTTAAGATGTCTACTCGTGTGGTGGAAAATGTAGAAGACGTAGAAGATTGGTTGCCAGTTCCAAGTGAAACCTTCATTCCGCGTAAGTTGCGCAAGATTGAAGAACATCTGTCGACAATTTCAACTGATGTTGTAAAGATCAATTCTAAGCTTTGTTCATTAGAAATTGAACAAATGAATTTATCTCAGCATTTTGAGAAGATTGAAGAAACTTCAGCTTTGAAGAAGGCATCTTCATCTGGAGCATTTAATAATGTGAAGGTGGTTTCCGTTGAATCTTCTTCCGTAGAGGAGGACGTGGAGCTACAGTCTCGTAGTAAAGCATTGGACCGAAATGCTCGCATTGTCCCCTACAGAAGAAACTGACTTTAGCAGTTCTTCTAAAAGAATGCGTGGAAATTTACATCCGGTCACACCATCGAAAAGTTTAACAAGGGGTTCAACCTCGAAGCCTAGCAATTGTACTAGTGGTTCTTCGAGTTATTACGACTATATTTTGCCGATGATAGACCTGACGAGTAAGTAATATAATTTTTGATTTAATTCCAACAGTTTTTTCTCCTAATTTATTCGTTTCTTTTCTTAGAGAAATAATATCATCTTGCAACAAAAACTATGTGTCTCGGTTTGAGATGAAGACCTTAGCTCCTTTAACGAAAATTAGCAATGGGATATGTATAGAGAGTATATTTCTTCTTAGATGTCATCTATATTTACTTCGATTCCATCGCTTACACTTTTAATGATTTATTCAGATTCTAGGTATTATCTCTGCTCTTCTCACCGCGGAAGAACGGAAAAGAACCTCCAATAAAGCTAATGTATGGCTTTTACCAATAAAGATATCAGTGAGTGAGCATTTTATTCTTCAATGCATATGCATTAACAATTTTCTCGTTTGTTTGTCCTTCATAATGTATTAGTTGATGTGTATGTAGAAAGAAACGTTACCTCCATCCGACAAAAAGCTTCATCAAATATGGAAGAAGTAAAAATATCTTCAGGATTACATGGGATCTTTAAGCACTTGTAACGAGGTATTAATATATTTCTGTTTAAATATTAATCCTAATTTTCTGAAAATTTACTAATTTGTTTTACCTAATTAATCCTGATTCAGATATACATACCCATTCATTTGGACGGACACTATACTCTTGCAAGAGTTCTGGTTAAAAAAATGATTGTTGAAATTTGGGACTCACTTGCATCTAAAGATGATCCGATTCAAAATAAAACAGTCATAAAAGAAATAGTAAGCTCATATTCATCAATTTTTATGAATTGGGTACATGAAGATACGCGGTATACTAATACATATTGTATTCTGGTAATTGTAGCTTTCAAATTTGGATCTCTTTCTCGAAGAAGAGATTTTGAAGTTGAGAGATGCTAGGTTCAGCTTTTCTACTTTTGCAATAAAACGTCCTTCTTATGTTTCCCGCCAAGGCAATTATGTTGATTGTGAGATTTTTGTAATTGCATTCATGAAAGACCGATGTAGTCTAGACTACCGTTCTCGCAATGTAAGTCTGAAAATATGTCGTCAAAAACTTACACTTTTTAGAGCAATATTTTTGATGTTATGTTTGTTATATGCAGTTTGTTGCGGGAATGGAAAGACGCAAAGCTGCTGAATGGATTACAACTTCAGAGCACAATGAAGAGCTAAAGAAGTCCAATCTGAAATGATTGAATATGGAAGACGATAATTTTTTTCTTCTTCTTTTATATCTAATGTATGGAAACCCCTAATGTATTATGTTCATTTGTTTTGTTGAGTTGTAATGACATTTTTGCCAAACGACTTCGATTCTTTTTGATTAAGCAGAATCATTTTTGTCCTTCAAATTAATATAATTAAGCAGAAAGGAGCCTTTTGCCCTTCCATCAAATGACATTTTTGCCCTTTTAACTAATTCAAAACACCCCCGAACCCTTTTATTACAAAAAAAAAGAAAATCGTTTCGATTCTTCAAACCTTCCTCCCATTCGCAATCTTCACACCATGTCAGCATCAGCGGCATAATCATCACCGGCAACATCACCAATTAAAAAAGATGTACCAGTTACAGAAAATCCAAAAGAGATAGACAGAGAACAACCGAAACCCTATTCTAAGAAAGTTCAGCAAAAGAAAAAGGAAAAAAATTGTTAAACAAAAAGAAGTGCAAGAAGAAGTGCAAACAGAAGATATAACTTTGATTTTATGTTCACAAATTCTGTATATATTACAAGAAAAATGACATTCTCCGTCATAAAACGCATTTGAATGTTAAATTCTATTAGCCGTTTAATTTGGAACGGAGAATGGAATTCTCCGTCTAACTTGAAACGGAGAATAACATTCCCAGTGTTAAAACACATTAGAATGTTTATTCTCCGTTTTATTTTAGATGAAGAATGACACTCTCCGTGTCATTTGAAACGGAGAATGACATTCTCCGTGTTAGTTTACATGGAGAATGCCGTTCCCAGTGTTAAAATCCATAAGAATGGCCATTGTCCGACCTAATTTTTTTGTTTTTTTTGTTTTGTAGAAAAAAAATCTGTTAGGAATAAGGATTCAATACTTTTTCGTTCTACCTTCAAGCCAATGCTAAATATTATGGAGGAGGTCAATCAAGATGTTGGCCGTTTACCTGAGCCAGTTATTGGTTCCTTGAAGAATACCAGTTTCTGAAATTTTGTCGAAATTTTCTACCAAAACAGAGTCCACGTCTCCGAAGTGGCCAAGGTAACGGAAGGGCTTGAGAATTTAATTGCAAGTTACACAGAAGAAAAAGATGGCGTCGGGTGCTTTAAATGGAGCACCACTGTTAAAATCGCGCCAAGCGTCGATGATATGACAGTCATATTCGGTCTACCGCTGAATGACGAAAGCGATGATAACGTTTCTTACAGAAGATTGATAAAGGAAAAACAACAACAGCCCACACCACCAGCATCATTGAGCCTGTGTAGAGATCACTTAACAAGATTGCTGGCTAATACTAAGGGCAAACACTCAAAAGTAACGAATAAGGAAGTGAGATACAAGTTCTTTGAATTGTTACGACGGCTTCGTGGAGGAGATAACGCTGTTAATCCAGATGATTTGGCCAAGCTAATAATCTTCCACTTGTGCCAAAAGTATTCTTCACAAAGTCTGGCGGTTCAAATTTACCGTATAGATTCTTGGCCTTGGTAGACAGTGTGGATGTCATCAACAGTATATGCTGGCCAAGGTTAATCTTGGCATATGTAATGGATAGCATAAAAAGGAGTAGAAGCAAAACTAAACAGGGAGATTACTCAATAGCTTTTCACAAATTGGAAGGTTGCACAATATACTTCCTCTTTTGGTTTGCAGAACATAGTAAATTTGTGGAAAGGAAGTTCGTCCCAATTCCTGATTACCTAAGATTTTTCACATGGAATGGGTACGAAATCTCAAACTTCCTCAAGGCCGAATATCATAACAAAATGAGATCGAAGATGATATTGGAAGATCTGGTTATACCTGTTGGGGAAGAAGAAGGGGAAAAAGAAGATGAGCCACCAATAGAAGAAGTTGAAAAAGAGGGAGAGGAAGAACACCAAGAAGCAGGTGGGGATAATTTTGATGAACAATGGATACCACAGCATCAAAAATGGGCGCTGTGATGGACGACTCAGCAAAGGAATTGGAGGATTTGAGAAGACATTATTCTGATATTCTTGCACAGAATGAAGAACTCAAAGAAAAGTTAAAACAGATGGAGGCACAAGGAGCGCAGTTACATGCAGCCAACCTTGAGAATGCCATACTCAAAGAAAAGCTGAAAGAGCTCGAGGCAGAAGAAGCACAACAACGTGCTGTCAACGTTGTGATGGAGGCTCTGTGCATGAACTGGAGGATTTGAGAAGACATCATTCTGATATTCTTGCGCAGAATGAAGAACTCAAAGAAAAGTTAAAAGAGATGGAGGCACAAGGAGTGCAGTTACGTGCAGCCAACCTTGAGAATGCCATACTCAAAGAAAAGCTGAAAGAGCTCGAGGCAGAAGAAGCGCAACAACGTGCAGTCAACGTTGTGATGGAGGGCTCTGTGCATGAACTGGAGGATTTGAGAAAGCAGAATTTTATTCTTATTGCAGAGGTACATGCACAAGGTAAAATCTTTTATATTTCAAATTTCTATTCTCCGTATTATATTACACGGAGAATATCATCCTCCGTATTAGATTCAAATCATACATTTCATTGTTGTTTGTTTTATTTCAGAGCGAATAACCGAGCAACTCAGAGAAACAAATAAAAGGCTCGTTGAGGAGAAAATGGAGCTTCAAAATAAAGTTGAATCGTTCAATATTGAAGCCACTGAAAAGGATGGAAAAATTGTTAATCTCGAAGCCATGGTTGTAGCATTGCAGCATCAGGAGATTGAAGCAGCTGCTGAACTTGCTGCTCCAAAAGAAGCCAAAAGAAGAGGAGGATCGGGGGAAAAGAAGTTCAGAAAACCATCAGCGCCATTAGGCGTTGAAGATGTTACTCCCTTGGAAAAGGATACAATTGGAGAGGCTAATAAAAACCGAAAGATTAATGCCGCTCCGAAATCCGAGGAGACGCCAAAATGGCTGAATTAAAGAAGAATCGTGTCATACTAAGGGAATGCGATGAACTCTTAATTTGGAAAGATGCGGATGAAGAGCTGAAGAAGCAATACATCGACATCGTAATTCCCAAAAAGAAGTGTCCAAAGTATGTATCAGAACCCTTTTTTCTTTTGTTTTTTCTAGAATTTTTCAAAATTATGTAATGAGAATCTATCTTTATTAATTTAATCTAAACTAAATTTATGTGCAGTGATATTGTATACTCATTTTCGCCGGAAGAGGGTGAAATGGAGTCACAGTCGAGCTGTCGGCAATAGACCTGCAAGACATACTCAACTATGAAGATATGGAGGCTGGCATACTGAACCTAATAATAAGGAAGCTGAGAGAAATTCAAGGCATTAAAAGAAGGTGTCCCCCGTCTAGTTCAAAGGACGTGCCATTGATCCAGAAGCAAAAGCCGGCGCCCCAATCACATACGTGGTCTGCATTCATGATGGCCCACACATTGGTAAGAATTCAAACAGAAAAAATCCATATTCATGTGTACACCGATGAAAAATGACAGAAAAAAATTACTCATGATATTGTGTTTTGTTTTTCGGAAAACAGACCATCGTTGAACGTACCAATGAACCAGAAGCAAAAGCCGGCGCCCTTCAAGACATCCAAACAGATGTAGTAGACTTCGTCATGGGTTTTGGAGGACGACATAGAGTTGCTATTCATTTCACTCTTTAATTCATCCATGAAACACTATACTCTGCTCACATTCAACTTTATCTCCTACGACTGTACACACTACAACTCCTGAGGCAAAATACGAAAAGTGCAAGGTGGATGCAGAATTAATGAAGAACACCTTAGAGCCTATCGTCAGGAGAAAAGTTGATAGGATGAGGGAGAGATGCCCGGCAAGATGGAGTATGAGAGCAAAGTGCTGAATTGTTCTCCAAATGCCCACAACAACGGGCACCCAACTGCCTCTTGTACACGTATTATATGAATATGTTGACGACTACTCCCTTCGAAATACCGGAAGGAAATGACGATGAAACTCACCAGAAGATTACAATGATGAGGTTGGTATGGGCTAAGAATTGCTTAAAAGCAAATATGTAACACGAACCAAGCAAACATTGTAAAACAACAATGTAATTATGTAATTGGGCAAGGAACTTCTGTCTTTTATAAGCTCTGCTTTTATAATAAAATTATTTTTGAATTACATTTACATTGTCAAAACCACGAAAAGTTTGAGGATTCTATTCTCCGTTTATCTTGAAACGGAGAATAACTTTCCCGTTTAAATTAAATCGTTTGAGGATTCTATTCACCGTTTATTTCGGAACGGATAATAACATTCTCCGTTGTCTTGAAACGGAGAATAACATTCTCGTGGTAAAACACATTAAAATGTTCATTCACCTTTTTTTTAAACGAGAATGGCATTCTCCGTGTCTTTTGAAACAGAGAATGTTATTCTCCGTTTAGTTTGAAAAGAGAATGAAGATGAGCTTGATGAGAAATGACGAGGTTGGTATGGGCTAAGAAGACTATAATGATGAGGTTGGTATGGGCTAAGAATTTGCTTTCAAGGAACTTCTGTCTTTTATAATGTCTGCTCTGCTCTGTCTTTTATAATAAAATCATTTTTGAGTTACATTTACATTGTGAAAACCATAAAAAGTTTGACTTTTATTTACATATGAAAGTCTGAACTACTACATAAAATCCTACTATCAAGAAAAAAGTTGAATGTGAGCTGCGTGTGGGCATCGCAGAGCAATGAAACTCCTTGAGGCAAAGGAATTCCTTGAGGCAAATCACTTCATCGTGCATCGTCAGAGCAATGGAACTCCTGAACAAAGAACTCTGTGCTAGAGAGCAATGGAAGTCCATGAACAAAGGAACTCCGTGCATAGTCAGAGCGAATCAAAGTGCGAGCGCTTCGACAGAGTGTGGGTTGGCAATCAACCCAAACCCTACGGCTCTTCCAGTAACCAACAGAAAAGTCTTGCAAGGTGGGGGATCGGTAGAGTGCATCTCCAGGATGAAGAAGGATGCCTTTGCAAGGTGCTCTACCTCAAGGAATTCCTTTGCAAGGTCCTTTGCTCTCAAGGAATTCTTTGCTTCTGTTCCTGTGCCTCAAGGAATTCATCTTGCTCTTGCTCTAACGATGCACGATGAAGTATTTGCCTCAAGGAGTCATCCAAAGGTTCCTATGCTCTGACGAAACACGATGAAGTGATTTGCGTCAAGGAATTCCTTTGCCTCAAGGAGTTCTTGCTCTGACGATGCACAATAAAGTGAATTCAGTTCATCGTGCATCGTCAGAGCAATGGAACTCCTTAAGGCAAAGGAATTTCTTGAGCCAAATTACT